>CM062297.1:413708349-414010251 GCA_031216915.1 Pictodentalium vernedei
CGGACACACAACGTGCAGGGTCAAGCAGGGTGTGGCCCTGCGGGAGGAAATTTTGAAAGAGCAAGCTGAAAATACGCGATTTTCCGCCTATTGCAGCATTGCTCGAACAATATCAGCTGGTATCGGACCTATATATGTGGGAGGAGCGCGGGGGACATAACATGTAATGCCCCCCCCCCCCCCCCCCCGAAAAACTTTGTGGGCCCCCCCCCCCCCCCCCCCCCCCCGATGATCTGCGCCCATGGTCCAATTTAATAGGGTCACCACACCAAACCTACCAGATGAAATACAGAGACCAAGTTACTACCAACTAAATAGTTTCCATGTGCACATAATCCAGATCAGGGTTTATAGAAATAGATACACAATACACATTGAAATTCTTTGCCGATAAAGGAATTGAATGACAGCTTCTTGTCACCGAATTTGAGCGTTCGCTATTTTGGGAACTTTTTTGTAGAACCGCTCATCGCTGATGCCTTCACCCGACACCCGTGACAGGAATCACAGGATGCAGGTGGTTGATTGGTGACAGATTGGCACAATATAGTTGACAGTTATTTCAAACTTACTCGACTTCAATGTATTCACCGTCTATCAAGATGAAATTATCAGTTTGTGTATCAATTGGGAGAGTGCAAAACTTCCCTTTGCGTCTCCCTGGACGGGTCCCTTGGACCGCCCCGGACCAATCCAGCGTGCCTGTGTACCGACACAGCAGGGACGGCCTGGTCCTCATCGGACCATACTGCAGACCACGCCTGGACCGGTACCGGATCGTTTGTTTGCGGTCCGGTCCGCAACACTATTGGTTAGCGAGTCATATTTCAATATTAAAACACAACTTGGTTTGTAACAGTACAGTAAACAATCAACACTGCCCATTTGACATTTTCATGGAAAAAATCTATTTATTTTGCGTGATTACAAAGGGTCGAAAAAAAAATCGTGTGAAACGCATACAAAACAATCTCTTTGTCTGAAGCTGTGTGCCTGCATCAAGTTTATCTTGCTTTTTTCCCCCATGCAAGTTATGTCCCATTGTTCGCGTTTGTAACGACTCAACTGATTGGCTCGTGGAGCGTATTGCATCGTGGGATTTTAGCATCATCCTAAATAATTATAGTCGATCCAGGGTCGGACAAATTATTTTAGGTTCATCCTCAATTAATATAGGATGAACCTCAAATATTTATGTCGAACCTGGTTCAACATGAAGCAATAATTATGGTCCATCCAGGGTCGGACAAATTATTTCAGGTTCATCCTCAATTAATATAGGATGAACCTCAAGTATTGATGTCGAACCTGGTTCAACATTAAACAATAATTATGGTCGATCCAGGGTCGGACAAATTATTTCAGGTTCATCCTCAAATAATACAGGATGAACCTGAAATATTTATGTCGAACCTGGTTCAACATGAAACAATAATTATGGTCGATCCAGGGTCGGAAAATTATTTCAGGTTCATCCTCAATTAATATAGGATGAACCTGAAATATTTATGTCGAACCTGGTTCAACATGAAACAATAATTATGGTCCATCCAGGGTCGGACAAATTATTTCAGGTTCATCCTCAATTAATATAGGATGAACCTGAAATATTGATGTCGAACCTGGTTCAACATGAAACAATAATTATGGTCCATCCAGGGTCGGACAAATTATTTCAGGTTCATCCTCAATTAATATAGGATAAACCTGAAATATTTATGTCGAACCTGGTTCAACATGAAACAATAATTATGGTCCATCCAGGATCGGACAAATTATTTCAGGTTCATCCTCAATTAATATAGGATGAACCTCAAATATTGATGTCGAACCTGGTTCCACATGAAACAATAATTATGGTCGATCCAGGGTCGGACAAATTATTTTAGGTTCATCCTCAATTAATATAGGATGAACCTGAAATATTTATGTCGAACCTGGTTCAACATGAAACAATAATTATAGTCCATCCAGGGTCGGACAAATTATTGATCGCGTACGAGAGGGTCATAAATATTATTTTAGGATGAACCTGAAATAATATAGGATGAACCTGAAATAATATAGGATGAACCTGAAATAATATAGGATGAACCTGAAATAATATAGGATGAACCTCAAATAATATAGTATGTACTTCAATAATTATTTTCGAACCTGTTCGTACGCCATAAATATCAATGTTTTGCTGTCCATGTCCTTGACGTTGATGATATGACCATGGATCAAAGTCACGACACACCTTTGAGTCATGGGCTATAATTGTACCAAGTAAGAATAAGATCCGTCAATCATACTGAATTATATGGTCTGGACAAATATGACAGTGAAATGCCAAAGTTTTTTTGTCACCTTAACATGGGGTCTGTGCCCTTGACCTTGAGAGATACGTACCATATTATAATTTGAGACACACAGTCTTTTGATAATACTTATAGTTATAAAGTTTCATCAAAAAATTATAAATTTAAAGTAATTTGTATATTTTTTATACTTACCAATGGCCCAGACTAGCTGGTGCTAACTCACAGTTATCAGGGGCCAAACACAAATTTTGAACCCCCCCCCCCCCCCAATCCCCCAAATTTGCTTGCAAAACCAAAAATTAAAAGTCCTATCTGGTCCTCCATACTTTTACTCTCCGCGCATGCGCAGCCATCAGGAAGTGATCAGAATCGGCATCAACATCATTCTTTGTAAAAGAGAATACTACATAATAATTCAGCGGGGAGGTATGAGTGCCCACTCATGGGAGGAACATCTCCGCCATTGGTAGGTATAAAAATTATACCAATTACTTTAAATTTATAATATTTTTATACTATAACCCAATGGCCCAGACAAGATGAATCATAAAAAGGCAGAGGGCCTAGGACTTTGGAATTAGTAGACCAACATAGTTCCAAACCTGTAATCCAAGGTGAAAGGAAATTAAATTTAAAAGGAATTACATGTATGTCTCTGTATACAGTAATAGAGGAGACATATCATAAATAAAGAGCCCAATTCAAGTAATTCTGTATTCTCAGCATGAAGACTATGCTAATTTGGATGTAACGAGTTCCCAATTTTTGAGGCTAGCCCGGACTAAGCCCCAAAAATTAGGATGGCGTATTTGAGAATGAGAGGATATCCCCCACAAACATATACTTGTCATTCGCTACTCTCCCACACGTCCCCTAAGGTCTGCAGATAAACTGAATCTGAGTCTGGTTGTACCATTCACAAAATCTGAGCTAGCCAGGACACGGACCTTTGCAATTGCTGGGCCCAGACTGTGGAATACATTGCCACTGCATATCAGATCTCTAACAAGCACAGAAAATTTCAAAAAACAATTAAAAACTCATTTATTCAACAAAGTTTTTTTTCTTTCCAGAATACATAAATTGAATTGATTTTTTCTTTTGTTGTAAAGCGCTTTACAGCACCTTTGGTGGTTTTATGCTATATAAAATTGATGATTATTATTATTTACAATAAAACACAAGCTGTATCCAGTATATAACTAGAGGTACTGTGAGCAAACTCACAAAGTGATACCCCACGCGCCTGAAATGTATAAGTTAGATTACCTCCCCTTGGAAATGACAGAATGGAATTATATTGCTTCATGCACATCTTCATATGGAGTTCTTCCATTGTGTAAAGTTTCATGAAAATTCTTCATACGGTTTAGGAGTTGTTGTGCTTACAAGGATGGACAGACGGTATAAGTTAGATTATCTCCCCTTGGAAATGCCAGAACGGAATTATATTGCTTCATGCACATCTTCATATGGAGTTCTATTTTTTATTTACAATAAAACACAAGCTGTATCCAGTATATAACTAGAGGTACTGTGAGCAAACTCACAAAGTGATACCCCCCGCGCCTGAAATGTATAAGTTAGATTGTCTCCCCTTGGAAATGTCAGAACGGAATTATATTGCTTGATGCACATCTTCATATGGAGTTCTTCCATTGTGTAAAGTTTCATGAAAATTCTTCAAACGGTTTAGGAGGAGTTGCGCTTACAAGGGTGGACAGACGGCAGGGACCAGCCTAAGGGGGAATTTTAGGGAGACTTCAAGTCTCCTTCCAGAAAAAAATAGGGAGACTGCAGAGTCATGTAGAGAGACTTCATAGGCAAGTGGGAAAAATTAAGAATATTCATGTACCACCCCCGCCGCCCCTTAATATTTTCAATTTGTGGTCCTCCATTAACATCCAAATAATCCAGGTCCAGTTGTCTATGATGCATCTATGCCAGGTTAAAAAATCACAAAGTAATTATTTACTGAAAATCCCCCACTGCTACACTCTCCTTCATGACCCCTCCCCTCTTCTTCCTGCCAATCCCCCAGCACCCTCCTGTGGTTGCCTTTCACCAAAGTCTACTAAGCTAATAATTTCCTAAGTCTGAAAGTGTGAACAGGACCAGAGGTAAGAAGGTTGCTTGGGAGGTACTTTGTTAGTTAATAAACAAAATACATTCTGGGGTCGAGTATTATGTAAAAGAAATGCCATTCCGCATCATTTTTATGGCATTCTGGTGTTATTCCGCATCATTTCATGTCACTCCGGTGTTTAGGAGGACCCTTTTTCAAGATCGTCCACATGCACACTTGTGTCCTGTACAAAGGTTTTCTTGTCATCACTAAAGCTTTTCTTCATGTGTTTCAATTCCATTCGTGTTTTTCTGGGAACAGACAGCCCAACAGTTAACAGTCGTCAGCAAAACGAAATGAAAATACTGTGTTATAAAATACGTCCGTTGTGTATACATTTTCGGCATCCTAAGCGACGTAACCTACTTTCAAACTGGGTTATTTTGTTGAGTCGCATAAGTCACCTATTTTCGTTTCGACACTTGAAGCTCCGACTGAAACGCAACAAAATAGAAATAAAAAAATCCGCCAAAAGCGACAATGGACAATTGATTGTCGTGTGATTTCAAATAAATGGACGTTTATTTGACGAATTAAAATGCCCATTTATCACACTCGAGCACATTCAATTTTTGAAAATAATCGTTTTCATGTAAACCTCGCATCACTCAGTTCAGCCTTTCCTCATATTGCCATTATTGGCCAATTTTTAGAAGGCGACTTGTAATCGCCCCGACTATTTTTCTAGGCGACTTTGGGCTTAGAAGGGCGACATAATCGCCATAGTCGCCCTTATGGCTGGTCCCTGCAGACGGTATAAGTTAGATTATCTCCCCTTGGAAATGTCAGAACGGAATTATATTGCTTCATGCACATCTTCATATGGAGTTCTTCCATTGTGAAAAGTTTCATGAAAATTCCTCAAACGGTTTAGGAGGAGTTGTGCTTACAAGGATGGACAGACTGACGCTCCAACATTTTGGGTTTATGGGCTACCAAAAAAACATTTTGTATGTCCAAAACCTTATTTTACCTAGAACCCCACCCCCTCCACCCTAGAACTTATATTTAACCCTAACCCCATCCCTCCAACAAGAACACACCCTAACCCTACCCCCACCCTGACCCTAAAAGCCCACCCCAGACCCTAACCCCCACCCACCCCCGGGACCTACCCCCCCAACCTTAAGCCCTACTCTGGGGCAACCCCTAACCCTAACCCCACCCCACCCCTGACCCAACCCCACCCTAGCCAAACCAATAGGATTAGGAGTTATTTTTTGGTTTAGGAGCTACTAAAACTAAAACCCCACCCGACCCCAACCCCCCTCCCCCCTGGGACCTAACCCTCCCCAACCTTAAGCCCTACTCTGGGGCTACCCTTAACCCTAATCCCACCCCACTCCTAATCCTAACACTACCTTAATTTGGAGGAAGCCCCTAATAATAATATCCCCTAAACCCCCAATGTTGGCCCGGACAGACGGACGGATGGACGGACAGGGTGATTCCTATATACCCCCCAAACTTTGTTTGCGGGGGGTATAATTACAGATAAAACAGCTTCACTCACAGTTACATACTTATCAAACCAGAGGAGAGGTTAAAAATACCACCCCCCCCCCCTTTTTTTTTTGAAGGAATCCTCTTCAAAAAGAAAGAGGGGAGCGCTCTGGAATCAGTAACATCGGTACCAAATAACAATATAAATATTCGTTGAATAGGCACCCAGGTATTAATTATTATTAATTAAATTGGTGCTTAATGCCACTTCAGAAGCTAAGGCTATAGCAGAGATCCCGGTAATTAATATTGCCCGCTTGTAACGTATACCGGAGTCGGCATACGCAGATAGGTAAAAAATCGGTGATATAATAATAACATACACATGTCCAACAGAATCACAATGGACGATCTCTGGAGAGTAAACACACTTCCAAGATAATCCACAGGTGACCCCATTCAGGTGTACTATAAATTCCAGCAAATAACACTCCCACACATGTTCTATCCGATATCTATGTTCCTAGAAACGTGCAAATGTACAAGAGTGTAAAACAAGATGTATTCGATTGGGTACCGCAATAATAGAAACCTGGATCTAGACATGGATCGAGCTATGATTAACAGACTCATCATGGACCGTCCCAAAATAATTCATTGTTTCTAAGGTCCATAACATACAATAATGTGTCTGCCTAATAATGCAAATATTATGCACGTGGGCATTGAAATACAGTATGTAATCATCTGAATACCAGTTAACTGACTACACAGCCTCCCCGGTACCCAAAGGCTAGCAATTTATTGATGATGAATCATATGCTTGTTTATGACATATAGACAACAATCACAGGAAATCAACCAACTAGAAAGTGGATGTGCCCATGAGGTTGCCCAGCTGCCAATTGAGAAGTCATGAAATGCATGTATGAACTTAAATGCATATGAGGCTTACGGGAAAAGAAAACGTCTTGCCTGTTAATCACCTCTTTAACACATTGGCGGTGTGTGTTTGTGTGTGTGTGTGGGGGGGGGGGGGGGGGATGTGGGGGGTTCGAAGTCATATTGATGCCCCCTCAGCCGCATTACTTTAATCGTTCTTGTGTTAGTCATCAAATAATATAGGAACTGCAAGGCTCCCTCATGTCTAACTGACTTCATAATGCCACTAAGGGCAAAGAAGGACGTGAAGAACAAATACTTCCCCTGAAAGAAGGTCATCTCGTGGAGGAAGCTTCCGGGAACGGCCCATAACAGACACCTGAGAAGATTGATCCAAGGCTTCTGTGATGATAGAGGTGCTACTAGCAGGATTTCGCAATGAGACTGTTTGATCTTAACAGAATCTGCTGAATCAATGGATTGGAGGATAAGCATATCCTATCATTCAATCCCATGAGATCGACAGAGCGTCTACTGCATATGCACGATGATCTGGAAATGGCGACACAAACATCAGTAACTGATTGTTCTGATGCATCGCAAACAGATCTATCATGGGGGCGATCCCACTGGTAGCAAATCTGCATGAATACTCGCTTGTTGAGCGTTCACTCCGATGGCAACAGGCGACCTTTCCGAAAAAGCGAGTCTGCTAGTACGTTCAGACGACCCGGTATATGACGGACAAATAGCTGAACATGATGATTCATGACGTATAGGGGAATCTTTTTCTCCGTTAGATCCCATAATGGAATTGAATGAGTGCCGCCCTGGTTCCTGATGTACGCTACTACTGTCGAGTTGTCTGACAAAATCTGAACATGAACGTCCATTATTATGTGAATCCAGTGTTGTAGCAATAGCCATATTGACATCATTTCTTGATGTTTATGTGCATCTCTAGGAACTGAGGGTCCCAAAGCCCCTGACACTTCGAGTCTGCAGGACCTAGGGTCGCGCCCCAACCCGTCTGACTCGCATCCGTCATAATCGTGAAAGCCGGATCCGGCAGTTGCAGCGGAACTCCCTGACGACCTCTATTGCTTCTTTTGATAAGAGAGCCTGTACCTCCACTAGGAGAGACACTCTTCTACAAGGATCTGACGGAAGATCTGTCCAACCGGACATATTGTTAGTGGGGGTTTCGCTCGGAATGATAGCCATTGGCCATCCTAGACTACACTTCTCACCCACTGATCTTCCGTGACTGTTATCCAGTTTTTCACGAAGCTTGATAACCTTCTGCCAACTGGCAAGCAACAGAGGTCTTAAACATCACCTGTATGACCAGTGAGGCTTATGGGAGGAGAAACTACATCCTCCCCACGAAGAACCTCGTCCTGGCGGCCTAGGGGTTTCTAACTGATAGTCCTGAACAGGCCTATGCCCCTTTCCCGAGTCGCTATATTGGCGAATTCCAGAGTAATTGTAGATGACGATTTCAAAAGCAGAGCACTAGATTCTTTCTTAGTAGCCTGTTCGGGGCGCAGTGGCTCAGTGGCTCAGTAGGTAGAGGTGCAGGCTGCAAGCCGAGAGGTCCTCGGTTCGAATCCCACCTGTGGCAACCGCATTGTGTCCTTGGGCAAGACACTTCACCCCCATTGCCCATGTGGGGGCACGATGGCGCCGTGTACTAAGGCTTACTGCACGTCGATGGTACGCATGTCTTCAACCAATCTAACCCTGCCTGTGTTGCAGTGCGGAGTTACGATGTTGGGGAGCTGGCAGCTGCTCGTCGTTGCTCAGTGGTTCTCTCCGGGTACTCCGGCTTCCTCCACCCGTAAAACTGTCATGGTCATGATTAGCCATTGTGCATAAATATGTGACCTTAAACATCAATAAATAATAATAAATAGTAGCCTGTTCATAGACTAACGAAAGCTTGTCGTCGAAAATAGTATGTCCGGAGACCGGAGCGACTCGGAGCAAGCTTTTTCACCTTGTCATCTATCAGTGATGACGACGCAAGGGCCGCATCACGTTTGATTAACTCCAGATTATCCACGGTTAGGGTGGAGTTATACGTGGTATACATAATGCCCTGGAAAAAACTCTAATAGAAGTACGAACGTCCTCAAATTCCTTTCCGTTGAGATGTTGCGCCATAGCTCTTGTAAGGTGATCTGCGTTAAGACAAAGCATCCAAATTCGCTCTATTTGAAGAAACTGCCATCTCAATTGTGTATGAGCGAATAGTGAATCATGCCGGTAAGAATATCTGTAGATCGCCGGCCTGCTCATTTAAACGCAGAGGAACTCTCTGAACATTTTCCCCGAACGTTTTAAATGAACGTGGTTCAAGAAACGGTATGTTTATGAAAGATGAAGATAAGAAACCGCCTTTCTTCCTCACACTCGAGAGGTTGAATACGGCGTCGTCTATATGGCCGAAGGCCTGCAACACCTTCAACAAATTCAGGGTCGTATTTGATGCATGAAATGCATCGCAACTATGTGCTGTTCCAAAAGCGAAGGGTAATCCTCTTCCTTATCCCTTTCACCATCCAAGAGAGTCAGTTGTGAATCTCGGTCCATTGAATCTGCGTGAACAGACGACTGGACCGACCCAGCTCAGGTTCTGAGTCTGAGGGAGGCTGCACCTGCACTTGCTGGGATGCTGCGATCAGCTGCGCATTCTGCATCGGCAAGTTCGTCGAGGACTGAGGAGCAACGGTCTTCTGTTTCTTAGCCGCTTGCTGCTCCTGGGACGGTGTGTCGGAGGTGGATCTCTTCTCTGAACGTCCCGATGATCGAGGCCTCGTCTCCCTAGCTACGGATGAAGAGTGGTTCCTTCTTCGTGCTGCAGACTGGATATCCGAAGTCGGGTAGCTTAAATAACGTAGTGGAGGAAGCCGTGACTGAAGCCGTCCCCGGCTGGAGACTAGATGGAGTATCCCGAGGGGACGTATGCTCCGTCTTGTGCAAGTTTCCAACCAGAAAACTTCATTTCGGCTTGTGAAACGTAGCAGAGGAAGCCTTGACTGAAACCGACCCTGGCTGCAAACTAAACAGAGCGTCCTGAGTGGATGGCAGACATATGCTCCAGCTTGTGCAAGTTTCTCATAACAACATCTAGCCACAGATGTTGCTATGTTGAAGGGGCCTCTCCTGCTCGCGGTCTACAGACCTCGCGGAGTACAAAAAGTTGCTGACTCCCTATTTCCGTCGTCACTGGGTGAGCTATTTATATTTAAGTGCTCGCTCTACCCACATCTACACTTCCTTCGACTGCAACGGATATTACCCGGCACCCACGGATGGAGTACCGTTTCACCGGACGAGCTAGCTGCTTGCAAGAGATTAAAACCCTTAACAAAAGGCCCTAACTCTTGCAATAATGAGCACTGCAGCTAGCTCTGTATGCTCCATGGAGCGTGACGACGGTAGCACACTTGGAATGGGTGTCAGAATATCATCACCATGTTCATGTTCCTCTGAAATAGAAACTGACAAAATGAATTATAACACAGTGAGAGGCCTGGCCTCAGAACCTCACCGACAACAACGTACCGCGACACCCGACTCCAACATTAGTCATCCCAGTGAATACAAGAATGACAAGAGTCTGTAAGAGTGCATCGACTAAAGTCAATATCAGTCCTCCAAACTCCACAACAAAATATATATATAATTAAGATACATGAATAATAGCAATCAAAATTAAATTCAAAATATTTTTTGTAAACAAAAAATTTTGAAAAAACGCCTAAGTTCCCAAAGGGAACATTAAGAGCACATGGGCCTCCTGATAGAGCCTAAGTGTGGACAAAATCGAAATTTTTTGAGCTACACTACCGGAATAATAATCCATGTATCCTACAGTAATTCTACAGTAATAGAATATAAAATACTACCTATATATGAGGACATTGTCAATGTAAACAATGTCAATGTAAACAAGACATCAGGCACGCAAAAAGGCTCAAAGTCAGTAACCAATTTAAATGCTACCAGATGCAAAGCTAGATCTTCATACGAAGGAAAAAACAATACATCAGATAGAAGATGCAAAACTAAACGACCTAACACCCCTAGGGTGAGGATGTAACCATGGGGAAAAAAAACAAATAATATTCTGTAATACATGTTAAACTCCCAAGAAATTTAATAAAAAAGTTCAATAAAAAATAGCCAAAAAGCTTAAGAGTTTAACAGGAAGGTTTCATGGAAGGATAGGGAAGGAACAAACAGTGGAATAATCATCAACAAAAATGATGATGTCAGGCATATGTCCCGAAATTGGGAAACATAAAATAATTTTATATTTATTATAAAGTTACAGCCCTGAACGTACGTCTAAAAGCACCGTTGAACACTACCATCATCCAATAGCAGCCTTGGATCCACCAATTCTTGCATTGATTTTTCTGGCATCCTCAAACCAGAGGCTCAAGTGAGCCTAAAATACTCACCTGGTTCAAATTGTCAAAAGAGATGAGTGTATCAGTAAGTGATCAGCAGCAAGAGCAATTTTTTGATTTGCTATGACACAACCAAAGGCAATGTTTTTGGCCATTCATCTCTGCTGGTCCTAGGAAAGCTTCCTAGCACCTAGCAAGGTTTGTTCTGTGAAGTATTAAAAAAACAACAAACCAACAAAATTTTTGTTTTGTTTTCAACAACTACTGTGGTTCTCTCTAGCCACCCCCCCCCCCCCCCTCCACCCAAAAAAAAACAAAAAACAAAAAAACAAACAAGTTTTGTAAATCGTTTATACCCATGTTGCCCATTTTAGAGGACTTCCACCCCAAGCATTGGTGACTGGGTCCTATTTTACCAGTGTAACGGAACTTGTTTATCACAGTAAACAAGCACTGCTGCACTTCCTGGAGTTCCCACGGGGGAGTAAAAGAGTATGTTAACCCTAATAATTTTGGATACTAAATATAATTTTTTAGTGTTCTGTGATTTGAGAATAAATGGGGAATGGGAAGGCTATGGGTTTTGAATTGGTTTCTATTTTTTGATCCTGGGGTTCCCACTGGGCACAAAAAATGTCCCCTGAACAAACTTGAATCACACCTCCCTAAGAATGATATACACCAAATATCAAAAGATTCTGACTGCTGGATCTGAAGAAAGAGATTTTTAAAGAATATTCCTCATATTGAACAAAGTTACAATTTGGGCTCCCATAGGAATCCCAAATATGAACCCAGGGACCTGACTTGAACAAATCTGAATCTCCCTTCCCTAAGGATGCTGTATACCAAATATCAAAAGATTTTGAATGTTGGACTTGGAGAAGAAGATTTTTAAAGAATATCCCTCATATTGCACTAATTTGAACATTTGGGCTCCTGTAGAATGCCCAAATATGGACCCAGGGGTTCAATTTCAACAACCATGTGAATCAATCTTCCATAGATGTTATATGTGAAATATGAAAGCTTTCGGAGCAGTGGTTGGGGAGAAAAAGATTATTTTATATTTTTTCCATTACTTTCAGGAAGTGTTAAATAATGCCAACTCAGCAATTTTTCAAAGTCCCGAAACTGTACCTTAGGACAAAACCGATAGCGATTTTTTTCACCATTCCTTTCTATTGGTCCTAAGGAAGCTTCATACCAAATAAAAAGTTTCAGTGCCATGCAGTTTTGGAGATATGGGCGTTTGAATTTTTTTCTATTTTTAGCTTCTGAGGTTCCCATGGCGCAGCGGGAACATTTTTTTTTGCACAAATCAAGTACTTAGGACCCAATAATACCTCATAGCAAATTTGGTTCAAATTGGCTTCTCGGTTCGAAAAATAGAAATTTTGGGCGGGGCACAAAATGGGGATCACTCATACCTCACCGCTGTTTACAACATTTAACAGGCAATTATAGAAAGAATGATGGTTGGTGTCAATTTCGGTGTATTCCTGGATACTGCACATGCGCAGATCTGAAAAGTATGGAGGACCAGATAAAACATTGAATTTTTGGTTTTGCATGCAAATTTTGGGGATTGGGGGCAAAATTTGTGTTTGGCCCTGGATTAATTTTTGAGTTAGCATCAGCTAGTCTGGGCCATTGGTTGTTGTATAAAAATATTGGCTATTTTACAAGTTAAAAAGGGGGATTAGTCTAGAAAGTGAAATGTAAGAAATATTATTACAAATTCATTTAAAGGCCTTTCCCATGAACAATTTTCATTTCAAATTTCACTGAAATCCGATAACCCAAAACTTAGATAAGAGACGAACAGACAAAAAATGAAAATTTTTTAGATAATTTTTATATTTTTTATACTTACCAATGACCCAGACTTAGCTGGTGCTAACTCTAAATTATTCAGGGTCAAACACAAATTTTGCCCCCCAAATCCCCCCAAAATTTGCATCCAAATAAAAAAATGCAATGTCCTATATTGTCCTCCATACTTTTGTCCACTGTGTATGCGCAGTGTCAAGGAAGTACCGAAATTGGCGCCAAATCCTCATTCTTACAACCAGTGCCTGGTAAATGTTATATGATCAGCGGGGAGGTATGAGTTCCCAACTCATAGGAGGGCCATCCCCATCTGGGTCATTGGTAAGTATAAAAAATATATAAATTACTATAAAGTTTTTCATATTTTTATACTGTACCAATGACCCAGACTTAGCTGAATAGAAAAAAGGCTGGAGGGCCTAGGACATAAAGGAAAATCCAATAGGCTCAATTACATATATAGAATTATCCCCTCAAGGAGAAACAGGATTTACATATATCTTTCTTGTTTATACAAAATAAGAAAGACATTACCAATCCGTAATTGAGCACAATAACATCAATGATCTCTATTAACATCCAGTATAACCCATTATACTAATTTTTTAAAGGAAAGCCAATAAATAAAGACAGTCCAGAGAATGAGACTCTTTATACTCATTTAAAAGTGTCTGAGGATTGTATGTTAATGCTTGTATGACACGTGACATATACAAATGCTTCACACTGAGCTACACTTTAAAAATATTACATAAATGAGATAGACATTAGCTTTACACTTTAAAACCATCCCAGCACCGACTCAGAATTACTGACTCCAGAGGAGGTATTCCCTTGCTTTTCACTATAAAACAGGTGATATAAGGGAACACCATCCCCCCCCCCCCCCTTTCCCCTTGCTCTGGGTCAATCACCCCAGAACGAAGAGGGCAGCAGGACAGAGTCACTGCTGGAACAGAAAGTCTGCATAACTATAGTTGCAACTGTTTAGTGGACGACATTCTGAGCAAAAGATAACGGACCCAAACATCTCAGGTCGCCAGAAATAGACTCAATATTTCTAAGGTAAAAATTTGTGAACGTAGAAGGCTGAGACCAGTATGCAGCCTTCATCAAATCTGTAATAGCAATACTATTAGCATAAGCTCAAGATGTAGACAGCGCTCTAACTTCATGCGCTGAAATCTTAAGCACAGACTGCTGAGTAGAACATAATCTTTCATAAGCAGTACGAATAGTCAACTGAATCCACCTAGAACTAGAATGGACCGTGATGTCCCTTCTATTAGGAAGCAGAGACAGAAACGTTTTCGTCCCTTTCTGATAAACTCAGATCTACGTTTGTAAATACACATAGCTCTAACTTGACACAGCAAAGGCCTATGGCCATCTGAGGACGGAAGAGCCTTAAAAACAATAGGCTCAGGGTACTTATTAGGAGCCTGATTCTTAGCCAAAAATCCCACATTGGTAGTTAAAGTAATAGTATTACCAACACTACGATAGTGAGAATCATCAACAGATAGAGCATGAAGCTCACTAACTCTTCTAGCAGAAGAGAAGGCTAAGAGAAAAGCTGTCTTATAAGATAAGTATTTGAAATCTACCGTGTCAAGGGGTTCAAATGGCGCTTCTTTTAGCTTCAGAAGAACCCAAGCTAAATTCCACTTAGGAATTAACCTAAGGGTTCTAGGTCTATTTATTGAAAAGTTTTTAACTAACTTTGATAAAGAGACATTAGATCCAATTTGTAAGCTATCATGATGAGCATAAGTATCCGATAGCATAGACCTATAACCCTTAACTCTTAGCACTCTGCCGGTGCCTTCAGTTTCAGGAATGTCTGCCACTGGACGAAATGGAGAAATTTTATGAAATTGATAGTGGGTATATTCATACCTCTGTAACTTTTTTATTATTTAAGCTACAGAAATAAGCCAAATGTAAAACTTGTTCACATGGAAATGGGGAATAACATTATGTATTTAGATTTGCCATAAATGCCCACATAAGACAACTCTGCCACCTGTTGGTGAAATGTTTCGGTGAAATTTGTTGAAAATTTTTCAAACACAGTAATACCCTATGTAGAAAACTTTTTTATATTTGAGAATAACCTGAAACACTCAAGAGTATTTTTTGTGCATATTTAAATTCTGCTGAATTTGGTATAAAAAATTTTTCTCTAGGGCGAGTAGCTTTTTTTCAATGATAGATTATATGTGATAACGTGTGTTGAAAATAAAATTTCTTAGTCGTGCACTGTTTAGATAAACTTTTCCTTTTGTGAGAAGTGTATTGTTATTGATAAACTCAGTGAGTGGATTTCCCCTTCCAAACATGTACACTAGTCAACTTTCCATTACATGGTTAACATAGTTTTCAGTTGATAGACCACCAGATTTTCAGTTAATGGACCATCATATTTTCAGTTAATGGACAACCGTGGGTTTTTTTTTCTGCAAAAAAATCAAAAACATTATGAAATCCTCCCACAGAATTTTTAATAACAATACATTAAAATGAATCAACTATTGCAATATAAACTACTTAATAATTTTACCATTGATTTCTTTTTACTCTTTCCAGCACACCTGACACAGAAAAGTTCAAGAACACTGTAAAACTGTTTGTGCAGAAGTTTTTGAAATAAAGTTTTAACATTTTTACAATTGTTTGTTGCTTTCTGAAATAAAACTTCTCCAACATATTTACAGCTGTTTGTTTTTACTGTTAAAATTATTATTCTTTATGAAGAACTTTTGTGCAAGGAGTTTTATAGTTTTGAAGTGTATGGTACCGCTCAAAACAAGGGAAGGACACATAGGCTTGTGACACCCTTTACAAATGTATTGAGTTTGATGCTGGCAACCCGGTTTCCTTTCTGAACAGACAACACAGTCTGGGTAGACTTGTTTTCCCCCTTTTGTTTTATTATTGTTTATTCCCCAAAAATGGCGAGCTACCAAACGGTTTGGAGTATAAACCAATTCAGACATGGCGATACTTTGTCTTGCTTTTGATGTGGTAGGTCTGATATAATCTTCCATAAGTTGGTGAATCAAATGAAGGCGAACTTTGTATTTGTTGATGCGCTTTTGAGGGTGAATGCTTTGCCAGAGTACAGAGAAATTAACAAAAGTGACCTCCAGAGGGTAAAGAAACATTTTCTTCCACCATTTTACTGTCCTATGTTCAGGCAGGTAAATCCAAAGTTTCTGATCTAACAAGTCCACCCCACCCATGTACTGGTTATAGGCTTCTATTGCTATTGTTTTTTTCACAATGCGACGATGGTGTTCATGCTCTTGTGACCTTACAGTTTTGTTCATTATTTGAGAGTTGAGCAATGTAGTAAGGAGGGTCAATGGTTTTTTGTCCAGCCAAGAAATAAACAACATAATATCATCTCTTTCAAAAACAAGGGGGTCATTTTTTTTCAATGTTTTCCGAGCTTCTTTGATTTTGGTACACCCTTGTGATTACATCTTAAGTGTCCCACAGGCCCCGATATCGAAGGCTGCTAATCCATCGAATAAATCAGGCAAGGAAAAATAACTGTCCATATACACATGGTACCCTTTTTCTCTTATTGGTCTACAAATGTCTGCGACAACATCAACAGTTGTGGTCACCTCACCAGCCACCTTTACTGTGTATAACACCCAATTATAACAATAACCAGTCTTTGCTTCAGATAGGGCCCATGCTTTGATGCCCCACTTATGCGGTTTGTTGGGCATATACTGGACAAATGCAGCTCTGCCTTTATAGGCGATGAGTGACTCATCAGCTGAGAGTTCATGTAAAGGCGTGTATAAATGTTGAAAAAATTTTCAACAAGAAAATTAATAACCGGCCGAATTTTTCCTCCTTTGTCGAAATCAAATCCCTTGGAAGTGCTTGCATATTGTCAGCTACGTGGAAAAATATCCAAATTTGTAACCATCTGTCCCGGCTCATGATATCCCTGAATCCCCTAAGTTCAGTTAGTTTGTCGGTCGACCAGTACGAGTCATACGTAGGCAGTTTTATGAGTCCCATGAATAAAAGTATACTCGTGTATGTGTTTGGAATGTTGGATTTTCTCGACAACAGAGGTTCTAGGTCTATTTTTCGAAAAGTTTTTAACTAACTTTGATAAAGAGACATTAGATCCAATTTGTAAGCTATCATGATGAGCATAACTATCTGATAGCATAGACCTATAACCAACCCTTAATAGTTATTGGCTGCAGTTTGATCTCGTCAAACAAGTAGATCAAAAAATTAGCAATGTCTGGAATGGAGGGATCATAGATATCAATTGAATGATCCCTACACCAACGAGAGAAAACCTTCCACTTAGCAGCATAATTTAGCGAAGAGGAGGTCCTCCTACAGTTAGAAATTGCTTGTCCTGTAAATTGCTTGCTGTGCAAGAAGGACCGCACAACGGAAATACGTGAAGGTTGAGACCTTGCGGGTTGTGATGCAGTGTGCATGATTTCCCCTGCGAAAGAAGGTTCTCCCATGGAGGAAGCTTCCAAGGAATATCCCATAACAGAAACCTGAGTAGATTTATCCATGGTCTCTGGGGCGACAGAGATGCTACCAACAGAATCTTGCAGTGAGATTGCTTGATTTTTAGGAATATCTGTTGAATCAACGGAGCTGGAGGATACGTGTATCCTATCATTCCGTCTCAAGAGATTTAGAGAGCACCTACTGCGAATGCTCGAGGATCTGGGCATGGCGACACATACGTCTGCAACTGATTGTTGAGATGCATCGCAAACAAGTCTATCATTGGACGATCCCATTGGTAGCAGATCTGATTGAATACTCGCTTGTTGAGAGTCCATTCTGATGGCAACATACGACCTTTCCGAGAAAGGGAGTCCGCTAGGACGTTCAGACGACCCGGAATATGACGGACCGACAGAAGAACCTGATGCCCTAGGACAAACAGGAGGATTCTTTCTGTTAAGTTGAACAATGGAATGGAATGAGCGTACTGTCAAATTGTCGGACAGTATTTGAACATGTGAATTCTGAATTATATTCATCCAATGATGTAGCACAAGCCAAATTGACATCATCTCTTTGATGTTTATGTGCTTGTTCAGAAATTGCGGATCCCAAAGACCCTGGCACCTCGAATCTGTTGGGCTCAATGTCACACCCCAACCTGTTTGACTCGCATCCATCATAATCGTAAAAACCGGATCCGGCAGTTGCAGTGAAACTCCCTGAGTTAACCACTGAATATCTGCCCAAGTCTGAATCTCTTGTTTTACTTGGTTCGACAAGACGATGTTTGTTTCGAGCGAATGAATCTTCACACTCCAATTCTGAGTGAAAAATATCTGGAGTGGATGAGTGCGTAGGCGCCCCATCGGAATAAGGTCTGCGGGGCTCTGCACAAACCTATCAGTCGCATATATTATCTCGCTGTTACTACATCTGAGTGTAGACAAAAGCGAGCGTAACAACTGACTAATTTTGCTCTGGGTAACGGCAGACGAACCAGATTGTTGTGAGTCTCGAAGCTCATTCCCAAGTGAATGAACGACTTGGACGGAACTAGATCTGACTTCTTTTCGTTTATTATGAAACTGAGACGTCGGAGCAATTGAAGCAGACTCTGAACATCGTTCTGAAGAGTTAATCTGTCACCGTACCTCTGAAGAATGTCGTCCAAGTAGGCCGACGTTACCGCAGACAAATGAGCTTGGAAATGAGTCATTACCGAGTTCATTATTCGAGTGAAGGCCCAGGGTGCTAGATTCAGTCAGAAGCACATTGCTCGGAACTGATAAACGACTCCTAGGACAGCGAAGTGAAGGTACTTTCTGAACGTCGGATGTACCATGACGTGAAAGTACACATCCTTGAGATCTATGCTCGCAGCACAATCGTTTACTTGAATGCTCGCTCTCACCGATTGAATGGTCTCCATATAAAATTTCGGAGCCACGATCAGCTTGTTTATCCAGCTTAGATCTATAACTGGACGGAACGAGCCATCTGGTTTTGGTACCAGGAACAGGTGACTGTAAAAACAGTGAGATTCCTGGTTTTCTATGACCTTTATTGCGTTCTTCTCCAGAAGAGACTGCACCTCTGATAGAAGCAAATCTCTCTTCGAAAGGCTGGACGGAAGCTGAGTGGACTTCAGAGGTTTTTCTTTGAAAGGACAGTTTTAGACCTTCCGAAATAACCTCCTGAACCCATCGGTCATCCATAATTGACAACCAATTGGTTAAGAATCTTGACAGCCTTCCACCCACTGGAGCGCAATAGAGGTTCTGACCTTCACCTCCTGGACCTGCGAGGCTTGCGGGAGGAGAAACTATGTCCTCCCCAACCCGCACCTCGACCAGTCAACCTAGGGGCATCTGACTGTTTGTCTCGGCCAGCATTCTGCCCCCTACCTGAGTCGCTACTCTGACGGTCTCTGGAGTAAGAGCTAGAGATTTTTTAGATCCTCTATAGGACGTACTTGGACGTACTTGCCCCAGAAGTTCCTGACTTACTCCTCTCTGCTGAGTCCGGTTTCTTAAGAAACGGACTTAAAGAGCAGAGAATCTGAAGCTTTCTTGGTAAGCTGATCATAGATTAAAGAAAGCTTACCATCAAAGAGAAGTTCTCCTAAAACCGGAGCGACTCGAAGAGAGTTTTCCACCTTAGAATCCACCCTAGTGGATGAAGCCGGGCAGCATCACGTCTGACTAACCCAATATTTGCCACTGAAAGGGTGGAGTTATACATGGAAAATGCAATTGCCCTAGAGAGAACTCTCAAAGAAGTTTGAACATCCTGGAATTCTTTACCATCGAGACGTTGCACTAACGCTCTGGTAAGGTGATCTGCGTATGATAAAGCGTCTAAACCGGCTCTGTTAGACGAGATTGTCTTCTCCAACTGGAGAGAATTGACATAGACGCCGGCAAAGACAACTCCAAGTCTTCGGCCTGGTCGTCTAAACGCAGAGGAACTCTCGGAACGTCCTTTCCTGCCGTTTCAAATTTATTCCTACTGTTGATGAACGGCAGATGTAGAGCATGTTGTGATAAGAAACTGGTTCTGCCTGTCTTAGCGGCTAACCTAAAAATAGCGTCATTCAGCAATTCAAATGTCCGTGAGACATTGCTGGACTGGACTGGAAACTCAGGAACAACATCCTTAGTCCGGCCAAAAAAGTCTGTATCCAGTGATGCTATCAGTCTCTTATCTGGTATCGCAGCTCTCTGATCCAATGGAACAATCACTGGAAGGTGTTGACAGATAAAATCTACCGCCACCTTATGTTGTTCCAGAAGAGAAAAATCCAGCTCCGCAGATTCCCTTTCACCATCCGACTGGACCAGATGCGAATCTCGGTTGTCCCTGTCTGGTACGGCAGAGGAACGTACTGACCCAGCTTCCTCGGACAGTTCCTGATCTGAAACCGTTTCCGAAGGTTGCTGGGATGCTGCAATGAGTTGCGCTATCTGTGATAGCAAGTCCGTCACGGAGGTCTGTGGAGCTGCAGTCTTACGTTGTTTAGCTGCTGGAAGCTCCTGGGACGGTACCCCTTGCATAATCCTTTTATGCGTACATCCCGACTGGTGAGGCCTCGTGTCCTTGGCTACCGGATGGAGTGACCTAGACGACATGGAATCCTTTGTCGGTGAAGCAGGCTGGATATCTGAGGTCACGAAGCCAAGGTGCGGTCATGTGCGCTGGCGTATGGAAAAGGAAGCCAATAGACTAGCGGACCCCGGCTGTCTATGCGATGGAGCGTCCCGTGCAGGAGGAGTGAACGTATGCTCCGGCTGACGGACGTTATGCACAACTTGCCCCAAATGTTGTTGTAAGAGAGAGGGGGTTCTGTCGCTCACGGTCCAGGTAGACCTGAACAAGCTAACTACCGGACTGACTGGCTTCCTCAGATCCATCCTCCGATCCGTCGTTGCAGGGTGTGCGTGATCCGAGATTATAGTGCTCACAACACTCTTTCTCCTCTCCTGGACCACAACGGACGTACCAGGCGTCACATCACCCACATTATGAGTGATAGATCCACCGGTCTAGCTAGCTGGCGACTAGGTCATCAATCCTACTAAGGATCTAGGCACTTGTCTGATTTCCTTGAGCACTTTTGCCGCTAGCTCTTAATTGATTTGCGACGACGGCAGCACACTTTCGGAAGACATCACAGAAACATCACCCTGTTCTTGATCCTCTGAAAAAGAGACTGAAAAACTAGAGTGACCCTGTGGTGAGAGGACCGGCATTGACCGACCTCTCACCACTAACAATATACCGTGATACACGTCTCCAACGTTTGTCATCCCAACTGGCACAAAGTGAACAAGAATTAGTGTGAGTACAGTGACTACAGCAAATACAATGAGCATGAGAATCGGAGGAAGACTTCCTCGATTTACAATTTGAACAATATTCTTTCATAATTAAAAAATATTATACAGCCTTAGTACTCGCACTAACCCTTGAAGATACATTATAAAAACACAATCCATAACAAAATTTCGAAAAATAATTCAAAAGAAAATTTTCGAAAAATTTTGACATCAGCCCAAGTTCCCAAAGGGAACAATGATCCCAAATGGATCCCAAAAAAAGCCTAGGTGTGGACAAAAAATTTTAAAATATTTCTAAAAATTAACGTTACACTTACGGACAATATTAATGTATCTGACTATATAATAAACCTTACAGAAGACAAGGAATCACTAACAGAAAGTAACCGTTGTCAATGTAAACAAAAGTCAATAAAAAACAGAAACAAGACTCCAGGCACTGAAAAACATGGCCCGAAATCAGTAACCAATTTAAAACACTATCCGATATAAAACAGAATCTTCCACAGAAGAAGCTGCAATACATCAGATGATAGATGCATGACCAAAATGCCTAAACACCCCAAGGGTGAGGACATAACCATGGGGATAACAGAATAAACATTCTGTAACTATGCTAAAACTCCCAAAAAATTTCAATAAAAAAATTTCAAAAGTTATACCAAAAGCATGGGAGATTAGCAAGGGGTGTTTCAAGGAAAGGGAGAGAGGAAACACTTAACAAACAGTGGAGATTTCATAGCAAGAATGAAAACATCAGGCCCATGCCCCAAAATTAGGGAACACGAAATAATTTTACATAAAAATTATAAGTTACAGCCCTGAACACCCTTCCAGTGTTCCTTCCTCTCATCCTCTTATTTCATCCTTGGATCCACCATTTCCATCATGATTTTGTGTCTGGCATCATTTTAACTGAGATTATAAGCACAGATATCAGTGAGATGTTACTGATAGAAGGGCCAAACGAAGAATGAAAATTTGGTGCCAATTTCGGTACTTCCTTGACACTGCGCATGCGCAGTGGACAAAAGTATGGAGGACCATATAGGACATTGGATATTTTGATTTTGATGCAAATTTTGGCGATTGGGGGGCAAAATTTGTGTTTGGCCCTGAATAATTAGAGTTAGCACCAGCTAAGTCTGGGTCATTGGTACAGTATAAAAATATACAGAAATAAACAAGAACTCAGTTGAAATATATACCATAAAATACCCTTTTCTTAAATAAATTTAACTTAAATCCATATTTTACTGCTTCGCGAGTTTTTACCAGAGTTTCAAATGCATGTGATCACATCAGGTCCACAGCCGCTCCGCACAGTCCCATTAGCCGCATAAATTCCCTCCCTGACACTGTGAGCGAGTTTAGACAAAAGCGAGCATAATAACTGACTAATTCTGCTCTGGTTACTGGCAGACGAACCAGATTGTTGTGAGTCTCGAAGCTCATTCCCAAGTGAATGAAGGACTTGGACGGAGCTAAATCAGACTTCTTCTCGTTTACTATAAAACAGAGAAGTCGGAGTAACAGCAGCAGACTCTGCATGTCATTCTGAAGTGCGATTTTGTCGCCGTATATCTGAAGAATCTCGGAGGTAAGCCAATATTACAACTGCCGAATGAGCTCGGAAGTATGACATGACTGACTTCATTATTCGAGTGAAAGCCCAAGGAACCAGGTTCAGACCGAAGCACATCGCTCTGAACTGGTAAACCTTCCCTTGGATGGCAAAGCGCAGATATTTTCTGAAGGACGAATGGACCAAGATGTGAAAGAACACGTCCTTTAGGTCTATGCTTGCCGCAAAATCGTTCACTCAAATGCTCGCTTTTAGCAACTGAATGGTTTCCATGTAGAACTTTGGATCTAATATTAATTTGTTTATCCAGCTCAAGTCTATCACCAATCGGACTGAGCCATCTGGCTTTGGTACAAGAAACAGGTGGCTGTAAAATGCAGGGGAATTTTGATATTTTTATACTGTACCAATGACCCAGACACATAGCTGGTGCTAATTCTCAAAAATCTAGGGCCAAACACAAATTTTGCCCCCCTATCCCCAAAATTTGCATCTAAAACCGAAAATAACATGTCCTAAATGGTCCTCCATACATTTCCTCCACTGCGCATGAGCAGTGTCAAGGAGGTCTCGAAATTGGCGTCAATTATCATTCTTTGTTTGGCCCTTCATCAGTTCACTTCTGACTGATATTTGTGCTTGTAAATCTCAGTTTAAATGATGCCAGACACATAAATATTAGAGAAATGGTGGATCTAGAGAGGAAATACAAGGAGGAGAGGAAAAATTAGTGGCAGGAAATAATCAGGGCTGTAACTTAAAATTTTTTTATGAAATTATGTTATGTTCCCTAATTTCAAGGCATGGGCCTGTTGTTGTCATTCTTGCTATAAGTTACACTGCTTGATCAGTGTTTCCTCTCTCCCTTTCCTTTAGTCTCCCCCTTGCTATTCTCCCATGCTTTTGGCATATTTTCTGTAATATTATTACTAAAATTTCTTGGGAGTTTTAGCTTGGTAACAGAATGAATTCTGTTTTTTTCCCCATGTTTACGTCCTCACCCATGGGTGTTTAGGCGTTGTGTTCTGCATCTACCATCTGATGTTCTGCAGTTTCTTCCCTGGAAGTCTCTGTTTTGCATCAAATAGTGTTGTAATTGGTAACTGATTTCGGGCCATGTTTATCAGTGCCTGGAGTCATGTTTCCACTTTTTATACACTTCTTGTTTACATTGACAATGGTTTCTGTTGAGAGTGATTTCTTGTCTTTGTATTAGTTTAATCATAACAAGATACATTATTATTATACGTAAGTGTTGCATTAATTTTTTTGAAATATTTTAAAAAATTTTGTCCACACTTAGGTTTTTTTGGGATCCATTGGGGCTCAACGTTACTTTCAGAAACTTCGGCTTTTTCTGAAAAAATATTTTTTCAAACAATTTTTTTATTTCATTTATTTTTTCTATATGTTAATGGATCATGTTATTATGTATCTTTGTTTTCAGGGGTTGGTGCGAGTACAAGGACTGTTTGTGTTCTTTTCACAATGAAAGGATATTGTTCAAATTGTAATAAGAGGAAATCTTCCTCTGACTTTCATAATCATTGTATTAATTGTAGTCAGTGTACTCGCACTAACTCCTGCTCAGTGTGTGTCAATTGGGATGACAAACATTGGAAACGTGTGTCACGGTATGTTGTTAGCGGGGATAAGGCCATGCCGGTCCTTTCTCTGGGGGGTCACTCTAGTTTTTCAATCTCTTTTTCAGAGGAACAAGAACAGGGTGATGTTTCCTTGATGTCTTCCAAAAGTGTGCCTCCGTTGTCACAGTTAAATGAAGAGCTAGCGGCAAAAGTGCTCATGGAAATACGTCAATTGCCTAAGAGGTCCCTAGTAGGATCGACGGCATTGGCGTCCGCTAGCTCACCCGGTGTAGCGACCATTCATCGAATGGCTCGGCAGCCGGGTTCGTCCGTTGCGGTCCAGGAAGGAGATTTGGGTGATGCGAGCACTATAATAACACAAAGTGCACACCCAGTGGCGACGGATCAGAGGATAAAACGGAGGAAGCCTATTAGTCCGGTTCATAGCTCGTCCAGGTCCATCCGGGCTGCGAGCGAGAGAGGTCCCTCTCTCGTACAACAACATCTGGGACCAGATGTTGTGGTACTAAACGTTTCGCATTTGGAGCATACATCCGCCACTCGGGACGCTTCGTTATATAAACAGTCCGGAGAGACTGTCAATATGGCTTCCTCATCCTCATGGCAGCGCACACGACCGCACCTTGGCTACGTGACCACGGATATCCAGCCAGCTTCGCCGATCAGGGATTCCACGGCGACCAGGTCACGCCATCCGGTAACCAGGGACACAAGGCCTGTAGACTCCGGACGTGCGCATAAAAGAAGTATGCAGGAGTCAACATCCAGGGAGCTTTCAGCGGCAAAGCAACGTAAGACCGCTGCTCCACAGGCCTCAGTGACGGACGTGCTATCACAAATAGTACAACTTATCGCAGCATCCCAGCAGGCGACAGAATCTCTGTCGGATCAGGAATTATCCGACGACGCTGGGTCGGTAAGCTCCGCTGAAGCATCAGGTACGGACGACCGAGAACTTCATATGGTCCGACAGGATGGCGAAAGGGATTCAGAGGATCTGGAGCTTTCCCTTTCGGAACAACATAAAGCTGCCGTAGATTTTATCCGGCATTATCTTCCAGAGGTTGTTCCGTTGGACCAGAATGCTGCGATGCCGGATAAGAGACTGATAGCGTCACTGGACACAGAATTTTTTGATCGGTTTAGGGACATCGTCCCTGAGTTTCCGTCACAGTCCAATAATGTCACAAGAACATTCAAACTATTGAATGACGCTATATATAAGCTTGCTACCAAAACGAGCAAGTACGGTTTCTTGTCCGCAAATGCTCTCCATCTGCCTTTCATCAATTCAAGGAACAAATTTGAAACGGCAAGACAGGGCATACCGAGAGTTCCTCTGCGTCTAGACGACCAGGCTGAAGACCTAGAATTGTCTATTCCGTCGTCTATGTCAATTCCAACCACGATGTTGGAAACGACAATAATGTCTAATAGAGTTAACTTAGACGCCTTATCATACGCAGATCACCTTACTAAAGCATTATCATTACGTCTTCAAGGGAAAGAATTCCAGGATATACAATCCTCCTTAAGAGTTCTTTCGAGGGCCATAGCTTATTCTACGTATAACTCCGCCCTTTCAGTGGCAAACCTGGAGTTGGTTAGACGTGATGCGACCCTAGCTACATCCACGCGCGTGGATGGTAAGGTGAAGAACTCTCTCAGAGTCGCTTCGGTCTCCGGAGAGCTTCTCTTCGACGGCAAGCTTTCAGCAATTTATGATAAGATAACTAAGAAAGCTTCGGATTCTCTGCTATTCAAATCCGCTTCTAAAAAGTCGGATACAGCAGAAAAGAGTAAGACAGGCACTTCTGGGACAAGTACGCCCAAGGGAAGTTCCTATAGAGGTTCCTATGCGTCCTCTAGGTCTTATTCTAGAGACCGTCAAGGCAGCAACTCACATAGGGGACGTTATACTGGCCGAGATAACCGATCAGACGTCCCTAGGTCGACGGGGCGAGGTGCGGGTCGTGGAGGATGTAGTTTCTCCTTCCGCAAGCCTCGCAGGTCCAGGAGGTGATTGTATGAACCTCTATCATGTTTTATAAACAATTGGGCGTCAATTACAGACGACCCCTGGGTTCGAGGGGTAATTTCGGAAGGACTAAGAATATCCTTCAAACGAAAGCCTCCATTAACTCGAAGTCCAAAATGGACTCAGCTTCCGTCAAATCCACAGAAAAGAGACGCTCTTCTATCAGAAGTACAGTCTCTTCTGGAGAAGAACGCGGTAGAGGTCGTAGAAGACCAGGAATCAGTGGGTTTCTACAGCCATCTGTTTCTGGTTCCGAAACCAGACGGCTCGTTCCATCCAGTCATAGATTTGAGCTGGATAAACAAGCTGATCGTCGCTCCGAAGTTCTATATGGAGACAATTCGATCAGTCAGAGTGAGTATTCGGGTAAACGACTATGCTACAAGCATAGATCTCAAGGATGCGTACTTTCACCTCATGGTACATCCAACATTCAGAAAGTATCTACGCTTCGCAGTCCTAAGAGTTGTATATCAGTTCCGAGCGATGTGCTTTGGTTTGAACCTGGTGCCCTGGGCTTTCACTCGAATAATGAACTCGGTAAAGATGTATTTCCGAGCTCATTCGTCTGTGGTAACGTCGGCCTACCTGGACGACATTCTTCAGAGGTACAGCAATGAGTTAACGCTTCAGAACGATGTGCAGAATCTGCTTTTATTACTCCGATGTCTCGGTTTTATAAAAACGAGAAATCGGATCTGGTGCCGTCCAAGTCATTCACCCACTTGGGAATGAGCTTCGAGACGCACAACAATCTCGTTCGTCTGCCGTTAACCAGGGCAAAATTAATCAGTTGTTACGCTCGCTATTGTCTTCACTCAGACAAAGTCACAGCGAGAGAATTCATGAGACTGATAGGTCTGTGCGGAGCCGCTACGTATCTCATTCCGATGGGGCGGTTACGCACTCGTCCTCTCCAAATTTTCTTGACTCAGAATTGGAGATTAAAGATTCATTCGCTCGATATAGACGTTCTCTTGTCAAATCAAGTGAACCAAGAGATTCAGACTTGGGCAAACATTCAGTTGTTGACTCAGGCAGTTCCACTGCAGTTGCCGGATCCGAGTTTTACTATTATGATGGATGCCAGTCAAACAGGTTGGGGTGCAACATTGATCCCAACGGATTCGATGTGCCAGGGTCTTTGGGATCCGCCATTTCTAGGCAAGCACATAAACATCAAAGAAATGATGTCAATTTGGCTTGCACTATGTCATTGGATGAACATTATTCAGAAAGCACATGTCCAAATCCTGTCCGACAATACGACAGTAGTAGCGTATATTCGGAACCAGGGAGGCACTCATTCGGCTAAGTGGAAGGTCTTTTGTCGTTGGTGTAGGGATCATTCTGTTGATATTTTTGATCCCTCCATTCCAGACATTGCAAACTTTCTAGTATACTTGTTTGATGAGATCAAACTGCAGCCTGTTACTATTAAAGGTTATAGGTCTATGTTATCTGATACCTATGCACACCATAATAGTTTACAAATTGGATCTAATGTCTCTTTATCTAAATTAGTTAGAAACTTCTCGATAAATAGACCTAGAACCCTTAGATTAATTCCTAAATGGAATTTAATTTAAACAATATTTATTCATGAAAAAGTATGATGCATACATATAATAAACTACAACATGATTGTCATACAGAGTGTGCAGTACAATGGTATGCATTAAAGTAATGAATCAAGAACGAGGTTTGTTGAAAGGATTCAGCAGTAAGCTTTAAGCTTTTATAAGCCGTCTCCTCTGGAATACTGACGAAGTTTGATAGTAGCTGCAAACATGGAATTTAGCTTGGGTTCTTCTTAAACTAAAGGAAAAGCCATTTGAGCCTCTTGAGACAGTGGACTTCAAATTCTTATCTTATAAGACAGCATTTCTCTTTGCTTTCTCTTTTGCTAGAAGAGTCAGTGAGCTTCATGCACTATCTGTGGACGATTCTCACTATCGTAGTGTCGGGAACACTATTACCTTTACTACTATGTTGGATTTTTGGCTAAGAATCAGGCTCCTAATAAATATCCGGAACCTATTGTTATTAAGGCCCTTCCGTCTTCAGACGGGCATAGGCCTTTACTCTGTCCGGTTAGAGCTTTACGTATTTATAAACGAAGATCTCAGTTTATCAGAAAGGGACGAAAACACTTCTTTCTGTCTCTGATTCCTGATAGAAAGGACATTATGGTCCATTCTATTGCAAGGTGGATTCAATTAACTATCCGTACTGCTTATGATAATCTATCTTCAACTCAGCAGTCTGTGCTTAAGATTTCGGCTCATGAAGTAAGAGCTCTTTCTACATCTTGGGCTTACGCAAATAGTGTTGCTATTACAGATTTAATGAAGGCTGCATATTGGTCTCAGCCATCCACATTCACAAATTTTTATCTCAGAAATATTGAGTCCATTTCTAGAGACCTGCATTGTTTAAGTCCGTTATCTGTTGCTCAGAATGTCGTCCACTAAACAGTTGCAACTATAGTTGTGCAGGCTTTCTGTTCCGGCAGTGACTCTGTCCTGCTGCCCTCTTCGCTCTGGGCTATTTGACCCAGGGCAAGGGGAAGGGGGGGGGGGAGGGTGATCCCTTAGGTCACCTGCTTTATAGTGAAAAACAAGGGGATACCTCCTCCGGAGTCAGTAATTCTGAGTCGGTACCGGGATGGTTTTAAAGTGTAAAGCTAATGTTTAATTCATTCATGTCCTATTTTTAAAGTGTAGATCGGTGTGAAGCATTTGTATATGTCACGTGTCAAACGGGCGTTAATATACAATCCTCGGACACTTTTAATGAGTAGGAAGAGTCTCAATTCTCTGGACTTACTTTATTTATTCCCTTACTTTAAAAATAATTAGTATAAAGGGTTATACTGGATGTTAATAGAGAACATGGATGTTATTATGCTCAATCATGAAAGGTGTTGTGTCTTTCTAATTTGTCATAAATAAGAAAGATACATGTAAAGCCTAATCCTCCTTTTCTCCTCGAGGGGATATCTCTATTATATTTAGTTGAGCTTATTGGATTTTCCTCTATATCCTAGGCCCTCCAGCCTTTTTACTATTCAGCTATGTCTGGGTCATTGGTACAGTATAAAAATGTTAAAAAATTTATAGTAAATTATATATTTTTTATACTTACAATGACCCAGACGGGGATGGCCCTCCCAGGAGTTGGGAACTCGTACCTCCCCGCTGAGTACATAGCGCTGACCAAGCACTGCTTGTAAGAATGATAATTGGCGCCAATTTCGAGACCTCCTTGACACTGCGCATGCGCAGTGGAGGAAACGTATGGAGGACCATTTAGGACATGTTATTTTCGGTTTTAGATGAAAATTTTGGGGATTGGGGGGCAAAATTTGTGTTTGGCCCTAGATTTTTGAGAATTAGCACCAGCTATGTCTGGGTCATTGGTAAGTATAAAAAATATATAAATTACTATAAATTTTTTAACTTTCCATGACCTCTATTGCTTCCTTTACTATGAGAGATTGAACTTCTGCAAGAAGGAACTTTCTTTTTGAAGCATTCATCGGAAGATCTGTCCAACGTGGACTTCTTGTAAGTGGAGGTTTTGATCAGAATGATAGCCAAGACCTGTTCTGACTACATTCCTTACCCACTGATCTTCAATTATCTCTATCCAGTCTCTCGCGAAGTTTGATAACCTTCTGCCAACTGGAGAGCGATAGAGGTTTAGACCATCACCTGTATGATTTTCGAAAGCTTTCAGGAAGAGAAACTATGTTAGTTCCGACTCCGTAAAGTTTCTTGCAACTGCAACAGTCGACCCTGACTGTTGACGGGACGGAGAAGACTCTCCTGCTCGCGATCTGATCCCAGATCTCGTCAAGAGTCCCAAAGAGAAACTTGCAGGCTTGTTCTCTTGCCGCCATCACTGGGTGAGCTTTTATTTTTTGAGGTGCTCGCTCAACCCAAATGTACACTCTCCTTGACCACTATGGACTTACCCGGTGTTACCCAACTAACAGGTCACCGGTCGAGCTAGCTGCTTGTACTGGAATAAGAGGCCTTATCCCTTGTTTGATATTCATTTGCAGCTAGCTCTGTTTGCTCATCTGAGCGCGACAACAGCAGCACATTATGGATGGGTGTTGATATACCATCACCATGTTCTTGTTCCTTTGTAAAAGAAACTGAGAAGCTAGAATTAGCTGGCGGTGACAGTTCCGGCATCGGAACTTCATACATGACATAGCGTGACACCTGCTTCCAACGTTTGGAATCCCAAAGTACACAAGTTGCACATGTATCATTAGGAGTGCAGCGACTACAAGCAAGACAACATGCATGTAAATCCAAGGCAGACTTCCTCACCTTACACTTTGCGCAGAAAGGTTTCATAATTAATATTTCAAGCCAAAGTCCACTGCACTCCTAAAAATATAACATAATTAGGCCATTAAAAAAAACAATGTGTTCTCAGGCATTTTTGGCTGAAACATCAGACCAGGGAGGGAGAGGTTTTTTTTGTTTTTTTTTTCAGATTGATTTAGTAACACTGGAGAAAATAATTTTATCAGCGAAATATGTGAATATACAATACAAGTATTAATGATGATGCTTGAAATCTTCTGTATTCTTACTTTTTAGGAGCCTTTAGATGTGATAATATGAAAAAAAAATATGAGGACTACATGCTGAGTGCATTTTTAATATAGAAGTGATCGTGTTTTCAATAAGCCCACACATCACAAGATTTCGCTGGTTCAACTTCAAATTTGTTTTCATCTCTGACTCGCCGGTACATTTGAATCACTGAACACGATGTATTCAACTCTCCAATCACAGTCCAATTCAATAAAATCTTCCAGCCAAATGTAACTAAAACAGATACAGTCATATTGCAAACAGTTCATAACTTTCAAAACAATCACTTTTGTACTGGGATGTCGACTAAAAACAATCGGAAATTGCAGTGAAAACATGTGACAAGAAATTAGCTTAATAGTGTCAACGGCGCTACTAAAATGTGCCGGTGCTCCTAAAATATTATCTGGGGACCAAAAATGTCCCCCCCCCCCCCCCCCCCAAAAAAAAAATGATGCGGTGGTCTTTTTGGTGATGCGGGCGGTGCCTGAGAACCCGGGTTATATTTTTTTTGGCCTTATACAAATTTGGCAATCAAAATTTCATTGAAATAAATCAAAAATATTTTGTCCAAATTTTTTTAGAAAAACGCGTAAGTTCCCAAAGGGAACCTCAAGGGCCCAAGGGCATTCCGATAGAGCCTAAGTGTGGACAAACACTACATGAAGCTACACTACCAGAATACTTAATCAAATGTATCCTACTATAATTACAATAACTGTGTTATACTTAACTCTTGAAATAATACATATTTAAGGTGTTGTTAAATGAAAAACTTCAACGGGAAAAACAGGAAACTAAACAACAGGCACAAAACAGGTCCAAAGTCAGTAACCGATCAATTACTACCTGATGCAAAGCAAGATCTTCATAGGAAGAAAAAACAATGCATCTGGTAGAAGATGCAAGACTACAAACGTCCAAACGCCCCTAGGGTGGGGACGTAACAATGGGGTAAACAGAATAAACATTCCGTAAAAACACGTTAAACTCTCAAGAAATTTACAAAAAAATTTGATAAAAAGCCAGAATAGCTTGGGAGTTTAACAGGAGGGTTCATGGAAGTAGAGAGAAGGAACATTTAACAAACAGTGGGTTTTATCATTAGCAAGAATGATGACATTCAGGCGTACGGGAAACATGAATAATTTTATATAAGTTACAGCCCTGAACGTCCAAAACCACCACATTTTCCTTCCAGCATCCTGTTACATCTCTGAATCCACCATATCCATTAATGATTTGTGTCTGGCATCTTGAAAAAAGAGATTTTAAAGCACAGATGTCAGTTTAGTTGTTTACTGACTCGGGCCAAACAAAGGAATGATGCTTTGCGACAATTTCGGTATCTTCTTGGTTATTGCGCATACACAGTACACACAGATAGGACTTTTATTTTTCAGATTTGTATGCAAATTTTGGGGATGGGGGGGGGGGGGGGGGAGAGGGGTTCAAAATTTGTGTTTAGCCCTGGATAATATCGAGTTTGCACCAGCTAAGTTTGGGCCATTGGTTTTAGTATAAAAATATGGCTATTTTGTATATTCAAAGAACCATAACTCACAATAAAAATATTCCAACAGCAAAATGGCTGATGCTCCTAAAAGATCTCATGATAGTCCACATCTGTATGAAATTTCATCGAAATCGGGGCAGTAATGTTCAAGTTATAACTCAAACAGACATCAGCAGATGGACAGGAAGATGGAACCCAGTATGCCACACTTTTGAAAAAAAAAGTTCGGGTATAATTATTTTGTAATTATTTATTGCAGAGTGCTGGCAGGCACTCTCTAATAAATTGTAACATAACAATTATTAATGAGCCAATTCTTGCTAAACTAAGGCACCCCATGATAGTGGCATGGTATCTTTGAAAAAGAAATACTCATGTTACAAATCACTTTTGAAAAGTAATTTAGCACTCTACTAGTTAATCCCTCACCAACATTGTTGATTAACATCTGACTTCTGTGCTGGGTATTGCTGTTCATGCAGAAATTGATGAAATGTAAGCAAGCATATTCATTTCCCTCCGCCTTCCCCAGAAGCTAACATGAAGAAAACACTGAGGTACTTGTTAACTTTGGTACATCATTACCAAATGTTCCCAACATTCTGAATAACAAAACACCCACTTGAACACAAGAAACTTCACCCTTGAAGGCCTAGTTCCACCTTTCATGACAGAACAGGTGCCCTTACCATGCCATCATGAGGAGCTCCTGCTGACAAAAGACATATTACCCAGGGCTGGGTGGTTTTGAAATTTGCATTTCGGTTCGGTTTTGTACAAAAACTCAGTTTTCGGTTCGTTTTTGGGTTTTTCAAAATATATTGTAGAAATCCACATTTTAAAGGGTAATGTACACATAAAATGTGTCTGTATTTGTTATCCAAGTCAGAGGCTCATACAGCGGGTTGAGTCACCCAGGTTACTTGGTGTTCACCAGTCTTCTCAGCTAATGGACTTTGTGGGAATCCAGCCCCCTCCCCCCACCCCCCCCCCCCCCCCCCACCCACAATCCCATTTAGATTCTTTTTTGATTTCCTGCCCTCAATGCAAGTACAGTGCCCTCACTCCTGAGATTCGCCCCCGCCCCCAAATCTTCACCAGCATGGTCCCCCAGGATTTCAAACCATGTCTCCACCATGGTGGGATCTGCCTTGTTCTGTAAGTTAGATTTGGGGCCTTGTCAAGATGCAAAAATTGACAAGAAAAGCTACATTTTAGCAAAAATCAACATTTCCTTATTTTTTAAGGAGTCGCTAAGCTGTCACCCTGGTTTTGGTGGATAATATGCAAATGTTGTGCTTATTTCGGTAATTATCATGCTTCAAAATGGACTGCCCCGTGTTTCTTAATGGTTCCTGCTTCAAATGACAGTGGAATGAAAGGAACATAAATCATATTTCTTGTGATTTTGATAACTATTGTTGAAGTAAGTCATGATATACAAATAACTTTTATTGTTAACTCACTCACTCCAATCTTTTCACAATATCTATCCTAATTTCGATTGTAGAGGTTCATTTTTGACTTTGATTTTGCCCAAACATAGAAATTGGGCGAAGTGAGTGGTGCCAAGGCGAAGATATTGCCAACTTCACTTCGCCTTTTGGCTGATGCCTGCATTGATTTCATCTCGGTCAAGACAGGCGACTGATGTTTATGAAGGGAGATGGCTGCATAATGGGATTTGAAAGTTTGCAATATTGCTTCTTGGGATTTGTTGTGAACACAAAATACACATGGGAAAACATGTGTTGATTATAACAACTACGTATTGGGAATGGAGCGTTAACTTGACACTTGACAGTTTATACCTGACAGACCTGCAGTACTGCATGATTCCTTAAAGTAAGTTCAAATAATATACAAACAATTCCCAATAAGTTTAAAAAAAACTTTTCACTAGTTTCCTGCCATCCATTTAACAGGATATGTTCCATTTTACAGAACTGCCAATGCACAGCGTTATCTCTGAGCATGTGACATCAGAGAATGTGCCAGAAGTCTGTTAATTAACATAATTTACCCGTCATTTTTCCCATGTGAACTTTGAGGTTTTAAAACTCAATAAACTTCATGTTTACCTCCAATCTAATTTACTACGCGCCGTGCGCAGATGATTTGGGGTCAAAGATAATTTATATAACTTTTACACCATATATTGTCATGTAACTTGCAATACCTATTTGGTTGAATATGAGTGAGCCTGGGGCTGTGCCTAGTTCATTAAATTTACTTAACGATTCTTGAATTGCATATGTGTGGATTCTTACGCGAGACGTTTTAATTTTTCATATTCCTTCTGGTGGTGGTTCTGTAGATATCACTTAAGATATAACAAATTTGCTACCACTATTTTGGGGACGATTTGTTGTCAGTCCTCTCAAAGTAAACATAAACTGCACAGCGTTTACCTTTTCCGGACATTTTAACCTTTAGCGTGCGGAAAGCAAGTGATTGAAGTCATAAACTTACCAATTCTGGAAAATTTGTTGAAACCAAAAGTCTTGGTTTTTTGTTAAGGCGGCGGTTCGGTTTTGGTTTTGATAAAAAAAATGAACCAAACCGAAAAACCGCCCAGCCCTAATATTACCTACTAAAAATCACTGCTGAGTCACAGGACATGTGGAGCCTGTGGTCTGGAAGGAATTCAGGACAATGGTCCAGGCCCTTAAATGTTGAAATTGTGTCATTTAAAATGGATAAAAGCTGTTATTTCAACCTACATTAGTAAATTAGCTAACTTTGCTTTGATTTTGCATGCTGTTAGGTTGAGTAACAAGTGATACAATAGCATTTTACTTACCTGTCATCAGTAAATAGTGATTCATCCACAGTTTCTGGATTGTCTTGACCTTTTGTTGGAAAACTGAAAAAAATTAATAAAATAACCAGTTTTTTTCATGCTGATATGTTGTTAAATACAAGAAGACTGAGAACAATTTTTAGACAAAATCATTTGAATAATGTTTTGCAAAGGAAATTGTTTATCTCTATTACCTTGTTTTTTACTTGTGGTAAAAAAATCCAAGTGGCCCCAAAGTTGTGTAAAATTGTTTAAAGAAAGATTTAATTAGCATCTATGGATAATAAACACTACAGCGGAATGAAGTCATTTAACCAATCAAAACTTTGTTGTCCAGTCAGATGATTTTTTCTGGTATGGAGATGCAACCACACAAATAATGCCCAGATTTCAGTAAATGAAAATAGAGGGCCCAAATATCAAGCTAGGGACTTAATTTGAACAAACTTGAACTGAGCATCACCCACCTCCAATCACGATTCTGATCATTGGATCTGAAGAAGAAGATTTTCAAAGATCATGCCTCATAGTGGACAAAGTTAAAGAGTCCATATAATAACCCACAGACTTGATTTTTAAAACTTGTATTTATTTATTTATTGGTGTTTAAGGTCACATACTTATGCTCAATGGCTAATCGTGACCATGACAGTTTTACAGGTGGAGGAAGCCGGAGTACCCGGAGAGAGCCACCGAGCATCGACGAGCAAATGTCAGCTCCTCAACAGTCTTACTCTGTTCAAGCTCCGCTCAAGCAGAGTTACAGCGGTTGAAGACATGTGCACCACCTACGTGCAGTATGCCTTAGTATACAGCGTCATCGTCCCCCATGTAGGCAACCAGGATAAAGTGCCTTGCCCAAGGACACAAAGTGGGTCATCCCAGACAGGGATAGAACTCGGGAACTCTAGCATAGAAGTCCAACAGTCTACCACTGAGCCACCATGCTCCCTTAAAACTTGTATCTGACACCTGTAAGGATGGCTTATACCATACATCAAAAGATTCTAATTGGAGGTTCATGAGAAGATTTTTAAAGAATATTCCTCATATTGAACAAAGTTAAAATTTAGGCTGCAACAGGGAGCCCAAATACTAATCTCGAGACCTGATTTGAACAATCTTTAATCAGACCCCCATAAGGATCCCGTATCCGAAACATCAACAGATTCTGACTGGTGAATCTGAAGAAGATGATTATGGGCATACAGCATTCTAGTTAATGGACACAAAAATAAAATATCTATCTTTAGCACTCTTCAGTTGATCTTCCTTCCATGAGTACATTGTGTTGTCACCCCTTCGACCTTCATTAGCCAAGTATTTAACTGGTCAGATGTATAACTTTGGTCTCTAAAATTTACTAAATTCAGGCTCCTACAGAGACTATACACCAAAACATATTTGAAATTGTTTAATATTTTTAGTCCATGAGGTGCCCAAGTTTTCAGAAATCATTATCAAGTACATGTCACCCACTTCTTCTGGGTTTCAAATGTCATTCTAATACACCCAAGAGTTCCAAAATTTGAAAATTGGGTGAGGCCAACAATTTTACATTTCTCAAATGACAGCAAATAATTGAAAAACAAATTTTTATTTTTGAGGCAGCGACCTGATTTGAATAAAACTGAAATGGCCTACCTCAGCCATCACTCACAAGAAATTTTGTTGGAACATGGCCAGAGGGAAATGGACGAAAAGACTTGGTGACCCAGGCAAAAAATAGGGTGTTTTATGTTTAAAAGAAAAAGATTCTCTCACTTATGTCATCAACGATGAATTAGGGGACAAAGTGGACTAATTTTGTTGCATGACAAGAGTCTTTCGAAGATACATACTAGAGCCAGGCAGTAATGAAATCTCAAGTTTGGTTTCGGTATCGGTATTTTTAGAATGATCCCCTCAGTATCGGTACGATATTCGGTATCAGCATCAAACATGTACTCACAGTGATACCTATATCGACTGGTATTTTGGGTATACTGCACAGTTGTAGTTCCTCTTTTTACAGTAGACAAAGCTTCCTAATTGTGAAAATGTTGGAAGTATCTCGGGCTCTCACCATTGGCCATTTGATGTATTAAAAAAGCTGAGAGAAAATACCGCTGGGTATTTTCTCTCAGCAGTTTTGTTACATCAAATGACTGGTGGTGACTGCCTTTAGAAATACAGTCCATTGTTCTTGTTTCAGGAATTTTGCACAATGTTCTGTTGTTTGCCCTTTCATTTTTTTACTAATGTTGAGAATATTTTTCAATACCGACATTTCGGTATTTTGAGGATGCCTCGGTGAGGTAAATTGGTATTGGCTTGATACCAATACCAAAGGGTATTTATGGTATACCACCCATCTCTAATACATACAAAAAACAATTGTGCCAAACATATGCTCTTAACATGCAAATGGATAGATGGACAGTGGGATGGGTGGACTGAGAGGCAAAGAGTCTGATAGATGAGTGGAGAGAGATGTTATGTAATAACATAATTTGAGTCACAAAAAGGAATGTGGCAGCCCATTAAATCCTGTTTGACAGAGCACCAAGAGCTCTGTCAAACAAGATAAAATGGATTGTAATTCTAAAATTTCCAAGGTTGAACAGGGTTTCTATGAACTTAACAAATGTGTCTTTAAAGTGAAGGGACTATAATGCAAGCAAACTCAAAATAATATTTTGTGAAGTATACCAACCTTTTCAAGAAGTTCTTAAAGAAAAATTTACTTTTCTTTTCACTTGGTGGCAGTTTTAAATATTCAGGAGTGGGCGTTAAAAATGCATATAATGTTTCACACTGAGTCATTCTGTCATCTTTCATTACAGCCTGAAATTTGAAAATATTTTACTGAAGACACAAAAAGAAATTGGTGATCAAGTGTCCAGGGTGGACATTAAAGTCCTTAAAACTGGGACAAAGGTATTCCAGCAAAGCTTAACTCATTCAGTTATCAATCAAGTCGTGTCAATAAAGTCAAGTATGTTTTGTTTTACTGGGTTTTTTATGTCACTCCCAGTGGCCAACATCACAGTCATTGTATCAGAAAATTTTATGGGAGGGAGTCGGAGTACCTAGAGAGAACCACCAAGCAGTGGTGAGAAACTTTTTAGACTCTCCAGCTTACTAACTCTGCACAAGCAACTAGCAGTGGATGAAGGCAAAAGCATCATCAATGTGCAATATGCAGTGCAACTATGCCCCCTCATTGTCAATCAGGATGAAGTGTCTTGCCCAAGGAAACAATGCACTTATTGCTGGTCAGGAATGAACCATCAGCCTTTCTGTTTAAAGTCCAATACCCAAACTACTGAGCTACCAAATCCCCATCAATAAACTAAAGAGAGGCCGAAATGATTACAAAACTGGGAGTTATTGGTCAGCAGAGGGAGTAGATACATTCTTCTGGTTCACAGAAAGGATCAGTATGACCCAGTAAATCTATTCCAGCACACAGCAAGGCTGTACACCATGAAATTACCATCAAATTGTGAATTATAAAATAAGACAGAAGGTAAATGAGTGGAATTACAATCGTAATATCATACCTTTAGCTAAGTGAATACTTTTGTGATGAGACACTCAAAAGGGCCTCACAAACGATTCTAGGATAAAGCATTCTTGAATTAGAACCAAAAAAATGTTTTCAAGCTGAGGCATCCTTAACCTTTGACCCCCCCCCCCCCCCACCCCACCAAACACAAATTAATAGGGCTCATTCATGTTAGCTATGCAGTGAGTCTGTGAAGTTTCAAGATCTGAGGGCAATGAAATGTTGAATTAGAGTCTGGAAACAATTTTTAGGCTAAAGCACCCTGTAACCTTTGATCTCCGATTGCCAAATCAATATGGTTCATCCCTGTCCCCTAGGCAGTGTACCTTGAAGTTTTGTGATCCTAGGCCAAAGCAATGTCAAGTTAATTAGAGAGTCTGGAAGCTGTTTGGAATCAGGTTAGGGCTTTGTGTGACCTTGACCTTTGGACCCAAATTGTTGGGATTCATCCTTTTCTCCTAGGCAGTGTATCTGTAAAGGTTCATGATTTTAGGCCACAGCATTGTCAAGTTCGAGTCTGGAAACAATTTTTGGGTTAGAACACCCTGTGACCTTGACATTTTAACCCTCAAATTGATAGGGTTCATCCCTGCAGTGTGCCTGTAAAGTTTCATGATCCTAGGCCTAAGCATTGTTACGTTAAGAGTCTGGGCTATAGCACTCTGTGACCTTGAACTTTGGACCTCCAAATTGATGCATTCCTCCATTTCCCCTAGGCAGTGTACCGGTGAAGTTTCATAATCCTAGGCCAAAGCATTATTAAGTTACAGTCTGGAAACTGTTTTGGGGTTAGAGCACCCTTTAACTTTGACGTTTTGAAACACAAATTGATAGGATTCATCCTTTTCCACTATGTAGTGTGCCTGAAGCTTCTTGAGTTTTTCAAACAAGATTTAACAGAATAAATGCTCAGTTTATCACTAGATACAGATAAATGACCAAAATTCCTGTTAACTGAATACACCTATCAAATGAATCATTTTAACTCACAGGACTACACTACATTTCCATACAACTGAGGGGTTCTCCATCAGGTAAGGGAATTATTATCCTGCACAATTCTGTTCATTAGATAAAGATTTCTGTGGATGGGTTGACTGGATAATGATAGTGCATCAAATCTGTGACATACATACAGTATGACCACTGTGAACTGGTCATTTTCCACGGGGTGGTAGAGCTGGGAGGTTAACTGCAACCATGGGTCGGTATTGGTAGTGAGAGACTACCGAAAATCGCAACTGCACTCCAATAAACAAAACCGCAAATTCGGTTTTAAAATTCCAGCACGTTTTAAGATAATGTGCATATTAGTGAATTACCAGAAGACCACATAATTCACTTTATAATAAATGCAATATCTATGAATCTGCTGGCCACCATCAAATAATTTCTGTATATGTTTGAATGGAATTAAAAAACAAAACCGTTTTGCACTATATTTGCACCAATGACATTTTCAAGACAGTAAACCAAGATATGAGGCTTTCAGTATCAATACACGAAACTCAACACAACGTTCATTAATATTCATGACCTGTCAACACCAAGGCTGAAGCATTGTAAAATGTTCATCAGTTTATCAAATGTGGTTTCCTTTGATGAACTAGAACCTGCCACTTGCTCTTCATTTATACTGTCTGACACATTTATTTCTGCACGTAATTTTGAAAGCTTGAACATCAAAATCGGTTTCAAATTCACAGTTGAAGACAGATGGAAATTTAGGGTTACAATGACCTAAATGAGCGACTGTTACTTGATAAAATTTTGAGGGTAGGCATAATATTTTAGGGTCGGTCAGGTTGTCCTAAACACAGTTTTGGGTGTTTTTTGCCTGACATTTTACAACATTACAGGCATAGATATTTTATAATTATTTATTCAACTGATACAATCAACAGAAGATGCCTTGTTAGTTGTCAGTGGAAGATGTAATTATAGGGCGATCTGATAGGCACCGGTATATGCGAATAGTTTCTATATGTTCATGGGCAACCAAAACCGCAACCAAGGTTTTTTTATTTAAAAAACCAAAACTGCAACCGCAGCGTAAATCCCACAACCTCCCAGCTCTATGGGGTGGGCCATATTTCCATGGATGCAATAAGATTTGATTGTAAACTCGAATTATTGCAATAATTATAAAAAATGCCGATAGGATTACCGATCCAATGTCGAGTTGTGACAGCACAAAAGTGGGTTTAATCATTATCAACTTATCATCCGGAAACCAACTGTTTTACAATTTACTATGTGAAGGGTCACTGTGACCTTGATCTAGTGATTCCGAAATAAATAGGGCTCTGTCTTGCGCCAATGCCAACCTACCTATGAAGTTTCATGAACGTAGGTGGAACCATTGTCAAATTATCATCTGGAAACCAATTGTCTACGATTTATTATGTTCTAGGTCAGTCACTGTGACCTTGGGCTTTGACCTAGTGAGTCCAAAATAAATAGGGGTCTTCCACTCACCTAGGCCAACCTACCTATGAAGTTGACCTTTCAGCTAGAAAGTCCAAAATAAATAAAATAAATCTCACTGATGCCAACCTACATATGAAGTTTCATGAATGTGGGTCAAAACATTATCAAGTTATCATCCGGAAACCAACTGTTTACGATTTACTATGTTGAAGGTCACTGTGACCTTGACCTTTCATCTAGTGAGTCCAAAATAAATAGGGTTCTAACCATTATCAAGTTATCATATGGAAACCAATTGTTTTGATTTACTATGTTCAGGGTCTCTGTGACCTTGACCTTTGACCTAGTGAGTCCAAAATAAATAGTGTCCGTCCTCTCATGAAAGGCCAACCTACATATGAAGTTTCATGAATGTGGGCTGAACCGTAGTCAAGTTATCATCCGAAAACCAATTGTTTACAATTGACTATGTTCAAGGTCACTGTGACCTTGATCTTTGACCAAGCAAGTCCAAAATTAATAGGGTTCTTCCTCTCACCAATACCAACCTACCTATGAAGTTTCATGAACATAGGTTGAACCATTATCAAATTATCATCCGGAAACTAATTGTTTATGACAGCCCACCCACCATTCATCACAACTCGACTAAAAATTTAATTAATGAAGCACCGGGTAAAAAACCCAGGGTTTCAGTACTTAAAATTTTGCTGCCGCTGACTTCTATTACCTAGTTAAATGCATGCGTGGACATCACTATCCATGCGTGTATTATAACCAGTTCACGGCAACTGTACTGTATGGAAAGACAGACACAGATAATATTTAATGCCCCTTTGTGTGGAGACATAAAAATAATCTCAAACAGAAACACACATGCTATGCACACAGGTAAAGGAAATTACATGGGATGTATGACTTTTATAGACAAAATCAACAGAAATTGTTTTTTTATGGTCACTTTCAGCTCAGTGGCAACACTGCAACACAAGTATGCAGCTAAGTCTAACCAATAAAAGTCTAAACAACAGACTATTCCTAAGCTTTTTTTTTAACTGAAAGAATAACACTTGTAGCTTTACAGATGTAGATATTTAATTCATGTAGATTGTTGAAACTGAAATATATTCTGGGAAATAATTACTGGAATCAGCTAAGTATGTAACTTTTTATGCCACCAATGTAGTCAAATATACCCCTTTCCATTTGCATACTATCAAAAAGTCTGTCAGAAAGACAAAAATGTACTCACACTTAGATAGTCATCGAGGGTTGACTTGGCTTTCTCCAGAAATGCTGTATCAACAGATTTGAAAAATTTTGTTACACCCATACTTGGCAATTCTTTCTTCTTCAGCCATGCTCCAATCTATAAAATTATAATTAAAGTTAATTACTATACTTGAATGAATAACAAATGTTTGAGTTTCATGAGATTTATGGTAACTTTTGCATCTATGACTTCACCATGATTGCAACACAAGAAAAAATTCAAGTTTAGCTAATTGTTCAAGATTATATTTCCCACTTCAGAGAACTCGCATTCCACATGTCAGTTATCAAGATCCTATTATGCCAGCAGGCCTGGAAATAACTCAAGAATGATCATTTAGGTTACATGGGGATTACCTTGATCATATAATACTTAACACACTATGGGTTACAACAAAATAATCCAACATAAATTAAATTCTTAATTCCACATTTTGCCATTCAGATTTGATGATTTTTTGGAAAAAATTCAACACAAAGTTGCTCATTGTAGTTGATTAGAGTGCCATTTACATCTTAACAGAATTTCCGCATCAAATTAATAGCAACAAGTGCACGATCTTGCCAAAGCGAGATCGAGTGTTAGATGTTGCTATTCACTGACGGAAATTCTGTTGAAACATAAACAAGGCTAGCATTGTAAAAACAGAGAAGATGGGATAGCACAACAACTCTTTATTCTTATAGGTTACCAGCTTATTGTATAGTGTAACCTGTTAATGGGTTGCGATGTAAGCTCTTTTCCAGGCCTGTACCATTAAAGTAGAACTCTTCTACCACAGTCAATAAGCACTGCTCCACTTCCTGGAGTTCCAATGAGAGGAATAAATATTACCTGTCATATTCTATACTATGGCACTTTCTGATCATATAAACAGGCATCTGTTCTTTGGTTAACAAGCTTGGAATAATGTTTCCTTTATTTCCATACAAGGGTAATAACTCTCTTTTGAATTGAATTGAACTCTGAAAAATTTTATACTTATTGTTATTTATTATTACTTATTTATTTATTGGTGTTTAAGGACATATACTTATGCACAATGGCTAATCATGACTGTGACAGTTTTACGGGTGGTGGAAGCCGGAGTACCTGGAGAGAACCACCGAGCAACGACGAACAGCTGCCAGCTCCCCAACATCCTAACTCAGCACTGCAGCACAGGCAGGGTTAGATTGGCTGAAGACATGCGTACCATCGACGTGCAGTACGCCTTAGTACATGGCATCATTGTGCCTCCATGTGGACAATCGGGGTTAAGTGCCTTGCCCAAGGACACAACGTGGGAGTCCGAATTGATTGCTCAGCCGGCCACCCATCCAATGATTAACCAGGCTCGACATTGCTTAACTTCGGTGATCTGATGAGAACCGATTACCGCAATGCCACCGTGCCCTATACCTATAGTAGCTGTGCTGTTGTGAACATCACTGCATTTCCACAATTGCTTCCAAACAGGCAAAAATTAAGAAGTACTCTATAGTGGTGTCAAAATAAATTTTTAACCACTCATAGTAGCATAACATTAATTTTTTAACCTCATCCAGCAAGGCTCAAGGTTAATTAATCTTAGTTGTGAGGTTAAAAAAAAAATAGCCATCTGAGGAATGGTTGCTCCCCAGACCTGTGCAATGACAACAAAGGACATGGTCAGATTGGTGCATATTGATTTTTGCAACAGTGAGGTATAAAACGTGCAATTGCTTTTTGGGAAGAATATGGCCGCTGGTGGCCAGTTCTTTATGACTTCCAAACTCCAAATGTAATAGCCTCTTTTCGTCAATAAACACCATTGAATTAATTTCCATAACAACTAACCTTGAACTGAGGATTTGGGTGATTGTTGTTTTTTTTTGTTTTTGCCCAGTTAGAAAGTTTTGAAAACTAAGATGGATAGTTAATTTGAATAAGAGAGATAAACCTGTATACTATGTTATGTATATTGTGCTAGTTGTTTCCCATACATAGTATAATTGCCATTTTTAGAACTAAATGGCCATGGCAGTCATTTTGTAAGGTTGCAAAAATCCAAAATGTGGAATCCTATTTGCCTTGTAGGTATGCACAATAGTATCACGTTTTGTAACAATTGGTCTTGAATCTATTTTATTTAAAAGCATTTTAATAAAATTCAGAACTCAGACTTGGGGTACAAGGCAGGCATTCTACAAGAGCTTAAGCTCTCCAAAAGAGCTCAACTCTGCTAATAAATAATTTTAAATCTTACACCAACTAAGTTTTACACCAACCATACTTTAGCCCAGGCAGAGCTGTACCCTAATATATATATACAATGTACTGAACTTATATATAATGTACTGAGTTCATAACAACCTACAGCACCCTAAAATATTGTTAATACCAACCTTCAACAGCTGAAGCAACTACAGCTGCAAGACAGTTTATAATAAGCTTTCTGAAAGTACCAGGTACTCTGGCAGATCTATTAAGAGATTACTCCTGGCAGAACTATTCATCGGGAAGGGGATGACTGCTACTTATATACCATTTTTGAAGCATGACTGCATCATCTTTCTGGTTAAAACACCTATTGTAATAGCCAACATCTGGGGATCTAATTTAATTTATTACAGGGAAAGGTAGACAGCTTTCTGAAAGTTAAACTGCAATTAAACTACTACTGACCTACCTCCACTCACTAATGCATGGTTGCATTTTGACAGTTTAGAGTGTTCTATGGAAACAATTTCTAGGTTTAATTGAGTGTTGCAATAATAATCCAAGTGCATTGAATGTTACATTATATCTGGAAGCACAATGAAATTATGCCTACTGATATGTTTTACTAACGTATTATTTACAACCATCTAAATCTAGATACCAGTCCATAAGTAAGAAATGCTATGAGAGATTGATTTAACAAGCTCCCAGAGCTTAGCGGAGACCACTTCATTACGAGAGGAGGTATTCATTTTGTGGATTTTGGAGATTGGTGGTGGTGGGTTTCGGGGGGAAAAACATTCCACTAAATAATGTTGGCAATGGCACATAACCAACCGGCATGATTTTTAAAAATGGATTGAGACTGGTACCAGAGAAATTTATGGATCTGTTGTGGATTTAGGAAAGATTGGTGTGGGAGATGGGGGTTGGGTGTTGACCACTCTGACATTAGTTTTGACGATATATCCCTGTCACAAAACAAATGTGATGTTATACTTGTGATACACCACTGACATAAGTATGGGGTTCTGTAACAGCTAAATGATAAAAAGCAAAGAGTGAAGATCTGGAGATAGATTTGTATATACAAAAATATTCAAGACAGCCCATTAAAAAAAAATGTCTATGTTCTCAGGGTGGGAGGCTTTTTTTTTTTTTATTCTGAAATCTGAAAAAGATACCCTAAAAAAATATACTCACATTTCAGGAAGAAATCTTATACAAACTCTGGACTGGTGATATCTTATCGCATATATTGCGAAATGCTTCAATCAACTTGGCTATTGACAACATGCCAAAGACACTCCATTGCAGGATTATGTTAAGTCTACTAATTTGAAAAGATAATTGCGGCACTTTCCTCAAAACTTGTTATATGCACAAACACAGAAAACATTTATATAATAGTCAGAAATTCAAAGCATGAAAATACAGAGGAAAACGGGAACAGGAAGTTAAAACACTACAGAGAAATGTGTAGAGGTGCCGGTGCTCAAAATTTCGATCCGAAAATACTGAAAATTTTTCTGACCGGGCAGAATTTTTTTTTTTTTGACTGGGTGTTAAAAGGTTTGACATGGCAAAAATTTAATGACCCGAGCGGTGCCTGAGAACATAGACGTTTTTTTTTAAATGGCCATACATAAAGAAATAGAAAAATAAATATAGCTATTCAAAAAGACATCTATTTTAAAATTTTATACAAATATATACCATTATTTTATTCAATATGTAAACTCATAAAAAATAAAAATAAGACCCTCACTCCTTCTCTCACTGTTTTTTTTTTTTTTAAAAAACTGCCCGTAAACCAAAACAATTTTTGGGGTGGTGGTGGGGGATTTAGTGTGATTTTGTTTCTTGTCTATAGATGGATGGGCGAAAGACCTGATTGCTATATATTCTTGATATAGCCTATGGGGATTAATCTTAGTTACACATCTCTAGAGGGTAATGAATACAAAATTTCTAATTCTTCAGCTACATGGCCAATTCCGTCTCCAATAGGGAGCCCAAATATTAACCTAGGCACTCAATTTGAACAAAGTGGAATCTGAAACCCCCTCCCTCCCCCCCTCCTCCCTAGAGATGTTGTGTACCAAATATGAAAGCATTTTGACTGTGGGCTACTATAGCGAGCCCAGATATTAACCTAGGAACCCAATTTGAACAAACTTGAATCTGAAGCCCACCCCCACCCCACCCCACCCAACCTTCTCCCATAGAGATGTTGTATACCAAATATGAAAGCATTCTGACTGGTGGATCTGAAGAAAAAGATTTTAAAAGAAATTTCCTCATATTGCACTAAATTAAAATTTGGGCTACCATAGGGAGCCTAAATATTAACCTAGGGAGCCAACTTGAACAAACTTGAGTCTGACTCCCCTAGAGATGTTGTAAACCAAATCTGAAAGGATTCTGACTGGTGAATCTGAAGAAATTTCCTCATATTGCATGAAGTTAAAATTCAGGTTCCCATAGGGAGCCCAAATATTAACCCAGGCACTCGAATTGAACAAACTTTTGAATCTGATCCCTCTAGAGATGTAGTATACCAAATATAAAAGCATTCTGACCGATGGATCTGAAGAAAAAGATTTTTTAAAGATTATTCCCTATACTGCCCTAGGTTAAACATTCAGACTCCTGTATTGAGCCAAATATGAACCAAGGGGCTTCTTTTTAACCAACTTGTATCTGATGACCCTATGGATGCTGTATACCCAATATCAAAAGGTTCTGACTATTGGTTCTGGAGAAAAGATTTTTTTTAACTTTTGCAAATACACTGATACATCATTTTTTCAATATCCCCTCCCCCCCCCCCCCCCCCCCCCCCCCCCCCCCCCCCTATAGAACACCCTAACATAACGGATGGCAATTTTTTTGCTTCATTCCAAATAACAGTTCTCTTTTCTGTGTGGTTTGGGAAATATGGGGAAGCAGAATTTTTTTTTTTGCATGAGAAAAGCTTATACCAAATATCCAAAGATTCTGACCAGTGGATCTAAAAAAAAAAGACTTTTAAAGAATATTCCTCATATTGAACTAAGTTATAATTCGGGCTCCCACAGGGAGCCCATATATGAACCCAGGAACTTGGCTTTAACAAACTTGAATCTCACCCCCCCTAAGGATGCTGCACACCAAATATCAAAACATTCTGACTGCTGGATCTGAAGAAGAAGATTTTTTAAGAAAATTCCTCATTTTGAACTAAGTTACAATTTGAGCTCCCACAGTGAGTCCTAATATTGACCAAGGGACGTGGCTTGAACAAACTTGAATCTCACCCCCCCTAAGGATGCTGCATACCAAATATCAAAACATTCTGACTGCTGGATCTGAAGATGAAGATTTTTAAAGAAATTTCCTCATTTTGAACTAAGTTATCATACGGGCTCCCACAGTGAGCCCAAATATGGACCTAGGGACATGGCTTGAACAAACTTAAATCTCACCCCCCTAAGGATGATGCATACCAAATATCAAAACATTCCGACTTCTGAATCTGAAAAAGATTTTCAAAGAAAATTCCTCATTTTGAACTAAGTTTTAATTCGGGCAACCACAGTGAGCCCAAATATGAACCCATGGACTTGGCTTAAACAAACTTGAATCTCACCCCCCTAAGCATGGTGCATACCCAACATCAAAAGATTCTGCCTGCTGGATCTTGAGAAGAAGATTTTCAAAGAAATTTGCCTGAAATGCACCAAGTTCAAATTTGGGCTCCTATACTGAGCCCAAATATAAACCCAGGGGTCCGATTTGAACAAACTTGAATTAGATCCACCCGACAATGTTGCTTTCCAAATATCAAAACATTCTGCCTGCTGGAACTGGAGAAGAAGATTTTTTAAGAAATTTGCCTGAAATGCACTAAATTTGAATTCGGGCTTCTATAGTGAGCCCAAATATGAATCCAGGGGGCCGATTTGAACAAACTTGAATCAGATCCACCCCACAATGTTGCATATTAAATATCAAAAGATTCTGCCTGCTGGATCTGGCAAAGATGATTTTTGAAGAAATTTGCCTGAAATGCACTAAGTTCGAATTTGAGCTTCTATAGTGAGCCCAAATATGAATCTAGGGAGCCGATTTGAACAAACTTGAATCAGATCCACCCCACAATGTTGCATTCAAATATCAAAAGATTCTGCATGCTGGATCTGGAGAAGAAGATTTTTTAAGAAATTTACATGAATTTCACTAAGTTCGAAATCGGGCTCCTATACTGAGCCTAAATATGAACCCATGGGGCTGATTTGAACAAACTTGAGTCAGATCAACCCTACAATGTTGCATACCAAATATCAAAAGATTCTGCCTGCTGGATCTGGAAAAGAAGATTTTTTAATGTTTTTCCCATTGCCTGCAGTGTTAAAAAGTGCGGACTCAGCTCTTTTTCAAAGTCCTGAAAAAAGTACCTTGTGATCAAACCGATAGGGATTTTTTTAACCATTCTATTCCACTGGATAAAAGTAAGCTTTATACAAAATACGAATTCTCTGTGCTGTGTAGTTTTGGAGATATGGCAGTTTTAAGGTTTTTCCTATTTTTAGCTCCCGAGGTTTCCACGGGGCAATGAGAAAATATTTTTTGGCATCAATCAACTACTTATGACCCATTATCATCTCATATCAAATTTGGTTCAAATCGACCTCACGGTTCGGAAAATAGAAATTTTAGGCATGGCCAAAATTTTTGCCGCTCCCATAACGAAGGCAAATAATGCCCGACAAACTTCTCTTGAACAAACTTGATTCTCAACCTCAAAAGGACTCTGTATACCATATATCAAGTCACTGCTACTGGTGGTTCATTAGAAGAAGATTTTCAAAAAATTTGGCCATTTTTTCCACACCCCTCTGCTAAATATGAGCTGAAACCTAATTTGCATAAAAATCAAAATGCCCCTATATAACCACTACTTACATGAAATTTAATTAAAATCTGGCCAGTGGTTTAGGAGAAAGAGGCTCAAACACCACCTTCATTCAGGACGACGGACGGACGGACGGACGGACGGACGGACGGACGGACGGACGGACGGACGGACGGACAACAGACGAAGAGTGATAAGAAAAGCTCACCCTGACTTTCAGTCAGGTGAGCTAAAAATGCAATGCCCCTTCGGGACCATCACTCGCACAAACTTTCACTTGAAGTGGCACAGTGGCTTTGGAGGAGGAGACCAAAACATGGTGTTGCGGACGGTGGGCGATGGACTGACGATGGACGGAGAGCGATTAGATAAGCTCAGCTTGACTTTGTCAAGGTGAGCTAAAAACAATACCTGAATTAATTTTTGATGAAGATTATTAAAATCATCCAATGTCCTGGAAACAAGCCATCCCTGTGCACTACTTTGAAATGTGCTTACACCACTTGATCCACCTTGAAGATGCACCACAATAACAAAGTATGGTACCAATTTATCACCCTCATGAACAACCTATAATGAAATGATACCAAATTGTTAATGCCAAGTGTTAGACATTATACCTGATCCTGCTAAGTCGAAGTGGTAAGAGAACATAATGCTATTATTAAATCTTTTCAATAAATACACACCAATAAGGCCTAAAAAAATTAAAATTATGTTTCTCATGCCCTCCCACATGGTCCTTTTATCTGCCGCATGATTAAAAAAGTAAAAATTAAATGGTTTATGTATGATATTTTACACAAGTTAATAAAATTGATAAATTTGTTGCTTGAGTGCAACAATGCTTTGCAAAGTATTCTTGCACTCAGGGGATGAAATACACCACCATCCATGCTATTGTGTAGATTTTGAGGCCTAAAGCTTGAAACAAAGAACATGATGTTTTGATGGCAAAGAATTACAAAAATAAAAAATAAAATAAAAAACGCCACCCATATGCAATTTTACAAAAAAATGGCCCGAGAAACAGATGAACTTTGTGGGGCCTAATTTAGTGAACATACCTCAGCATTATAAATGTGAGCTTTCCATTGTCCTTGGTTGTGACACCACTGATCAGTTCTCAAAATATGTCCCTCTAACTGTCTCCTTTCTAGTTTTAGATTCTCCAGTTCTTTTTCAAGCTCTTCTTGTACTTTTACATTCTGAAAGAAAAGTAGTGCAGTGCAGCCCACTCAAGCAAATATCTCCTTAATTGATATAACCCTGCTAATTGAAAATATAACTTTCAGATAAAATCAACATTTACCTTTCTACAAATCTGATGGGGTAATTGCATATGAGTTTCAGAGTAAACTCTTGCTGGCTGAACTAGAGTTATCATCTGGAAACAATTTGTTTCGGATGGACGGACAGACGGACAATGCGGCGACTATATGCTCCACCAAAATGTTTTTTGGAGAGCACAATAAAACATCTTGTAATATATCAAGAAATGACACTAATAATCATTAGTTCCTCTTATTTATTTACTTGACCTCATTATATCCAATACAGGTATTTAATTTATTATATCTTGTTTGACAGAGCTCATCAGAGTACCCAGAGAGAACCACCGAAAAGCGATGAGCAACTCCCTAACATACTAACTCCGCACAATGCAGAGGTGACATTGATAAAAGACATGTGCACAAACAACATGCAGTATGCCTTAGTATACAACACAACCATGTCCCCATATAGGCAATCAGGATTAAGTACCTTGCTCAAGAATGCAACACCAACCATGTCCCCATATAGGCAATCACGATTAAGTATCTTGCTTAAGGATGCAACACAGCTACCCCTGGTGGGGATCAACCCATGGACCTTTTGGTTTAAGTCCAATGTCATAACCACTGAGCCACCACTGTCCCTTTTTGAGATTAAAAAGATATACACACATGGTGAACATATTAAGGCTATTAAAAACAATTGTTCTCAGGCACCACCCTCGTCATTGAAAATTAGCCTCGTTTTTTTTCTTACACATTTAGAACTAAAAAATTAACTAACTATATCTGTTTGACAGAGCTCACTGGGTTCTGTCAAAACAAGATATAGTTGCTTAGATTTGCAACTGCAATATTTGAAAATTTCACTGCTAAAAACATGGTTTTTCCGCAAAACAGTGAAATTTTCAGGACTGTTTTGTGGATTAACCCTTAGGGCCTATTTCCAAATTTTACAACTTCAGAACAGGTTCCTTTAACATGCCTTCATGTGGAGGTCCTGTTGACAACAGACAAATTAGGTATGCAGTGGTTTCTAGTCAAGTGTTAGCTGCCTGTTAAGGCAGCCAAGACTGGACTAGAAATCACTGCTAAGCCACTGGATGTATAAAAGCTGTAGGCTGGTTGGAATTCAGGACACTTGTCCAGGCCCTTAAGAGCTGACCCCCAAAAAAGGAAAAAAAAAAAACTCCCTCCTTCATCATAATAACTGAGGGAAAATTGCCAGAGAAACAAGAAATTTTTTCTTTGGCCTAATCAAGGATATACCAGTGCCTACATTCCATTACAGTTATTGACACACACAATCTCAAAATTTTGTAAATACATTTCATTTCCAAAAACGACATTGTGTTGGTGTTGTTCAAGCTGTTGAAACACTAAAATATCCCCCTGAATTGTCCCAAGAGCTTGTGATGAGATTTTCTAAACATGTACCATTGTAATTTGTACTGGTGCTAATATTAACTAACCATAGGTATTAACCAGTTAAAATCTTTTTAACCAATATTTTTAAAAGTCCAGAACTTCCAAACCTCTATTCATGCCTCTATTTTGCTTAGGAAAACAACTAATTCGAAACACAGATAAATATGCTTCTATTTTCAACTTGATCAGTGTTCATTGTCTGTGGGTTTTATAACACTTTCAATAACGCAGCAAGATCATTGGCAGTTAACAAGGGAAACTAAAGGACCCCAAGACAACTACAGAACAGTCACTGCAAGTCAGACTTTCCGGATATTTGGACAGATGGCTTGCCCAAGGACCAGTCATATCAACTGGTACTGCCTCATGCTCCAGTACTGAAGCTTTTGTCCTGCCGGTACTGGGACAAAATTATTTTATGGGGAAATTCCAAATGCAACTAGGGTAAACAGGCTGATAATCATGTATGGCACACTTGCACGACATACTTTCAACTTATTTGTGAATTAACATATCAAAACACTTTTCAGGTGTTCTGTCTGCACCATGACCTTGATAAGGCCGATCATTTTGACTCTTCAAATGTCGCATCAAAGACAATGTAAGCACCGACATCAGCTACTATAAAAAAAATTTTTGTGCTTTAGGATTACTTTGTCACTGCAGAATTGGACGATGCCATGTCTGTCTTGTGATCTTGGGGTCTGGAGCAGTTGAAATGCGAATTTCTGCCCTGATTGCAATATGTAATCCAACTGTTGATTTGTCCTGGTTTTGGTGAGACAGGCTCTGCCTTGTCCCGGTACCCGTTATGTTGGTACTGGCAGAACTTTGACATACCGTATATGTCCGTGTATAAGTCGCACTTTTTTACCCGAAATGTTATGTCAAAATCGGGGGTGCGTCTTATACATGGGTACGACTTGTTTCAGAGAATTTTCAGGGGGCTGACTTCTTCGGACAAACGTTGTTCCTACCGTTTGTCAATTGTATAACAGACAGTACAATCGTGTGGTTTTGACTGAGTGCAGATTCAGCAAAATTATTTTCATTTCATTTTATTTCAGTTTAAATTCTTCAGAAAATAAAATATTATGTGTGTTTTCTGTCACTTTTATGATAAATAATAATAAAGAAATATTCTATTTAGTCGTCGTTGTTCAATCGGCCCATGTGTTTACATCAGTGCGTGTACCGGAAATCAACGGGTTTGTGGGGCCAATATGGATGAAACCAAAAAAAAAATACAAAATCATCAAAATAACGAAAAAATAAATAATAACACATCAAATGTATGCCACCAATACCTGGAGAGAAGTATTTATTTATTCCATGAACCCAATTCACTGATGTGTAATGTCCGGTTATAAATTACGCACACGTGCACCAGGTAAAGTTAGTTACAATAGCACCAACAATGCTTAAGTGGGACAACAATTTGAAAACAATTTGCGCTGTAACCTGCGCATTGTTGTATTTTTATTGGTTTTTCTGGAATGTTCCGGAAAAAACAACTTAATCACAACAACTGCGCAGGTTACGGTGCAAATGGCATTCTGATTCTGAAACTTTGAAGTTTCAGTCACAAACGAGCGTTGGATTTTCTTGACAGGGATGAAGACTTTGGGGTGATAAACAAACAACGAAAAACAAATAAATGCGAGTATTTTTTAAATCTTTAATAATAATTTTCCTTTATTCTTTTATCTTATTCACCACGTGGTAACTATTGAAAACTTACCTATTTCCGTTGCATCCAAAACTACCCCAAATTGGCAAAACGTAACTTGCAATTAATTCTTTTTGACTGCATATATTTAAAAATGGGGGTGGACTTATACATGGGCTTTAGGCAAAAGGGACGAATTCCAAGTGTGAGTTAGGGGTGCGACTTATACACGGGGGCGACTTATACACAAACATATACGGTACCTGCCAATGACACAATGCAGTTACCACTGGTCAGGAACTAACAATCGACTTTTGAGTTTAATGTCCAATGCTCTAACCACTGAGCCACCGCAATCCCACTGTACCAGTTAATGAAATTCACATCAAAATGACATATATATAAGCTAACTGGAACTGTCTGCTTCTTTGAAAACTATGACGAGAATGAATGTTTGAAACCAAAACTGTAAGAGTACCTTTGGATCAGCAGTTTGAGAATTCTTCCATGCTTGTAAAGCATGTGTTTTGTCGACAATCTTTTCATCAATTCGTTTGAGTTTCTGTTGAGCATGATACGACTGACTCACTAAATCTGAACTGTCATCTGAGGTATCATCAATATCTGCATCCTGTGGTTCAAAGAACAATTCCTCTGTAAATAAAATAAACGACTGGTGGATTTGACTTTTTAAGAGTATAAGGCCTAAAAAGGTTAAAAATTTGTTTCTCAGACCCTCCCGCATGGCCATTTTTGGCTGCCGCATGCTATATTGTTATAACCAATGCAAACTTAAAAAAATAAAAATTAAATGGTTTATGTCTGACATTTTACCCAAGTTAATGAAATTTATAAATTTGCCCCTTGAGTGCAACAAGGCTTTGCAATGCTTTGGAATTGTAAAGACATCCTCCAATCAAGGGACGAAATACACCACCACCGATGCTATTCTGTAGACTATGGAGCCTAAAACATAAAACAAACCAAGAACATGAGCTTTTGATAGTAAAGAAATAATTACAAAAATAATAAAATAAATGAAAGTGTCAATGACACTGTAGCTCAACTTGTCAAGACAAAGACATGTACATGCATAGTATGTGACACAGCAATGACAAACATCTAGGTAATGACCTGATAACAAAGGTACATATAAAGTATTGTAATGGTCTGTACATAAATACTGAGCGTTGCATGTAACAAATGTATAGGTAAAGTATTGTAAAGGTGGGTGACAGTCAGATGCTAAACTAGAAAAAATCTTTGAGTCCCAGAGTGGGTCTGACTGAACCCCAAAATATTTGTTCTCATAGCACAGTGATAACAAAGGCACCCCAAAACACACTCATTCCTGTCCCAAGGTGAAAACAAAGGTACCCAAGAAGTTTCATGAAGATCAGTTCACAAATATGAGCTGTGTAGAAGTTGTGACAAAAAACTGATTGGACCTAATTTCGGTACAAAATGGCCACTGGCAGCCATCTTGAATTTTGGACCGCACCCAGAAACACTCGTTCTCGTCCCAAGGTGATAACAAAGGTACCCAAGAAGTTTTGTGAAGATCGCTTCATAAATACAGCCTCTAGCCTGAGCCGTATTGACATGTGCACTTACAGAGTATAAGAAGCACTGAATAAATCAAAGTTCATCTAATTTGCATAATTTCTGCACGAGAAAAAACCCCGTACTATATGTGATGTATTCCATGTTACTAAACATTCATACAAAAATTTATTCAAATCAGAACTTTCATACAGAAGTTCTGTACAAAAGACTGATTGCACTAATTTTGGTACAAAATGGCTACTGGTGGCCATCTTGAATTTCGGACCACACCCCAAAACACTCGTTCTCATCTCACGGTAATAACAAAGGTACCCAAGAAGTTTCGTAAAGATCGGTTCATAAATACGGCATCTAGCCTGAGCCGTATAGAAGTTGTGTACAAAAAACTGATTAGACCTAATTTCGATACAAAATGGCCACTGGCAGCCATCTTGAATTTTGGACCGCACCCAGAAACACTCGTTCTCGTCCCAAGGTGATAACAAAGGTACCCAAGACGTTTCGTGAAGATCAGTTCATAAATACAGACTCTAGCCAGAGCCGTATTGACATGTGTACTTACTGTGTGTAAGCAGCACTGAAAAAATCAAAGTTCATCTAATTTGCATAATTTCTGCACGAGAAAAAAAACCGTATTATATGTGATGTATCCCATGGTACTAAACATTCACACAAAAAATTATACAAATCAGCGCTTTCATATGGAAGTTCTGTGCAAAAATCTGATTGCACCAAATTTCGTACAAAATGGCTGCCATCGGCCATCTTGAATTTCGGACCGGACCCCAAAACACTCGTTCTCGTCCCACGGTGATAACAAAGGTACCCAAGAAGTTTCGTAAAGATCGGTTCATAAATACGGCCTCTAGCCCGAGCCGTATTGGCATTTGCACTTACAGTGCTGAAAGTAACACCAAAAAACATCAAAGTTAGTCTAATTTGCATAATTTACGCACGAGAAAAAAACCTGTATTATATGTGATGTATTCCATGGTACTAAACATTCATACAAAAAATTATTCAAATCAGAGCTTTCATATGGAAGTTCTGTACAAAAAACAGATTTCTGCATCGTCAGTACAAAATGGCAGCTGGCAGTCATCTTGAATTTTGGACCGCACCCCAAAACACTCGTTCTCGTCCCACAGTCATAACAAAGGTACCCAAGAAGTTTCGTAAAGATCGGTTCATAAATACGACCTCTAGCCCGAGCCGTATCCAATTGTTGACGGACAGACAGACGACGGGCCATGGCATAAGCTCAAATTTGGCTTCGCCGAAGTTGAGCTAAAAACTACCCGCCCACATGCACTTTTACAAAAAAATGGGCAGTGAAACAGAATATCTATTTTGTCGGGCCCAAGAAGAGAAGATTAAAGACACAGCAGCATAATTAACTTCTGTCAATTTGATGTGTTTCTGAATGGAATCGGCATATACAATATCAAATTTTCATTGCCAGGAAGGATCTATAGTAATTTAAGATGATTCTAAAGTCAATGCAAAATGGAGAGACAATGATGAATATCACTCGCAATTGCTTCATATTTCACTTATTTAATGCATAAAGTGCAAGCCACTAAAGTGGCTTTTAGCACTTTTCAGGAGAGCCATGATAGTGGCTTCTTGCACTCAACCAGTTAAAGCATTGTGACTGATTGTTTATGAGAAGATTTTTGAAGAAGTTCAGGCTTCTTGGGCATTGGGGGTTAGCAACTTTTAATGAATACACATGGAAAGGTATCTTCCAAAAGATACTATGTGTGAAGGTTGGTTGGATATATACCACTGGTTGTGAAGAAAAGGCTGGAAATGCAAAGGTTAACGGATGACAAATACAGAACACAGGTGACGGATGACAGATGCCAAGCGATAGCAATTTCCTTGACTCACTTTGATGTAGTAAGCTTAAAATGGGTGGGGTTGGGAAATTTTGCTCCATATGAGAGAATCCCAAATACTACCTGAGTCATCTTCATTGAACACCATTAAAGGAGATGGCAAACCAAATATGAAATCAATACAGGAAGAAAATTGTATCATGTTTTTACCCAATACAATAGTGTCAAATAATGGGGCCCCCCATACAGTGACCCTTGAATCAAGAGATACAAGGTTCTTACACATGCCAGAAAAAAGGTTCCATACTCTTTCAAGACAGTTCAACCGAATTTTCATACCCATTTGAGTACCTCAAATATATGAAAATCTACATCTGACTTTTGGGGACTGTTTTACAAAAACTACAGGAAACACAAGGCAACATTTTTGTTTCATTTCAAAGCTGCTTGTCTGAGTAGATAGAGACTACTACTAACTCTGAACCTAAGTAATTTCAAAATATTTTTCATCAAATCTATTCCTGGCTGTGTCACAGCAGGCATGACTAGATTTGATGAAAAATTTCTGAAAATCTGACTGGAGAAATTATGGAGCAAAAAGACTACACAATTTACAGGCGAAAATTGGGTTAAATATCCTTAAATTTTACTGATTTTAATGGCAAGAGATTTCCTGTCATGGGCAGGAAAATCCACCAGCAGCATTTAAGGAGTTAAATTACTGGGAATTTTAATTGTTTTCTTTTATTTCAATTAATTTAACCCTCCACACACTGATGTCGAAATACCAAAATTTCAAGTTGCAAATTTTCCCATAATGCAACTTGGCTTTTAACCAATTCAATTTTAGCATGACAGAGCTCAATGAGCTCTGTCAAACAAGACTGAATTGATTAAATTCCCCTTGCATTATGGGAAATATTAGTAGGTTGAAATTCTGATATTTTGATATCACTGTGAAGAGGGTTAATTGTTCAAAAGTTATAAATTTAAAGTAATTTGTATATTTTTTATTCTTACCAATGGCCCAGACTTAGCTGGTGCAAACTCAGTTATCAAGGGCCAAACACACATTTTGAACCCCCCCCCCCCCCCAATCCCCAAAATTTGCTTGCAAAACCGAAAATTAAAAGTCCTATCTGGTCCTCCATACTTTTAATCTCCGCACATGCGCAGCCATCAGGAAGTGGCGCCAACATCATTCTTTGTAGAAAAGACTACTACATAATAATGCAGTGGATAGGTATGAGTGCCCACTCATGGGAGGACCATACCCGTCTGGGCCATTGGTAAGTATAAAAAATATACAAATTACTTTAAATTTATAATTAATTTATACTGTAACCCAATGGCCCATACTTAGCTGAATTGTAAAAAGGCGGAGGGCCTAGGACTTCAGAATTTGTGGACCAACATAGTTCCAAGCCTGTAATCCAAGGTGAAAGGAAATTAAATTTAAAAGGAATACAGTAATAGAGAAGACATATCATAAATAAGGAGCCAAATTCAAGTAATTCCGTATTCTTAGCATGAAGACTATGCTAAATGGATGTAACGAGTTCCCAATTTTTAAGGCTAGTCCGGACTAAGCCCCAGAAATTAGGATGGTGTATTTGAGAATGAGAGGATATCCCCCACAAACATAAGCCATATACAATAAAACACAATCTGTATCCAGGATATAATCTACAGACAAAAAACAGCTTCTCTCATAGTCACACACTTATCAAGCCGGAGAGGTAAAAAATCCCCCCCCCCCCCACTTTTTGAAGGAATCTTCTTCAAAAAGAAAGAGGGGAGCGCTCTGGAATCAGTAAAAGCGGTACCAAATAACAATATAAATATTCGTCAAACAGCCACCCAGGTATTAATTATTATTAATAAATTGGTGCTTAACGCCACTTCAGAAGCTAAGACTATAGCGGCGATCCCGGTAATTAATATCGCCTGCTTGCAACATATACCAGAGTCAGCATACGTAGATAGGTCGAAAACCGGTGATATAACATATAACATACACATGTCCAATAGAATCACAATGGACGATCTCTGGAGAGTAAACACACTTCTGAGGTAACCCACAGGCGACCCCATTCAGGTGTACAATAAATTCCAGTAAATAACACTCCCAGACGTGTTCTATCCGATATCTAAGGGTACACGAGAGGGTCAAGAAAAGATGTATTCGATTGGGTACCGAAATTAATAGAAACCTGGATCTAGAAATGGAACGACCTATGATTAACAGACTCATCACTGACCACCCCCGAAATAATTCATTGTTTCTAAGGTTCATAACATGTCTGCCTAATAATGCATTTATTATGCGCGTGAGCATTGAAATCCTGCATGTAATCATCTGGATACCAGCTAACCGACTAGACAGCCTCCCAGGTACCCAAAGGCTAGCAATTTATTGATGATGAATCATATGCTCGTATATGATGTATAGACGAACAATCACAGGAAACCAACCATCTACAAAGTGGATGTGCCCATGAGGTCGTCATAGAACATGACCCAGCTGCCAATCGAGAAGTCATGAAATACATGTATATACTTAAATGCATACGAGGCTTACGGGAAGAAAACTACGTCTTGCCTGGTAATTGCCTCTTAACACACTGGCGGTGTGGGGGGGGGGGGGGGGTGGGATTCAAATTCATATCGAACCCGCATTACTTGAATCGTTCTTGTGTTAGTCATCAAATAGTATAGGAACCGCAAGGCTTCCTCACATCTGCCCGACTCCATCATGCCACTAAGGGCATAAAAGATTGATCCGAAGTTTCTGTGACGACAGAGGTGCTAGTAGCAGGATTTTGCAACGAGACTGTTTGATCTTTAACAGAATCGGCTGAATCAACGGAGTTGGAGGATACGCATATCCTATCACTCCGTCCCATGAGATCGACAGAGCGTGTCAACTGCATACGCTCGATGATCTGGGCATGCGATACAAACGTCGGTAACTGATAGTAAAGGTGTGTCGCAAACAGATCTATCATGGGACGATCCCACTGGTAGCAAATCTGCCTGAACATTCGCTTGTTGAGAGTCCAGTCCGATGGCAACAGGCAACCTTTCCTAGAGAGCGAGTCTGCTAGTACATTCAGACAACCCAGTATATGACGGTCAGAAAGATGAACATGATGATTCATGACGTATAGGAGAATCCTCTCCGTCAATTCGCATAATGGAAATGAATGAGTGCTGCCTTGGTTCCAGATGTAAGGTACAAGTGCCGAACTGTCCGACAAACTCTGAACATGGACGTTCGCTGTTATGTGAATCCAATGTTGAAGAGCTAGCCATATTGACCTCATCTCTTTGATATTTATGTGCTTCTCTAGGAACTAAGGGTCCCAAAGACCCTGACACTTAGTCTGCGGGATCTAGGGTCGCACCCCAACCCATCGGACTCGCATCCGTCATAATCCGGCAGTTGCAGCGGAACTCCCTGAGTTAACCACTGAAGATCTGCCCAAATCTGAACCCTTTGTTTTACTAGGTCTGTTAAAACAATACTGGATTCGAGCGAATGCATCTTCAAACTCCAGTTCTGAGTAGAGCCTATCTGGTCTGGAGTGGACGCATGAGTAGACGGCCCATCGGAATAAGATCTGCAGCCGCTCCGCACAAACCCATCAGTCACATGAATTCCCTCACTGTTAATGCATCTGAATGTAGACAAAAGCGAGCATATCAACTGACTTATTTCGCTCCGAGTAACAGCAGATGAACCAGATTGTTGTGAATCTCGAAGCCCATCCCCAAGTGAGTGAACGACTTGGACGGAGCTATATCCGACTTTTTCTCGTTTACGATGAAACCGAGACATCGGAGTAACAGAAGCAGACTCTGAACATCGTTCTGAAGAATAATTCTGTTGTTGTATCTCTGCAGAATGTCGTCCAAGTAAGCCGATGTTACCACAGACGAATGAGCACGGAAGTATGACATTCCTGAGTTCATAATTCGAGTGAATGCCCAGGGAGCCAGGTTCAGACCAAAGCACATTGCTCTGAACTGATACACCTTCCCTTGTATGCCGAACCGTAGGTACTTTCTGAATGCCGGATGTACCAGGACATGAAAGTACATATCCTTTAGTTCTATGCTTGCCGTGTAGTCGGTCACTCGAATCCTCCCTCTTACAGACCGAATGGTCTCCATATAGAATTTTGGAGCCACGATAAGATTGTTTATCCAGCTCATGTCTATTACCGGTCGGAACGAGCCATCTGGCTCGGTACGAGGAACAGGTGACTGTAAAACCTTGAGAATCTTGACTCTCGACGACCTCTACTGCTTCCTTTAATAAGAGAGTCTGTACCTCTGCTAGGAGAGACTCTCTTTTGAAAGGATGTGACGGAAGAATTGTCTAACGTGGACATCTTGTTAGTGGGGTTATCACTCCGATTGATAGCTGTAGGCCGTCCGAGACTACACTTCTCATCCACTGAACTTCCTATATATCCACTGAACTAACCTATATATGAGGACGTTGTCAATATAAACAACGTCAATGAAAAAAACGGAAACAAGATCAGGCCACAAAAAGGTCCAAAGTCAGGAACCAATTTAAACGCTACCAGATGCAAAGCTAGATCTTCATGTGAAGAAAAAACGATACATCGGATAAAAGATGCAAGACTAAACGACCTAACACCCCTCGAGTGAGGGCGTAACCATGGGTAAAAACAGAATAAATATTCTGTAATACATGTTAAACTCCCAAGAAATTTAATAAAAAAAATTCAATAAAAAATAGCCGAAAAGCTTAAGAGTTTAACAGGAAGGGTTCATGGAAGGATAGGGAAGGAATACTTAAACAGTGGAATAAACATTATCAAAAATGATGATGTCAGGCGTATGTCCCGAAATTGAGAAACATGAATTAATTGTATAATTATTATAAAGTTACAGCCCTGAACATCTAAAACCACCGTTAAACACTTCCATCATCCAATGCCGGCCTTGGATCCACCAATTCTTGCACTGATTTGTGTCTGGCATCCTCAAAAAAGGAGATTTTAAAGCACAGATATCAGTTCATTGTTGCTGACTTAAGGGCCAAACAAAGAATGATGTTTGTGCCAATTCCGGTCACTTCCGCACGGGACACCAACCAGGGATTCTTCTGCTCTCTTTGGGAGAGGATCTGGGGCCCAAGGCCCATGCAATTGGGAAAATTTGCATCAAGAATGCTTCAGTTGGGAATTTTTTTGAGAGAAGAAACACACAAAGAATAAGAAATCTTACATTCATATTGAACTAAGAACATTAATATATAAGCTACTACATGTATAGTATGTGCAGTACATTTTATAATAAACAGTTGCATGAAATAATGATCAGTCTCTGTAATACCTATTAAATAAATTGTTCTCATATCGTTAAATAATGAAGATATTTATGCATTTTGCTACCATTCAAGAGACGACATTCTGCGGCTTTGCAGTTGTGACTAGGCATATAGCCACGGCTTGCCTAGAAACAACTAACAATGTTCTTGGGAAGTAACTTTGAAATGCATCTAAAAAATGCCTGATGCGGCACCTGTGTTGTTGCAGAAAACTGTGATGAAAAACTGGGCCTATAAGAGTTAAAAAAGAATTAAACTTTTATTTGAATGAGGATTGAGATTGGGGAATTTGGGGCTTGAATTGAAAAAAAAATCATGCCAAAATGCCATTTGGAATGGATCCCATATTTGGCCACTGCAGACACCCAAAAAAATCCCTACCAGCTGATGGCAATAGCTCATATTGACTTTCAGTTGTGTGATCTAAAAAAAAATTTCTTCCAAAATGACTTTCCTGTAACACAATAATGTTGTACTCTGATTGAACATTATTATGGCAGGGACACTGAATTTTGCCTCCTCCTCTCTCAATAACCTTGTTGACCGGATTCTTCTGTATATGACAAACTTACCTCGAACTTCCACAGCAGATGCTCCCATTGCTTCCTCCATTAACAATGATGCATATTTGTGGTAGATATCACTGACCAGGAATGATGGGTAGAATTGCTTCTCAAGTTTATTATAAACTTGATTTTGTCCTTCAAAAAATGCTTCAGGACCCTAAAATATATGTATATAAATTTTCAAAAATACCTATACTACACTTAATGTCACAAATCTAAAACACAACATGACAACTTTTGATTGGCCAGGCATCATATATCAACCATCAGATCTAGGTCATACAAAGAACATAGTGAAGCCCTTGAATATTTTTAATACTAGGTATATTAATTCATATACAGTGAACCCTCTTAGTTGAATAGTCATTTTGCCTATGAAAAATATTCAATAACAGGAATATCAATAACTGGAATATTAAATTAACTTGAATGTGGTCATTTTCCAGTATTCTAGTCGTAAACTGATCATTTTATTTTGTAATATCTTGTTTGACACACAAGGGTCTGGAAATGTACAATATATATTATATATGTATATAAAAACTGAAAGGGTCACAACTCTCAAAATTAGAAAACACAGCCCAGTTGGAATCAAATGTGTATTTTATCTCTTTTATAAGAATTATGGTTTTAAATACATTCAAAATTTATTTGAAATACATTTACCTATCATACAAGACTATTTTTGGTGAAACAGCTTCAATTATCATTGAGATATTCAATACAATGTTTGAAAAAATACAGCTTTTGGGAAATGTTAAGTTGGCCAGCCAATCACTTATTCTGGGCACCAAAATCAACACCAAATCCATAATTACATACCATGGTTTATACTTATACAGGTGTTTATAGTAGTATTTTCACATCTTTTCAAACCACATGTGTACTGAATTCAGCCTGATATTTGTTTAAAGTCAATAAAATGACGCTTGTAATCTTACCTTTTCCGTGATCTCATCATGTCGGTAAAATAAACAGCCTTTATTAGCAGATGACGCTGAGTGAGCTCTGACCAATGAAACAAGAGACAGACAGTCGAGAAGGAAGGGTCACATAACTTTGAAAGTTTGCAGTATGCATACAGATCAGAAGAGAATGGCGATTAATTAAAATTATAAATGCCTTAATGAGGAACTTCACTTGAAGATAAACTGAATTAAGTTCCAATTCCCTTCAGTTTAAGTTCCAAATCCCTTTGGAATGACAACAAAACAAGTAAACAAAAATGAAAGTGTCACTGACAGTGCAGCTTAACTTGACTATGTGTAGTATTGATGAAAAGTATAATGATCAATGCTTATGAAAGGATTATGAAATAAGACAAGAATTGTGATAATTGAGAATATGTTAAGTTCTGTAATCTACATACTAAGTTTTCAACAAAAATAATTTGAGGTGTGAACTGTACTAAAGAATTGAGGAATGGGTTGATGTGGCCCTCACAGTTAACATATGTCAACCAGAGTTACAAAGTTACAGTAAAATCATTCCAAAACGAGTCATCCTACCAAGCTACAATGCAATCTCTTCATTCCTAAATATGACTTGTAGACTTTGCGAAAGGAATCTAGGTCACATACCCATCCGGTGATCACGCAACAAAACTAGGAAGTCAATAAAAGGATGTCTCATCTAGATATCATGCTGAGCCATCCTACCACATTGCAATAAAATTCCTTCATAAAAACAACCTGTAGACAGTGTTAAAGAAATCTAGGTCATGTGCCAAAGCAGCAGTAACAGCTGACTGATCGTGACCAAAATAGGACAGTCTCATCTAGACATCATACATAGTTATCCTACCAGGTTACCAAGTTACAATGAAATGTAAACTGTGCTAAACAAATCTAGGTCACAGGCCTGTGCAGTCGTCACGGTTGACCGATCACAAACAAAATAGGATGTTCACATTCTACACATTATACCGAGTCATCCTACCAACAATGAAATCCCTTCATAAATGAGGTGTAGAATGAGCTAAAGGAATATAGGTAATGTGCTCCTGCAGCCATCATGGTTGACCGAACCCGACCAAAATACGACGTTCTCATCTACACATTAGACAGAGTCATTCTACCAAGTTACAATAAAATCCCTTCATAAATGCGACCTGTAGACTGTGCTAAAGGTTTTCAAATTTTCCAGACCCACTCAGCCATCCCGGGTAACCAATCGTGACCAAAATAGAACATTCTCATCTAGACATGACCTCGAACCTGCACATTAAATTTAGTAATGATCGGACAAGAACTACGGGGTGTAGCCTGTGCTAAAGAAAATGTGAACAGATTAACAGACCTCCGCATGTGTGATGGCAATAGCTTATCTTGACTTTTTTCAAAATATGTTTTTGTCATTGATTTGGGCCAAAAATGACTGATTGGCTGGACAACTTGAATGACATTTCCTGCAATCTCCGAATCCTTTCAAAGATTTTACTGAAAATCTCAATGATAGTTGAAGCTATTTCACAGATAACAGTATTGCATGATAGCCATAAATGTTGAATGTATTTAAAATAATAATTCTTATGAAAGAGAGGGAATATATGTTTGATTCCGACTTGGTTGTGTTTTCCAATTTCGAAAGTTGTGATCCTTTCTGTTTTTATATCAATATATATATATATAAAACGTTTCCAGGCCTCTGTGGTTTGACTGAGGTCTCTGAGCTCTGTTACACAAAATGTAAAGAGTAAATTCCAATACTGGATGTACAGAGGCAAAATTGGGCAACAAACATGGGGAAATCAGTGGTCGTCAAAGAGTAATTCTATGATAAATTACAAGATTTTTTTGTTCAATCAACAGGAGTTTACTCTATAACCTATAAGCAATTTGTACTGAAGGTATGATAAATGGTTTGGTGTTTGCAAGGTATATAAAAGTAACAGGGTTATTCAATTGAGAACTATTCAATTTAGTGGGCTCCACTGTATGTTGTAATGAAATTGGTTGAGTGCTAAAAGCCATTATATAAGGTGGCTCTTCTGAAAAGTGCTGAAAGCCACTTTAGTGGCTTTTTAGTATTTGCATTTGCTTGTTTTCTTAGCAGTAGAAGATAAATGTTCATATAAAATTGTTTCGTTACAATTTATTAAAGAGTACCCACAGGTAGTCTTAAACTGTAACAAAACAATTGTTCATGAACAAAATCTTGCTAAACCTAGGCTTCTCTTGCTGGTTGTGTGGGATCTTTGGAATACTCATGTTTCAAATCACCTTTGAAAAATAATTTAGCACTCAACTGGTTGAAACAGGGTAGACTTCAGACAAGTGATCTCTATTGCAATGGATTTGACTCAAATGCTACTTTAATCCCTCCATAATACAAATTGCATCAACAGAACAGCAATAAAACATTAACATAAATCAAACATATATCAGTAAAACTTGCTATGATGAACAGACAGTTACTGTTTTATTGCTGCCAAATCGACCATGGCTGCTGCTCAACAGCATCCATAACTTGATTTTAAAACCTACTGTGCAATGATTTATGGTAAAGTGGAGCCCACTGAATTGGATATCTCTTAATTGAATAACCCTGTTAACTGAATATAAATTCCAAAAACAAAACAACTTACCAAACCTTCAGAACAAATTTGATCTGTTAGATGCATATGGATTATAGAGTAAACTCTTAAGTGAATAAAAAATCTGGTTATATGTCAAGAAATTACTATGACAATCACCAAATTCCCATTCTACACAGAACTATTTGGCCATCCAATACAGGCATGGAATCTATTATAATGTGTTTGACAGAGCTTCCTGCACCCTACGGACAAGATATAATAGAATAAATCCTCAGTTTACCTCTAAATACAGGAAAGTGACCAAATCCCTGTTAATTAAACACATATGTTAACTTAATAATTTTCACTTGCAAGAGGCTATTCAATTAACAGGGCTCCAGAATATATCATCTACAAAAGAATGAAAGTGCCAATGACACTGTAGCTCAACTTGTATAAGACATGTACATTTCGTGAAGATTGGTTCATAAATACAACCCCTAGCCCGTGCTGTATTGACATGTGTACTTACTGTGTATAAGTAGCACTGAATAAATCAAAGTCCATCTAATTTGCATAATGTCTGCACGAGAAAAAAACCTGTATTATATGTGATGTATTCGATGTTACTAAACATTCATACAAAAATTTATTCAAATCAGAACTTTCATACAGAAGTTCTGTACAAAAAACTCTTTGCACTAATTTTGGTACAAAATGGCTGCCGGTGGCCATCTTGAATTTCGGACCGCACCCAAAAACACTCGTTCTCGTCCCACGGTGATAACAAAGGTACCCAAGAAGTTTTGTAAAGATCAGTTCATAAATACGGACTGTAGCCTGAGCCGTATAGACGTTGTGTTAAAAAAACTGATTGGACCTAATTTGGTACAAAATGGCCACTGGCAGCCATCTTGAATTTTGGACCGCACCCAGAAACACTCATTCTCGTCCCAATGTGATAACAAAGGTACCCAAGAAGTTTCGTGAAGATCGGTTCATAAATACACCCTTTAGCCCGAGCCGTATTGACATGTGCTCTTTCTGTGTGCAAGTAGCACTGAATAAATCCAAGTTCATCTAATTTGCATAATTTCAGCACGAGAGAAAAACCCGTATTATATGTGATGTATTCCATGTTACTAAACATTCACACAAAAATTTATTCGAATCAGAACTTTCATACAGAAGTTCTGTATAAAAAAACACGATTGCACTAATTTCGGTACAAAATGACTGCTGGTGGCCATCTTGAATTTTGGACTGCACCCCAAAACACTCGTTCTCATCCCACGGTGATAACAAAGGTACCCAAGAAGTTTCGTAAAGATCGGTTCATAAACATGGCCTCTAGCACGAGCCGTAATGAATTGTTGATGCCGGACAGGCGGATGACGGGCCATGGCATAACCTCAAATTTGACTATGTCAAAGTTGAGCTAAAAATGATGGAACCTATCATTTAAAAAAGTTTTGGTCACCAACATTAAATTTACACTCACTGTGTCTCCCAACAGGAAGGCTTCCATCCCCTTCAGTATATTTTTATCGAGTTTCACAGCACTTGTCTTGCTTGATATATATTGTTGGTATATTTCACTAGCTAACTGATGTCTCTGTCTCTGCATATGTAATATAAAATAAAATTCAATTCAATTATAATTTTTCAAGAACTAACATGTATGCACAAATGTGGGTGTGAGTATGGGCATATCAAATTGTGGGTAAAGTGGTATGTTAGGATGTAGATATGTAACCTAAATAATGTAAGATGCCACAAAGTAGATCTTGTGTTTCTCAGGCCATTTTTTTGTAAAATTGCATAAGGGCAGGCAGTTTTTTATTTTATTTTTTATTTTTGTAATTATTTCTTTGCCATGAAAAGTTCATGTTTTTGGTTTGTTTTAATGTTTTAGGCCTCATATTCTACGAAATAGCATGGGTGGTGGTGTATTTCGTCCCTTGAGTGCAAGAAGACTTTGCAAAGCCTTCTTGTACTCAAGGGTCATATTTATCAATTTTATTAACTTGGGTAAAATAGACATAAACTATTTAATTTTTATTAAGTTTGCATTGGTTATAAAAAGACAGCATGCGGCCGACAAAAGGACCATACAGGAGGGCCTGAGAAACAGATTTTAAACTTTATTAGGCCTAACATATGTATTTATTTATTTATTTATTTATCAATGACACAATCGCCAACCACGTTCATATCGTGTCAACAGTTTTACGAGTGGAAGAAGTCTGCATACTCGGAAAGAATCACTAAGTATCTGTAAGTAACTGTCATACTTTTTAACTCCGCACAAATATGGTTAGCATCTTTTGTAGGCAAGTGTAGTGTACCATAAACATGCAGTATACTGTGCTCCCACTTTGTCTTGACCACCATATGACTATGTGTTTGAAAACAATATGTCTCAGAATCAAACAATATTCTGTTCACCAAATTCTGAAGTATATATGCTGTTTCTCGGCCCCTTAATGCTTAAGGGCCTGAGCAAGTGTCCTGAATTCCCACCAGCCCACAGCATTTAAATGTCAAGAGGATGTCCAGAGATTCAGCAGTGATTTATAGTTACATCTCAGCTGCCTGAACAAGGCACCTGTTCTGAAGTTGTAAAAGTCAGAAATAGGCCCTCAAGGGTTAAAAAACTGACCATATTTATTTGTTGGTTTTTAGGGGTCACTTTCAGCATCTATGGCTATAGCATGATCACAAGATAAGTATAAACTAAAGTTGAGCCAATCATTTAACATATTCTGCCCACTTTAAAGGATTTCAAACCCAGGCATTGGACACTGGGTCCTCTTTTACCAGTAAGTAAGCCAGTAAGTAAGTGCTTGAACATACATCACGCTTCTGAAAGGTTGGTAAGCAGGGGTCAGCCGAGTGGGCGACTAGGGCGAAGAAGTCGCCTTGTCATTCCTCAAGTCGCCTTTGGCTTACATTGGGGGAGAAATTCAAGTCGCCCTCCAAAACTTCCTTGGGAGACATGGCAGTTTACTGTATTTTCTTATGTTTTATTTCCACAAAAACAACGCTTCCGCATTCACAAAGAAGTAAATATGGCTGCTTTTAAAATCCGTCATACGGCTCTGAAAATAGCCTAAACTAGCCCAATTTTATATTTCTGAAAAGAGTTGTAATGGCGTAGTCTTTCGAACAATATGTCCCAAATGATAGTAACCAGCACAAGATGCTATTTAAAACCAAAAGGGTCAACAAAAACAACGAATCCCACAAGACACGCATCGAGTTTATTGGAATTTATTAAAGTTAACCACCATTTCAAAACCAAAAAAAATGTGCAGGGGACAGTTCATCCATAAAAACGTCAAAATTGCTTACGGTTATGCTCTGTTCCACTGAAAAATTGGTTGCATTGAAATTCACCCCGCAATTTGCATTGAAAGTTTTTCTTTGAAAACCTGTGTTGGAAGGGGTTAAATGTAATAAGGCTACGATAGAAATCACACATATTAGGATGGATAAGAATGGCAGGCCTTATAGCACCAATCGCACATGTCAATGTAAGATGGATGCCAGAAACTGTCATTTTTCTGAACAGAGTATTATCACCCAGCGCAGCAGGTAAGGGAGACAACTGAAATATTTTGTCATTTACCTTAGAAATAAATTAACTCAAATTGTTAATGGCACTTAATTTACAAAGGATGTCAAAAACTTTTTTAACTACACTTTTCAATTCAGTTAGGACATTCAGAAACCATGAATGACCCAGCTTATGTGAACTTGAAATTTATTTTAAATACTTTAAATATTTTTTTTAAAAGAATATACCTTCTATTACAGAGAAGAACACTCTCATCATGGGTAATGCTAAATTTCAAATCCACTGCATTGAGGAAAATACAAAATCAACTGATTGGTAACCCTAGTCATCACTGTTAGGGAAAGAGTTAGGGTATTCAGAAACCATGGACGACACAATTTTTTGTAGGGGAGGGGGGAGGATTTTAACCTACATGACTTAGTTTTGTGTGTGTATGTATGTATGTTTGTATAACTTTTATTTATTTTTTTCTCCACAATTGTGTCCTCTGTGTACATTTATTTTGTCACAATGTCATATACGTTTTGTTTTTTTCTAACTTCTCCCTCATGTCCACGGACTTCTCCCTCCTGGCCCCTGACTTCTCCCTAAAGTCTCTGGAGGGAGAAGTCACTTCTCCCTAAAATCAGCTGCCAGGCTGACCCCTGTTGGTAAGGTCAGTAAATTGCATGCCTCGGAAAATTGGTTTCTGTGTAGTGCTATAAATCATATCTTGGAGCACATAAATATACAACACAAACCAAATGTATGTTGGGTGTATGTATTCTGTCATAATGACACAATGTTTGTAACTCAACCACCTCTGAAGTAACTTCCTGGTCCACACAAACTGCAATGCAACATTGATTTAGCAACACTGGTAGATCTGTGATATCACGACATGTGTGTATCTTCTACCCTTTACCTAAAGAATCAGCTGACCCCACCAGTGGAATATACAAATTGAGCAGTTGAAAAAATATTTTTTTAAAGATTTCAACAAAACCATATCACGTGCCTACCTCAATGTAACAAGCTTATCCTGATCATTCCAATGAGAGGGTCACATGATACAGTTTTGTAGAAATTTTTTGAACATTTTGGAAAAAAAATACTTAAAATAATAAATTTTGATGTCGTCTGTGTTGAGTAAAGGTTTAAACAGAATACGAATTGCTCGAATTTCGTAAAGTACAGCTTCTGTCTTGAAGAATCATTCTCCATCAGCATTATAATACTCTTATGTGTTAAGATAAGACACCATTTTGTTGTCACATAGAAAAGAACAGGAACAAGTCCTGAGCTGATCTAATATGTAGGACTGGATTTGAGGTAATTAATTTTTAACCAGCAAGTATTGCAACAAATGTATATTCTACATACACTCTTATCACAAAAAATATACTGGTGTAAACTCAAGGTCAGTAATCATAAGATTTTATAATAGCTGCATTTTTTCCATCAAACATTATTCAGTGATTTCCACATTAACTGAACCATACTTACAGTACCTGTGGCAATTATCAAGCTCATCAAATAAACTGTATGTAGGGCTCTGTAAAGTTCCGAAGTTAAATTTGATATTGTCAATTTGATCCCAGTCATTCCAATTTGGAAATTTTCAAATCATCGAAATGTTCTAAAAATCCTGTCAAATGGCTCTTCTAGAACCCTTGTCATCAAGTGTGTACAGGAGACCTGATGACAGAAGAGTTAAGGAGGTTCAACTTCTGAGAGTACTTTGATTCCATTCTGGAATATTCCACATTTTTTTTTTATTGATTTGCCCAAACAGACAAGATGCAATTGCATACAATACTTGAGGACCATGTTGAAGAGTGATGGGAATTGATTAGGGATTCGTTTCAATTTAAAACTTTCTGCCTGATTCTATGTGGTATTCCTGAAATTTGAGACTTGCAGGACCCAAATAAAAGTGAACTGTTCACCAACCAACATTTTCAAAATTCAATATCCTGGCAGTCCTGAGCAATATTTGGTAGGATGGTCGAACTATACAGCAGGGATTTCTGGTCAAGTTATGGTTGCCTATAAAAGCTGCAAAGACATGGACAGGAAATTACTGCCAGTTAACAAGACCTAGTTTGTTTTCTTGTCCAATTTCCATAAATTATCCAGACCCAACAGGGTTAAAATTTATATGCAAGTAGTCATTCAGATACATATCTTGAAAAAAATAAAGCTTTTTAAGGTCTGTTACGTGAAATGCATGATCTGTATAAAAAAAATACCTAATTAAACCAACCCATGTTTATAGAAATACACATGCAAATGAGGAAAGATGGTACTTTGATCACTTGAACATTTGGTGGTAAAAAATATTCTAAAGACAAATGGATTTTCATTCTCTCACATTTTTAATATGCACTTTGTGTTCAGCTAAAAACAAATGGTATCTTCTGAATATGGAAATGTTAGTAACAAATTATTGGAAAGTGTCGAAAGAAAGCACTTTCATAAATTGCAACAAAACAAAGATGAACAATTTTTGACTAACAACAGAAATGGCATTAAAATAATAATTTGTGGTAAAAATACACTTGAAATAAATCTCCAGCCAGACCAAAGAAACACCACACCAATCATTTCCCACACTACTAAGGTTTCGGCATCAAAACACTGTCTGGCAGTGAAATATCCAAGCTGGCTAAGATATGGGCACCACATAGTTTGTGGCCAGTGAGAACACTGGGCTTTAAGTAATCTCTAGAATGTCACATCTCAATATTTTTTAAGAAAGAAAGAAACAGAGAAATATTGTGCGAGTAAACTGGAACAGATGGACTGAAAGACTGATGACCGACTCATTCACACACTCTTACCCATTCACTTACATGAGGTTTAACAACACCTCCAACAATGAGTGGGCATATCATAGTGGTGTGACACATGTGGAGGAAGCCTGAGTAACCAGAGAGAACTACTGATCAACAGTAAGTAACTGTCAGATTTTTCACCTTGTTAACTACTGTTGAACCCTTTATCCAATGCACATGATAGCAAAATTTGTTATTTCAAATTTACTTTTCAAAAATTCTTAACAAAATCATGTCATGTGACCACCTCACTGAAATAAGTTTGAGGAGATCATTCCAATGAGGGAGCCACATGATATGGTTTTGTTGAAATTATAGATTTTTTTTCCAACTGCTCATTCTGTAAATTATGAGCAGATGCAGCCATTTCGTTTGGTGAAGGGTTAAAGCATGGGTATCAGTAACATTCCATATACCTTCGCACCCACAATCTTGCTCCAACAAGAGAAATTGAAGGTTAAGAGCTTAGTTTCAAAGATCCGATGAAAGTGATTTGGGTCAGAATATAACTCTTGATCCACAGTCTAACTGTTTAACCCTTTACCTAACATGAAAGGCAGACAACACCTGCAAACAAAATTCTTGAATAACTTTTCATTTTTTGCATCAAAAGCATAGTTTATGACCCCCTCATTGGAACAAGCTCAACAAACTCATTCCAATGAGGGGGCAATAAGCTTTTTTTTGAGACAAAAAATAAAAAATAATGAAAATTGAATGACGATTTTTGCGAATAGCACGGGCTGCTTTTGGTCATTGTGTTGGGTAAAGGGTTAAACAATGGGACACCATGCCCCATCTAAGTCTCACTGGAATGAAATAACATTCTAAAATTTAATCTAAAATGGCTGCTTTTTTCCATTTCAATTAACTAATTTAAGACATAGAAGTTAAGTGTGCACATCGCTGATGGTGTTCAACAGTTGCTAAGACTTTGGCAGCTGAAATTTTTGTGAAGAGGGAAAATGTTTCACTTGGAACAGCTGTTTCTATTCAAGTGCGATGAAACACTGTCAGATGAATAGCCACTTTCCATTTGAAAAATATTATGTTGACATGAGTATCCAATTAACAGGAATTTGGTTATTTTCCTATATTCTACAATTAAAAATGAGCATTTACTGTAAGTCAGGGATTCTTCCGTCCTCTTTGAAAAATGGTCCAGGGCCCATGCAATTGGGAAAATTCGCATCATGAAGACTCGTTTGGGAGAAGAAACACACAAAGGATAAGAAATGCTACCTTCATATTGAACTGAGAACATTACTATAGAAGCTACTACATGTATAGTATACAGAGTACATTTTATAACAAAGAGTTGCGTGACATAATGATCAGTCTCTTTAATTTCTATTAAATAAACTGTTCTTATACTATTAAATGACGAAGATACTTATGCAATAATTTACATTCTGCGGCCTTGAAGTTGACTCTAGTCATGGCTGTCTATGTAGGCATCCAAGACTTACCTAGAAACAACTGACAAGGTTCTTGCGATGTAACTTGAAAATGTATCTAATGAAAGTGTCAATGACACTGCAGCTTAACCTGTCTGTGTTGTGGTTGAGGAAAAGGATATGGTTCGATGTTTATGAAAGGATTATGAAATAAGACAAGAATTATGATAATTGGGAAAATATTAATTTCTGTTCCCTGTATGCTATGTTTTCAATAACAAGAGGCCCCACGGGGCCTGAAGCGCTCATCTTGTACAGAACACAATTTAAACAGAGTCCAAGAATGAGTCTACATTCAGCAAGCCATCTCCATAGGCTACACTGTCAATCCTTGAGTCCCTCAGGAGTGACAAAAATAATCTAGGCATCATGCCTTTTCTTCAGTTGATCATAAGTAAAATGTAGAGCTCCCCTATGAAGCCCCTTGATACAACCTATGTGGATTAATCTTAGTACCTCTAGAGGGTACTGAATACAAAATTTTTTAATTCTTCAGCAAAATGGCCAATTCCGGCTCCCATAGAGAGCCCAAATATTAACCCAGGCTCTTGATTTGAACACAGTTAAATCTGACTTCCCTAGAGATGTTGTGTACCGAATATGAAAGCATTCTGACTGTTGGATCTGAAGAAGAGAAATTGTAAAGAAATTTCTTCGAATTGCACTAAGTTCAAATTTGGGCTACCATAGCGAGCCCAAATATTAACCTATGGATCCGATTTGAACAAACTTGAATCTGACCCCCCTAGAGATGTTGTATACCAAATGTGAAAGCATTCTGACAAGTGAATCTGAAGAAGAAGATTTTTGAAGAAATTCCCTCATATTGTACTAAGTTAAATTTCATGTTCCCATATGGAGCCCAAATATTAACCTAGGCACTCGAATTGAACAACCTGGAATCTGACCCCCCTAGAGATGTTGTATACCAAATATAAAAGCATTCCGACTGGTGGATCTGAAGAAGAAGATTTTTAAAGAAATTTTCTCATATTGCACTAAGTAAAAATTTGGGCTACCATAGTGAGCCCAAATATACACCTAGGGATCTGATTTGAACAAACTTGAATCTGACCCCCATAGAGATGTTGCATACCAAATATCAAAACATTCTGACTGATGGATCTGAAGAAGAAATTTTTTTAAATTACCCTCCATATTGAACAAAGATAAAATTTGGGCTTCCATAGGAAGCCCAAATATTACCCTAGGTACTTGGTTTGAACAATCTAGAATCTGACCCTCATAACAATGATGTATACCAAATATTAAAAGATTCTGACTGGTGGTTCTGAAGAAGAAGATTTTTAAAGAATATTCCCCATATTACCCTATGTTAAACCTTCGGGCTCCTGTAGAGAGCCCAAATATGAACCAATGAGCTTTATTTCAACAAAATTTTATCTGACCCCCCTATGAATGCTGTATACCAAATATCAAAAGATTCTGATGATTGTTTCTGGAGAAAAGATTTTTAAAAATTTTTGCAAATATGCTGACTCAGCATTTTTTCGATGCCCATTACAGAACACCCTAACATAACCGATGGCATTTTTTTTTTACCATTCAATTCTACTGGTCATAAGGATACTTCATACCAAATAAAAACTCTCTGTTCTGTGGGGTTTGGGAAATATGGGCGTTTGAAAATATTTCTATTTTTAGCTCCCAGGGTTCCCATGGGGATGCGGGAATTTTTTTTTTTGCATGGGTCAAGTACTTATGACCCAATACTACCACAAACCAAATTTGGTTCACACCGGCCCATCGGTTCAGAAAATAGAAATTTTGGGCGGGGCCAAAAATCTTACCCCTCCTATTACAAAGCCAAATATTACTTCACGAACTTCGTTTGAACAAACTTGATTCTACACCTCATATGGAAGCTCCATGGCATATATCAAGTCATTGTACACACTGGTTCTTGAGAAGAAGATTTTTAAAATATTTTGGAGCATTTTCCCCCACTCCCTCCCTATGGGGCTGGGCATGCTGAGTTGAACAAAAATAAAATGCCCCTTTGGGACCATCACTCACACAAACTTTCACTTGAATTGGCCCAGTGGCTTTGGAGGAGAAGACCAAAACATGGTGTTGACGGACGACGGACGGGAAGCAATGAGATTAGCTCAGCTTGACTTTGTCAAGATGAGCTAAAAATAATTTGAGGTGTAGACTGTACTAAAGAATTGAGGGGTGGGTTAATGTGGCCCTCACAGTTAATGTATGTCAACGAAAGTTACCAAGTTATAGTGAAATTATTGGAAAACGAGTCATCCTATCAAGTTACAATGAAATCCCTTCATAAATATGGCCTGTAGACTGTGCTAAAGGCTTTCAGGCTTTGGGCCCCTGTTGCCATCACAGTTGACCAATCATGACCAAAAGGGGACGCTCTCATCTAGACATTATATGGAGTCAACGTACCAAGTTACAATGAAATCCCTCCATAAATTATTTATTATTATTATTTATTGGTGTTTAAGGTCACATACTTATGCACAATAGCTAATCATGACCGGGACAGTTTTATGGGTGGAGGAAGCCGGAGTACCCAGAGAGAACCACTGAGCATCGACGAGCAACTGTCAGCTCCTCAACATTCTAATTCTGTTCAAGCTCCGCTCAAACTTTAACACGGCTTGCTTTGAGTTCAGTGAAAATTGAACTATGTACATTAATTTACATTTTAACAGTTGCTATTAATACTATACAAAAGAACTTTTTTTTTCTTTACTATATATCTCATAATTTACATTTTTGTGCACCTTAATTTTTCAGAATAGACTTGCTTTTGAATATATTTTAGCTTAATTACTGAAGCTCAAGCTATCAGAACTTTGGGATTAAATACAAATTTTCTCATATTTATTTGCTCAAGTAAATTGGTAATTAAAGGTTTTGTTTCAAACAATGGTTTAGAAAGTGTGGTATTTATTTATTTATTGCTGTTTAAGATCTCATACTTGTGCACAATGGCTAATCGTGACCATGACAGTTTTACAGGTGGAGGAAGCCGGAGTACCCAAAGAGAGAACTAGCGAGCATCTAAGAGCAACTGTTGGCTCCTCAACATTCTAACTCTGTTGAAGATCCGCTCAAGCAGGGTTACAGCAGTTGAAGACATGTGCACCATCGACGTGCAGTACGCCTTAGTGCACGGCGTCATCATGCCCCCATGTAGGCAACTGGGGTAAAGTGCCTTGCCCAAGGACACAACGCGGGTCGTCCCAGACAGAGATCGAACTCGAGACCTCTAGCACAGAAGTCCAACAGTCTACCACTGAGCCACCGCGATCCCCCTCCACAAATATGCCCTATAGTCTATGCTAAAGGTTTTCGGGTTTTGGTAGCCATCACGACTGAATGATCGCAACCAAAAGGGGATGTTCTCATCTAGACATTATATGAAGTCAACCTACCAAGTTACAATGAAATCCCTCCATAAATACGACCTGTAGACTGTGCTAAAGGTTTTCGGGTTTTGGGCTTGGGCAGTCGTCATAGTTGACAAATCGCGACCAAAAGGGGACATTCTCATCTAGATATTACACAGAGGCATCCTACCATGTTACAATGAAATCCCATCATAAATATGACCTGTAGACTGTGCTAAAGGTTTTCAGGTTTTGGGCTCGGGCAGCCAGCACTGTTGACCGAACATGACCAAAAGCGGACGTGGACATGACACCCAAACCTGCAGATGAAATTTTGTGATGATCGGACAAGAACTACAGGGTGTAGCCTGTGCTAAAGGAAAATGTGAACAGACTCACAGATTAACAGACTCACAGACTTCTGCACGCGTGATGGCAATAGCTTATATTATTATTGTCAAGTTAAGCTAAAAACTGCCTGTTGAGGCACCTTTGTTGTTGCAGTAAAAAGTGATGAAAGACCAAATTAGACCTTCAAGAGTTAAAGAAGAATGAAATTTTTATTTGAAGAAGGACTGAGATTGGGAAATTTTGGGATTTAAATTGGGAAAAAACATGCTAGAATGCCATTGGGCAAGGGTCCCATAATTGGCCCCTGTAGATGCCCAAAAGAATTATTTATTTGGGTTTAAGGGCACTTTTGACACCCTGGGTCACCTCGTGTTGGACAGTTTTACAGATGAAGGAAGACAGAGTCGCTGGAGAGAACCACAAAGCAGTAGCAAGCAACTGTCAGACTGCCCATCAGACTAACTCCGCACTGACAGGGTTAGCATTGGTTGAAAGCAAGAGCACCATCGACATGCACTTTAGTACACAGCGGCATCGCTCCTTCATTTGGGCAATCGAGTTTAAGTGTCTTGCCCAAGGACACAATGCACTTATCCCTGGTCGTGATCAAACCATGGACCTCTCGGTTTGAAGTCCAATACTCTAACCTCTGAGCCATCGTGCTCCTTAATTTATGCTATTAAATCCTGTTTGACAGAGCTCTGTCAAACAAGATATATTAGATTATATGCCCACATTGTATGCACTTAGGCCAAATAGATCTATAAACATATTCATTGGCTGTTGAGAGTAATTTTCTGATGTATCACAAGATTTCTTTTTCAATTAACAGAAGTTTACTCTATAGGTTATTTATAATGAAGGTATGGTGTAAGGTTTGGTGTTTGGAAATTATATTCAATTAACAGAGTTTTTCAATTAACAGATATCATCTGCCTGAAGAGGTAGATAGACTATAAAATGCTACAGGACCGCAAGTCATGATAATTTGTGATGTTTATTAAAGTAACTGGGAAGGCTGGGCTTCACAAGTTAAACAAGAGGCCCCAGGGGGCCTTAGGCACTCACCGAATGTTCCATACCAGTAAGACACAAATTTTATCAAAAGCTATTCTTAAGGTTCTACATAGTAAATCTATACTCTCTGTGGAGCTAAAACATCAACAGGACTGAATGGGACAATGCTGCTGATCAAATATCAAAAGATTCTGCATGATGGTTCTGAAGAAGATTTTTAAAGAATTTACCTTGAATTGCACAAAGTAAACATTCACGCCTCCATAGTGAGGCCCAATATTGATCGAGGGACTCAATTTGAACAAACTTGAATCAGACCCATACTAGCATCCTGCATACCAAATATCAAAAGATTCTGCCCACTGGTTCTGGAGAAGATTTTTAAAGAATTTTTCTTGAACTGTACTATGTAAAAATTCACGCCCCCTTAGTGAGCCCCAATATTGATCAAAAGACTCAATTTGAACAAACGTGAATCCAACCCATACCAAGATGCTGCATACCAAATATCTAAAGATTCTGCCCACTGGTTCTGGTGAAGAAGATTGTTAAAGATTTGTTCTTAAATTGCACTAAGTAAAAATTCACACCCCTATAGTGATCCCCAATATTGAATGGGGGATTCAATTTGAACAAACTTGAGTCAGACCCATACTAAGATGCTGTATACCAAATATGAAAAGATTCTGCCCATCGGTTCCGGAAAAGAAGATTTTTAAAGAAATTTTCTTAAATTGCACTCAGTAAAAATTCACACCCCTTTAGTGAGCCCCAATACTGATCGAAGGACTCAAGTTGAACAAACTTGAATCAGACCCATACCAAGATGCTGTATACCAAATATCAAAAGATCCTGCCTATTGGTTCTGGAGAAGATTTTTAAATTTGTTTTCTTAAATTGCACTAAGTAAAAATTCAGGTCCCCATAGTGAGCCCCAAAATTGATCAAGGGACTCCATTTGAACAAACTTGAATCAAGATGCTGTATACCAAATATCAAAAGATTCTGTCGCCTGGTTCTGGAGAAGAAGATTTTTTCTTAAATTGCACTAAGGAAAAATTCATGCCCCTATAGTGAGCCCCAATAATGATCAAGGGACTCGATTTGAACAAACTTGAATCAGACCCATACCAAGATGCTGCATACCAAATATCAAAAAATTCTGCCCACTGGTTCTGGAGAAGAAGATTTTTAAAGAATTTTTCTTAAATTGCACTAAGTAAAAATTCACGCCCTCATAGTGAGCCCCAATATTGGTTGAGGGACTCGATTTGAACAATCTTGAATCAGACCCATACCAAGATGCTGCATACCAAGTATCAAAAGATTCTGCCTACTGGTTCTGGAGAAGAAGATATTTTAATAATTTTTCTATAATTCATACGGTGCTATCAGAGTTATGCCCCATACAGAGCCCCCAAGGGACGTGGCCATTTCATTTGAACAAACATGAATTGCCATATAGTAATGAACATCCACATGAAGTTTCGTGAAAATCGGTCCAGTGGTTTCAGAGGAGAAGTCGTTTGAAAAATGTTCATGATGAAGGACGATGGATGACGGACGGCAAATGATAAGTTGAGCTCCCTTTGCTGAGCTAAAAATACATGACCATTTGAGTACTTTACCTTTTCAGCTGTCCTCAGTTTTTCCACTCCATTCCAAAAACTGCAAGAGACAAAACTTCATTATACATTAGGTATTTCTGAATTCGAACCTTCCACCAGGTGTGGTTTCTTACAAATCATTTATTTATTATTATTTATTGCTCTTTAAGGTCATTTTCAGCAGCTTTGGCTATATCATCACTGCAACATAGCTATCAAGCAGAGTTTAGCCAATTGTTTATACTTATACTGTCCACTTTAGGGGACCTTAAAATCCCGGGCATTGGTTTCAGGACCTAACAAGCGATGCTCAACTTCCCAGAGTTCCCACAGGGGTTCTAATAAGTTTTAATTTCTTCAAATAATTCTATCTGTCCATGATTCATGAGTTATTTATTTATTTATTTATTTATTTATTTATTTATTTATTTATTTATTTATTTATTTATTTATTTATTTATTTATTTATTGGGGTTTAATAAATAAACAGGGTCACCGGTGTCAGGCAGTGTTATTTGGGTGAGGGGGTGTCTGTCAGATCTTAGAGGAAGCCACAGGGGGTGCAAAAGCACACAACTCAATGTTCCTGTTCTTCCACTCTTACTCTGAAAACCATGGGGGCACGATGATGCTGTGTACTAAGGTGTACTGCACACCAATGGTGTGCATGTCTTCAACCAATCTAACCCTGCCTGTGCTGCAGTGCAGAGTTACGATGTTGGGAAGCAGGCAACTGCTTGTCGTTGCTCGGTGGTTCTCTCCGGGTACTCCGGCTTCCTCCATCCGTAAAACAGTCACGGTCATGATTAGCCATTGTGCATAAGTATGTGACCTTAAACACCAATAAATAAATTTATCTGATAACCATAGAGTATAACAACCGTTGTATATACTTGAAGTATATACAACGGGTGTTGTATATAATTATAATTTATGTGTACGACCTCTGACCTCTTTCAATTCCATTTTCATTCATTCATTCATGAAACATCGTTATATCACAGGGCAGGTTTTAATTGTACGCTTATTGCACTTTGTCAAAATCCTCTGATGGTGTCATTTCTTATTTATTTTGCTTCAATAAAGGCAACCTAAAATTTTGCTTCAAAACATTGTAGAAATTACTTGAATGTTAATAGTAATTAGTATGCGGCGACTGCGAACTATTTATAGTCACAGCCTCGATCAAAAGTACTCGCGGAACTGCGCTAATTAAAAGTTCGTCTGCTCTACCTGAAAAAAAAACACTTCGTAAAAATTGTAAACAAACGCAAAATTATTTGTTATATTGGGACTACAGCATAAAACACGGAAGAAAACTGGAACTAAGTCAAAAAAAGAATAACTCTACTGAAACACCGTTTTGTTACTGTTAATAAAATAGTTGAAATTTATTTTGTTCCAGTGCAGTTACATGATGCAAGAAGTGCAATCGCACTTCACAATCGCCGTCATCGATTTTGTAATGTAAGGGACAAAACTCTATGCGTCTTGTCCTATTTCTTTTGTCTCGGAGACTGGTTTTCTTTGGAGGCCCGTGGGAAGCATATATAAGTCGGGTAGACGCACGAGACGGGTGTCTGTTTGTTATCAGATAAAAACAATAAACATATAGTGTGTTTTTATATCTGTTATACAACTCGTTGAAATATGGTTTATTTTTTCTCGGCGAAGCCTCGAAAAAATAAACCATATTTCAACTCGTTGTATAACACAGATATAAAAACACACTATATGTTTATTGTCTATATATTTACATGTACAACCTAATATATGATTCTACATTCTATTAACTGTTTGGGTGCTAAATTGTTTTCCAAGAAAGATTTGTGACGCGAGTAATTTTGTTCAAAGATACCATGCTACATGTACCAGCAAGGGGGGTCTTAGTTTAGGAAGAAATTATTCATAAATAATTGTTTTATTGCCCTTTATTGGAGAATGCCTGTTGTAACAAAACAATTATATATATACCATTCAGTAAACAAGCTAATCCATAGAGTGTAAAGCCACTAAAGTGACTCTCAGCACTTTTCAGTAGAGCCATGATAGTGGCTTCTAGCACTCAACCAGTTAAACAAATGTTCTATTAGGCAGCGAAAATCCATTCTAGCAATATTCAGATTAATATGAGAAGAGTTAAATATTGCTAAAATGAAGCCCCTCCGATTGTGTGATACCCAAATTTTGAAGGTCTCAATTTTCAAGGTCCATCTAGATCTTTGGAAAGGTTTTTTTTAAATTCCAGGACTTTTAAGGAAAATCGGGGAGCCCAAGAGCCCTGGAGAATAAATTTAGCACTCAACCACATAACTGGTTGAGGGCTATATTATTTTTATTGGTCGCAATATGTTCATCAAAATTTGTTTTATTACAAATTATTGGAGAGTACCAAGAGGTGCTCTCCAATAATCTATAATAAAACAAATTTATACAGTGGAACCCTGTTAATTGAATAGCCACTTAGCCAATGAAAATTATTCATTTAACAGGAATATTCAATTAAAAGGGATCATGTGACTTTCCTGTATTCTAGAGATAGACTTAGCATTTATTCTATTATATCTTGTTTGACAGAGCTCCAATAAAACTGGGGAGTGTCAGGGTACTTTTCTTAACAGGTTGCAAGATTTTTTATTCAATTAACAGAAGTTTACTCTATAACCTATATTCAATTAACAGGTCAAATTTGTAATGGAGGTATGGTAAATGGTTTTGTGTTGGGGAAATTATATTCAATTAACAGGGTACCCTCATTTTTTTTGAAAGCCCTAATAGTGGCTTCTTGCACTCAATCACTTAAGCAATACAAAATATAAGCTCTCCACTTTCTCAGAGACTTAACAATACATGATTCACCAATTTGAGATGTCTGGTACCAACAGAGGTAAAGTAATGATCAGTATTTTCTGTTTTCTCATGATTTGGTGAAAATGTTTATAATTACCCCAGCCATGAATGATTATCATCCTTTTTCAAAAACCTCATTAACTGTTCTCTGCCACCAGCAGTATCCATAATATCTTCGAATAAGAGTACCTAAAATGCAAATATTAAAAACATGCAAGTATATTCATCTTGAAACTAGATTGTATTTCCTCCAATACAAGTAAAAACATCTAGACAAAATACAAATCTGTACTGGGCGTAGCAATTATACGTGTGATCATTTGATCTAGAAAGAGAACTTTTTTTACCAGCACTCGTCAAAAACTGATTACACATGTCTAGGCCACCATTTTGGTAACAGTTATTAAATGATAAATAAATCAGCGAAATAAATTGGACTAGATGATCTCATCTCATTCAATTTGACTCAAAATGCTATACAATTAAACACATATTGAATCCCTGGTATATTTAACACATTGTCATAAGTTCTTTTTACACAATTGTTTTACTTTCTCAGTCATTTGAAGAATGTTTAGTAGTACTGGGATAACCATAAATCAATTCATCGGTATTCATTGAGGTTATCACCCAACTAAAAGAAGTCCGGCAGAAAATATGTCAGATATTTTTGTCAGAGATAGCTAAAATTAACAATTCACATTTTAACTTTTTAAACTGACAAAGGATGCTGCTGGTGCCACAGTAATGACATCACCTCACCATAACTTCGAAGTAGATTATGTGAAAAATGTAGGCTTCAAGGATTCTATCCTTACAAACCACAATGGGCCTTATCTAAACAAGAGACACCAAGAGGCTCTAATTGCTCAAGGTCACATTCAGCATCTAAACCAGTTAATATAATTCAGCTAGAGAAATATCTGTTGGGTGAACTGTTTGGGTTTTTTGAGTAAAATAAATCAAAACCCTTCAAAAATCATTTTAGTGCAAGAGCAAAATCATCCAAAGGATCAACATCCACTCCTCCTACAGAATTGACTGGGTGAAGATCATTTTTTTGGCATAAAATCACTCAAAAATCCTCTAAAAATCATTTTAAGGCAAAACATATTTGACCAATCGACCACTCCTCCACTCCATCTAATGACCTAAAGTAAACTTTAATCTTATCCACCACATTAAAATATAAAGTTAACCACAATTACCTCTGTCATGTGTGGACTGAATTCAATTAAACAAATAGTAAATTCTTCATTGGGTTCTGTGTTAAACTTCAAACCCACTGATGCCCACCAACATATTCAAAAACAAGAGCACCTACAGGCGTGGCTAAATACGCCCGCTCTAAATCGAAAAAGGGATGTAACTCAAGTAAAAATAACTGAACAGAACCCATATTCAAAGTTGGTCAGTATTATTAGCTGCAAAATACACATACCAACTCTGGTTGAGATCAAGTAATCCAAACCGGTGTTATTGGTAGGATACCAAAAATGTTAATAGACTGTCAAATTCTAAGTTGAAAAAGGGTTGTAACTCATTTAAAAATAAATGGACGGAACCCATAATTGAACTTGGCCCGTATTATTAGCTGGGCAATACACATACCAACTTTAGTTGAGATCAAATAATCCATACTGGAGTTATCGGTCGGAAACCAAAAATGTTGATAGAAAGTTGAATTCCAAGTCAAAAAAGGGCCTTAACTCATGTAAAAATAATTGGACGGAACTCATATTCTAACTTGGCCTGTATTACTAGCTGGGTAAAACACATACCAACATTGGTTGATATCAAATAATCGAAACTAGAGTTATCGGTCAGAAACCAAAAATGTTGATGGACGGTCAAATTCTAAGTAAAAAAAGGGCCATAACTCATGTAAAAGTAATTGGACAGAACCCATATTAGAACCTGGCCTGCATTACTAGCTGACTAATACACATACTAACTTTGGTTGAGATCAAATAATCCAAACTGGAGTTATCAGTCGGAAACCAAAAATGTTAATAGAAGGGCAAATTCTAAGTCAAACTGGAGATGGTCTGTCGGCCGGTATACCCCCACCGTGGCATACCGACTAGTGTGAGTGACTGAAAAGGGGCATTCACTTTTTCTAAATAAAAAAAAAATCCAATATGGCCACCAGTCGCCATTTTGAATCTGATTGGGAAAAAGATTATGTCACACACTGCTCCTCATCATGTTGATCATTTTGGTGAATTTTCATGAAAGTGCAACCAAAACTGTGGAAGTAGTTCGCTCCACAAGTATTTTGCAAAATCCAATATGGCCACCAATCCACCATTTTGAATCCGATCTGGAAAAAATTTATGTCACACACTGCTCCTCATCATGTCGATTAATTAATATTGAGTTTCATGAAAATGCAGCAAAAACTGTAGAAGTAGTTCGCTCCACAAGTGTTTTGCAAAATCCAATATGGCCGCCAATCGGCCATTTTAATCCGAACTGGAAAAAAATTATGTTACACATTTCCCCTGATCAGGTTGATCATTTTTGTGAAGTTTCATGAAAATGCGACTAAAACTGTGGAAGTAGTTCGCTCCACAAGTTTACATGTGCAATGGACCGATGATGACGACAGACCGACGGACAAGTTGACTCCTATATACCCCTTAAACTTTGTTTTGTGGGGGTATTAAAAGGGCCATAACTCAGGTAAAATAATTAGAACCCATATTCGAACCTGGCCTGTATTACTAGCTGGGGAATACACGTACCAACTTTGGTTGAAATCAAATAATTCAAACTGGAGTTATCAGTAGAAAACCAATTCATTACGTGTACAGTCCCTGTAAAAGTTGTCTTCCAAATTACCCCAGTTGTTACATATGATTACATTACTGTTAATCCGGTTCAATTAAGATCTCTGTGTCTATTTATAGAGGAACTTTTTTATGATTGGGCGGAGCTAATTAATAGGGTTTTTCTGCACTGGTCCGATGAAGCATAACACTTTTGAGATGTTATTTATAACCTTTCTGACAACTTTTATTTATCAAATGTTATTAAATATCTTTTTGAAATTTATTCTATATTTTGTTATAATTTATTGGGAATGCATATATATATCAATATATTCAATTAATTGTAATTTGTAACAAAAACAAAAAATCACATTAAAATAATCTTGGCATATAAAATTCAAATGGAGAAATATTCAAGTCTTATTACTGTGTAATATTCATTTTTGCATTTAACACTTTACATGACATAACTGTAAAAATCTACCAGCGCTATACACGAAATTTGTCATTCCCATTTTTTTTACGTTTTTATCTTAATTTTTTGCTTCCAAAGCATATCTTATGACTTCTGATTAAAACAAGCGTGTTTATCTATCAAATTTGGTTACACATCTGAAATCAGTCTGGAAATTATTTTGGTCTGTCAGGAAATTTTGTTCTGCCCCATACGGCGTTGAGCAATACCTATATTGCACTTGCACACCCCACTTGATGCTGCGTAAGATTCCCACACCACCCAAGTTCACTGAGATTTTTTTTAATAGGCCTAGGCCCACAAATAGTGGGCTTACAGCAACACTGAACATTAGGAGACAGAAACACAGGCATTAAATGTTTGTGGGGTTGGCCTACACAACTGCACACTCTGATGGCAAGATGGTAGGCCTATAACAGTAACTGTTGGCTCTCTGCCTCCATTGAATTTGTACTAAGCCCCCACCCCCACCCCCCCCCCCCCCACCCCCACCAACCAACCAGTCAGACAGACGATATCTATACCCGCCTGGTCTTCCATTGTATTTTTTTTACCAAGAACATTTTTTTTGGTGGGGGGTGGGGGGGGGGGGGGGCAGATTAACATTCTGCACCTGTCTTTGGGGTATTCTTTTTATATTTTTGCCCCACCAAGTTGAGTGGGAACATCGCCTTGTAAAACATGGATGCTTTGTCGCATCACTGGGGCGAGTTCGCAATGGACCGGCTCGTTCTCTGCACACCTTGAAATCCAACATTATCCGTTGAACGCTTATTTTTTTTTAATGAGAAATGTTGTATATAATCCACGGATTAAAGGGGATGTCGTCATTCGGAGTTGCTGTGCATCCCGCCCACAGGTCTCACTACCTAGTCTAACCACAGATGTCTGGAGACCTGATTAATATCACATCACCCCTCCCTCTTATATATGCCCCCCCCCCCCCCCCCACACACACACACTTCCAAAATAAATAACACACAGATCTGTGATTTATATATTTCGAGGGGGGGGGGTGCATACAAGAATGAGGTGTTTTGTGGTAGGGGTGATTTAGATCAGGTTTCCAGACGTCTGTGGCCTAATAACTCTGGCAATTTGGCCCATTTAGTGGGTAACGAAACTACGTTGTTCTCAACCTGTAAAGTCGACGTCAGCTGTCCTTCAAGCAAATACCTGGAAACGCAGCCAAATTGTGTAGTTCTTTTTCATTGCCCGGAATATGTCTACCACTGCAGAATAAAAAAAGGTGTGTATTTGAATGACTCTTTTCAAAAGGTTCTTCAACCTGTTACAAATGAGATTTTTTTTATTATTGCCATTTTTGGCGTAACTTCGCTAATAATAGTTGGATTGTTAAAATTCAAGGACGAAATCGCACTGATTTTTACTCAATATATTCGAAACAAAACGTGTTTTTAAAATTTCCCTATAATATTAAAAATAGTATTTGCCCGACTGGTTGGAAAAATGTGCTAATTGGTATCCAAAAATTACAGGATCAAAGAAACACCGACATTGACAAAAAGTAACGAGAAGGTCTTCACAAATATTCATGCGAGATCGAAACTGCCCTCAAAAGCCATTTTGTATGATATTTCGAAATAAATTTTAACGATTTTATTTTTATTTGTGTAGTTTGGAGCGATGCGCTTTTTCCCCTAAATATCAACGGTCGTTTTGCAGAGAAATGATGTTTGGAGGTCCTATTTTGGGTCGGAAGCATAACCTTGTCACAACACTGGGAAACATATCATGCTAATTATAACCGATAGTACGTCTTATTGAAATCACATGGTTGGGTTTTGATACCCCACCTCATAGAGCAGTTAGTGGGGAGTCGATTGGCAGTGTTTTACAGGGAGCGTACACGTAATGTGTTTATGGACAGACAGATGGATGGACCATTTACATAATACGAGCATTTTTACAAACAGGCTTATAAAAACTGATTCTGTGTCTACTCTAAGGAAGTTGTATACCAAGTATCAGAGTTATGTATCTCGTGGTCAGGGTGTGGTTACTACATTTGAACAAACTTGTATTGTATTTATATATAAGGAACATGTATAACAAGAGGCCTGCATCGCAAAGCCCTGCTTATGCCCCGACCACAAAACACTTTCTAAGTCGAAAGAGTGAAAAAGGGCCATAAGTCTGAAAAAAAATGTGTGGAAGAAACTCACGCTACACAGGTATCATTCCCACATGATGCTCTATCACAACACCAAATATCATTCATATCGGAGTAGCAATGGGATACAAGGAAAAATGTTGGTACGGATGGATGATCGGAGGTCTCCACAAGATGCACTTTCAACTTTTCAAGTCAAGGGCATAACAAATATGATTCAATTTGGTTCAGTTGTTTATGAGTATAAGTCGATAATGTGAAGTTCACGTCCAACAATGGATGAAAGTAATAGCTGAATCCCCCTTGAGCCAGAGAATTTAAGAAAATTTAAAAGTATTAAAACTGAAAACCAAATTTATTTTTAAATGAAAGTGTCAATGACACTGTAGCTCAACATGTGTAAGACATGTGCATGCATAGTATGTGACACAGCAATGACACACATCCAGGTAATGACCTGATAACAAAGATGCATGTAAAGTATTGTAAAGGTCAGTACACAAATACTGACTGTAGCCTGTAACAAATGTACAGGTAAAGTATTGTTAAGATAGGTGACAGTTAGATGCTAAACTAGAAAAGATATCTCCATGGGGTTAATGTTACAATGGGGATCCTTGTATGATGCACCATCAGCCAAATGTTAGCAATTGTTTTGGCCTGTCTGATTCAAACCCTTCTAAGGTTGATTCATACTAATTAATAAATATTTGTCCAGTCCTTCTTAAAATATATGTATATGAATTTTTTATCTTTAGCTCATAGGGTTCCCACAGGTGAGGTTTTATTTTTCTCATTGGAAATAGAAAATCGGGTTGTGCTAATAATGTTTACTCTCCCCAAACAACACCAAATATTATTAGCACAAGATCTTGGCTTCAACACATTTGAATATACACATCACACAAAAATTCATTCAAATCAGAACTTTCATATAGACGTTCAGCACAAAAAACTGATTGCACCCAATTTCAGTACAAAATGGCCACTGGTGGCCATCTTGACTTTCAGACCACACCCAAAAACACCCGTTCTCGTCCTACGGTGATAACAAAGGCACCCAAGAAGTTTCATAAAGATTGGTTGATAAATACAGCCTGTAGCCAGAACCGTGTTGATGGGTGGACAGACATCTGGATGGAGGGGCGGACAGACAACAGGCCATGACAAAACCTCAAATTTGACTACGTCCATGTTGAGCTAAAAATAAACTCATCAACTCCTTCCAAAGAAAAAGTCATCAATAAATATAGAAGATCTGTACAAAACTAGAGATGGTCTGTCAGCCGGTATACCCCCACCATGGGGTACCACCTAGTGTGGGTGACTGAAAAGGGGCATTCAATTTTTCAAAGTAAAAAAAAATCCAATATGGCCACCAGTCGGCCATCTTGAAACTGAGCAGGAAAAAAACAAGAGGCCCCAGGGGGCCTGAGGGTGCTCACCTGACATGGTAGCCTAAATATCAACCCAGAGAATTGATTTCAACAAGTTGCATCTGCTCCTCCTAAGAAAAGCTTATACCAAATATCCAAAGATTCTGAATAGTGGATCTAAAAAAAAAGATTTTTAAAGAATATTCCTCATATTGAACTAAGTTATAATTTGGGCTCCCCCAGAGAGCCCATATATGAACCCCGGGACTTGGCTTTAACAAACTTGAATCTCACCCATGCCCCCCCCCCCCCCCCCCCCCCCCCCCCCCCCCCCCAAGGATGCTGCATACCAAATATCAAAACATTCCGACTGCTGGATCTGAAGACAAAGATTTTTAAAGAAAATTCCTCATTTTGAACTAAGTTACAATTCGAGCTCCCACAATGAGCCCAAATATGGCTCTAGGGACATGGCTTGAACAAACTTGAATCTTACCCCCCTAATATTAGATGCTGCATAAAAAATATCAAAAGCATTCATCTGCTGGATCTGAAGAAGATTTTTAAAGAAAATTCCTCATTTTGAACTAAGTTGTCATTCAGGCTCCCATAGTGAGCCCAAATATGAACCAAGGGACTTGGCTTGAACAAACTTGAATCCCACAGTGAGCCCAAATATGGACCTAGGGACATGACTTGAACAAACTTGAATCTCACCCCCATAAGGATGCTGCATACCACATATCAAAACATTCCGACTGCTGGATCTGAAGAAGATTTTTAAAGAAAATTCCTCATTTTGAACTAAGTTATAATTCGGGCGCCCACAGTGAGCCCAAATATGAACCCAGGGACTTAGCTTGAACAAAAATGAATCTCACCCCTAAGCATGGTGCATACCCAATATCAAAAGATTCTGCCTGCTGGATCTTGAGAAGAAGATTTTCAAAGAAATTTGCCTGAAATGCACTAAGTTCAAATTTGGGCTCCTATACTGGTGAGCCCAAATATAAACCCAGGGGGCCGATTTGAACAAACTTGAATCAGATCCATCCCACAATGTTGCATACCAAATATCAAAAGATTCTGCCTGCTAGATCTGGAGAAGAAGATTTTAAAAAAAATTTGCCTGAAATGCACCAAGTTCGAATTCGAGTTTCTATAGTGAGCCCAAATATGAATCCAGGGGGCCGATTTGAACAAACTTGAATTAGACTCATCCCACAATGTTGCGTACCAAATATCAAAAGATTCTGCTTGCTTGATCTGGAGAAGAAGATTTTTTAAGAAATTTGACTGAAATGCATTAAGTTCGAATTCGGGGTCCTATACTGAGCCCAAATATAAACCCAGGGGGCTGATTTGAACAAACTTCAATCAGATCCACCCTACAATGTTGCATACAAAATATCAAAAGATTCTGCCCGCTGGATCTGGAGAAGATGATTTTTTAATGTTTTTCCCATTGCCTACAAGTGTTAAAAAGTGCTGACTCAGCACTTTTTCAAAGTCACGAAACTGTACCCTATGATAAAACCGATGGCAATTTGTTTTTACCAATCCTTTCTGTTGGTCCTAAGGAAGCTTCACACAAAATAAAAATTCTCAGTGCCGTGCAGTTTTGGAGAAATGGGCATTTTAATTTTTTTCTATTTTTAGTTCCTGTCGTTCCCACGGGGCTACGGGAAAAAATATTCGACATAAATTAGGTACTTATGACCCAATAAGCCCTCACATAAAATTTGGTTAAAATCAGCCTCTCGGTTCAGAAAATAGAAATTTTGGGCGGGGCCAAAAATTTTACCCCTTCCATAACGATGCCAAATATAGCCCATCAAACTTCTCTTGAACAAATCTGAGTCTACACTTAAAAGGAAGCTGCATACCATATATCAAGTCTCTGCTACTGCTGATTCATGAGAAGATTTTCAAATATTTTGATGCCCCTTGGGGGCAAGGCACCACCCAGAAGGAGGGGCAACTTCATTTGAACAAATCTGAATTGGCATTAGGTAATAAACATTTACTCAACATTTGAATAAAATTGGGCTAGTGGTTTTGAAGAAGTCGATAATGTAAAGATAACGCCGGACGACGACGGACAGAATGTGATCAGTAAAGCTCCCACTGAGCTTCGCTCAGGTGAGCTAAAAACAAAACAAATTTTAAAAAAGCAAGCGAATCGATTTGAACAAACTTGAATTTGACACCCCTAGAGATGTTACATACCAAATATGAAAGGATTCTCACTGATGGATCTGAAGAAGAATTTTCAAGAAATTTTCTCATATTGCTCCAAGTTAAACTTTAGGCTTGAATAAAAAGTCCAAATATTAACACAGGGACCTGATTTGAACAACCTTCGATTTAACCCTCCCAGAGTTATCAAAAGAATCTGACTGCTGGATTTGAAGGAGATGATTTTAAATGATAATACTCCATATTGCACTAAATAAATATTTGGGCTCCCTTGGGGAACCCAAATATTAACTCAGGAACTCGATTTGAACAAAATTTGAACCTTACACCTCTAGAGATGTCACATACCAGATATGAAAGGATTCTAACTAGCAGGTCTGAAAATATTATTTATTTATATTTATTTATTTATTTATTGGTGTTTAAGGTCACATACTTATGCACAATGGCTAATCGTGACCGTGACAGTTTTACGGGTGGAGGAAGCCGGAGTACCCGGAGAGAACCACCGAGCAACGACGAGCAGCTGTCACCGCAGCACAGGCAGGGTTAGATTGGTTGAAGACATGCGCACCATCGACGAGCAGTACGCCTCAGTACACAGCGTCATCGTGCCCCCATGTAGGCAATCGGGGTGAAGTGTCTTGCCCAAGGACACAACGCGGTTGCCGCAGGTGGGATTCAAACCGAGGACCTCTCGGCTTGCAGCCTGCACCTCTACCAACTGAGCCACCGCGCCCCATCAGGTCTGAAAAAGAAGACTTTTTAAGAAATTTTCTCATATTGCACTAAGTTAAAATTTGGGCTCCAATAAAGAGCCCAAATATTCATCCAGGAATCCCATTTGAACAAACTTGAATCTAACCCCCCTAAAGATGCTGTATACCAAATATCAAAAGAATCTGACTCGTGCATCTTAAGAAGTTTTTTTAAAGAATATTCCCCATATTCCACCAAGTTAATAATCAGGCTCCCATAGGAAGCCCAAATATTAACCCAGGGAGTCGATTTGAACACATTCAAATCTAACACCTCTAGAGATGTCACATACCAAATCTGAAAGAATTCTCACTAGTGAGTCTGAAAAAGAGTTTTTTAAGAAATTTTCTCAATATTTTGAGTCTGGCTGTATGAATTTGCATAATTTTGTGTTCTTGCTGTTGACAACGTCACATCAGGACGTCGCAATTCAGACATGGGGTGAAATGAAAAGTTCACACATGCGGTGAATAGCGTGCATGTCCCCCGTTTGAATCTTGGATGGCAAGACATTGATGGTGCATGGACCTAATAAGTCTCTGAATGTCACCCTGTGGTATTGCATTCCACTCCTACCTTGGAACATTACGTAAAATGCCTACCGTCTGAAGATCATGAAGTCTTACCCGACGGTCCAATTGATCCCAATGATGCTCGATTGGCAACAAATCTGGCAAAAGTTGGGGTCAGGTAAGAAGTTCGATGCTCTGCTCCTCAAGAAAGTCACAACAGATACGTGCCATGTGACACCGGGCATTGTCTTGCTGGAATAACTGCAATCCGATGTTAGCGTTAAAAAACAGGACAACAACAGTGTTAAGAATTTCATTCCTATATCGCTGTCCATTCAGATTACCATCGATAAAGATCAACTGCATTCGATGGTGCAAGGAAATTCCTGCCCAAATTATTACACAACCCCTGCTGAAATAGTCGCATCCCCTTATGCAAGCATCAGAAAACCATTCTCCTCATTGGCAATACACTCTTGCCCTACCATCAGAGCGGCGTAGACAAAATCATGATTCATCACTAAAAAGAACTGTGCTCCAATGCTGCCGAGTCCAACGAACACGCTGACGTACCCATTCCATTCTGACGGTACGATGACATTGGGTAAGGATTGGTCGGTGGTATGGATGCCTACCTTACCATTATGTATGGAATGTCTGTATCGGTGTTTTTGAATACTGTCTCCTTGGGAAATGGCAAGTAGACAGCCAATCTGGCTATGTCACCTCCCTGCAGTATACAATTGGAAATCATTCTGTTGAATTTCTATACTTTATAAATCATATAATTATATTCATGTATGTATTGTTAGGAAATGTAATGTAAATTTGAGTTGTACACTGCAAAATAAAAAAAAAATCTAAATCTGCAGATGCCGTGTTCAGAGAGCCTGTTACAGAGTTTGTGCACTGACACTATTGTTAGTTCTACCAGGATTAATTGCTGCTGTTCACATCGCCGGAAGGAAGCGATCCTGCAAGTGAGACATCCTGATGTGTTGGTTTTGTGCAAGGGCCATAACTTTTAGTCGACTTGAATGCGGTCGGTCGGCAGTTGATCAAGTGGTTCAATGCCTTCCAATGAGACGGTAAATAGTGGCCACAGTGACTCTGAACTCAGCAGCGAGCTCATCTGGAGGTATCCCGGCCTCATGCATACCAATGGCATGCAACCTCTGATTTTCGGTTAATCTTGGCATTTTTTAAAATGTCGGAAGACAAAAACTAGCATGTTTTCTCAATAACTCAGGCTCTCTAGCACAACATAACACAAAGAAAATTGTTGGTTACCCATTCAATTTGACATTCTTGGGTAGCATGTGCTATTTTAAAATCCGTAGCAAAATTGTACACGATTGGGTGAACAAGAACAACATGTCAATGAATTCTTTGCATGACTTCTTGTCCACAAACATGCAACATTAGAACTATTATATTTCATCCTTTATGTTATTTTTTCACATTTGTTTCTATAATACTTTCTTTTTTGACTCAGTATATTTTTAGTCCCTGGAGTACCCTCGGGGCAACGAAAAAAAAAAATTCGGGCATCAATCAAGTACTTTGAACCCACTTATGCTACATGCCAAATTTGGTTCAAATCGGCCCATCGGTTCTTGAAATAGAAATTTTGGGCAGAGCCCAAAATGGGTATGTGCCCACAGAGAGCCCAAATATTGATCTACCGACTTCTCTTGAACAAACTTTAATCTTCAACACCAAAGAGTGATACATACCATATATCAAGGCAAGCTCTCTGGTGGTTCATGAGAAGATTTTTAGGCTTTGGCATCATTGACCAAAGCCCAAAGAAGGCAGCCGCTTCATTTGAACAAAATAGAAAGGGTGTACCCAGGGATGGTTTGTGCAATATATGTTTGGATTTGGCTGAATGGCTTTGAAGAAGAAGCCAAGTTTGCAAAAGTTCACGGACGGCGGATGACGGACGGCGGATGACAAATGTTATGCCAAATGTTAGCAATACCTCACACTGACTTGCATTCAGGTGAGCTAAAAAATCCAATATGGCCACCAGTTGACCATCTTGAAACTGAGAGGGAAAAAAAAATATGTCACGCACTTCCCCTCATCATGTTGATCATTTTTGTGAAGTTTCATGAAAATGCAGCTAAAACTGTGGAAGTAGTTCGCTCCACAAGTTTATATGTGCAACGGACCGACAACGGCGACAGATCAACAGAGGACAAGTTGACCTCTATATACCTCCCCCCCACCCCCCTCCAAACTTTGTTTTGTGGGGGTATAAAAAACTGATTGCACCTAATTTCGGCACAAAATGGCCATCTTGGATTTTGTACCAAACCCCAAAACACTTGTTCTTGTCCCACGGTGACAACAAAGGTACCCAAGAAGTTTTGTGAAGATCCAGAGCCATATTGAAATGTGCACTTATTGTGTATAAATAGCACTGAATAAATCAAAGTTTGTCTAACTGGCCACCGGTGGTCATCTTGCAATTTCGGACCGCATCCAAAAACACTCGTTCTAATCTAAGATGATAACAAAGGTACCCAAGAAGTTTCGTGAAGATCAGTTCACAAATACAGCCTCTAGCCAGAGCCACATTGACATGTGCACTTACTGTGTATAAGTAGGACTGAATAAATCAAAGTTCATCTAATTTGCATAATTTCTGCACAAGAAAAAAACCTCTATTATATGTGATGTATTCCATGTTACTAAACATTCATTCAAAAATTTATTCAAATCAGAACCTTCATATAGAAGTTCTGGACAAAAAACTGATTGTACCTAATTACGGTACAAAAGGGCTGCCAGCAGCCATCTTGAATTTTGGACAACATCCAAAAACACTCGTTCTCGTCCCAAGGTGATAACAAAGGTACCCAAAAAGTTTTGTGAAGATCGGTCCATAAATACAGCCCCAAGCCTGAGCCGTTTTGACATGTGTACTTACTGTGTAGAAGTAGCACTGAATAAATCAAAGTCCATCTAATTTGCATAATTTCTGCACGAGAAAAAAACCTGTTTTTTGTGTTGTATTCCATGTTACTAAACATTCATACAAAATTTGATTCAAATCAGAACTTTCATACTTAAGTTCTGTACAAAAAACTGATTGTACTAATTTCGGTACAAAATGGCTGCCAGTGGCCATCTTGAATTTTGGATCGCACCCAAAAACACTTGTTCTCGTCCCATGGTGATAACAAAGGTACCCAAGAAGTTTCGTAAAGATCGGTTCATAAATTCTATGGGTACTCTGGCTTCCTCTACCCATAAATATTTACAACTTCATATTATCCAGACTGATAAAAATGTTGTTGCTCCCCAATAAATAAATGAATAATGTACACATTCTCCTTTCATGGACAAATTATGTTGATGAATATGGGGATGATTCTTAGCAAAATTAGAGCATTATACAGTGTTAAAATATTCAATTTATCTAATGGAAGGTGGTAGGAAAAAACCTCATCTCTTCTGGTTAGCTGGATACTCCTGTTAATTGAATACTTTTCAATGTCACAGTGACTATTCAAATAACAGGGTTCCACTGTATTTCATTAGCACATACCTTGTGTTCTTGTAAGCCTGATGGGTTTTGACCCTCTGGTAACTCATCAGTACTGTACTTGTAATCAGGTCCACCCGAGGCCTGGATTCTTTTTTCACATCGCAATTTAGCCACAGTTAACTGGAAGAAAATGAAGATCATTGAACAGACAGACGAAGAGACCTTCTTTAAGGTTGAAGAAAAAATATTAAATTTCCAATTTTGTTGAAAGAAGATGAACTAGACATCTTAATTATCATGCAAAGTTACACCTCACTTGAATAAAATACCCCATGCTTTTGTCAGAAGACTCATGTGAAATGAAGTTCATCTAGCACTGTCAGTTTTGGAATTTGTTCAGCTTTCAGGTCAGTAAAACTTCAAGAAGAGTCTTTTCTTTAAATTATGCATAAACAGAGGGTAACTAGTGTTTTTGTGTTGATACAGAGGAGCCCACTAATTGGGATACAGTGGAACCGTGTTAATTCAATAGCCACTTTCCCAATGAAAGTTAAAAAATTTATAGTAATTTATATATTTTTTATACTTACCAATGACCCAGACATAGCTGGTGCTAACTCTTAAAATTCTAGGGCCAAACACAAATTTTGCCTCCCAATCCCCAAAATTTGCATCTAAAACCAAAAGAAATCATGTCTTGAAGGTCCTCCATACTTTGCCCTCACTGCGCATGTGCAGTGTCAAGGAGGTCTCGAAATTGGCGCCAATTATCATTCTTACAAGCAGTGCCTGGTCAGCGCTATGTACTCAGCAGGGAGGTATGAGTTCCCAACTCCTGGGAGGGCCATCCCCGTCTGGGTCATTGGTAAGTATAAAAAATATATAAATTACTATAAATTTTTTAACATTTTTATACTGTACCAATGGCCCAGACATAGCTGAATAGTAAAAAGGCTGGAGGGCCTAGGACATATAGGAAAATCCAATAAGCTCAACTATATAAATAGAGTCAACCCCTCGAGGAGAAAAGGAGTATTAGGCTTTAGGCTTTACATGTATCTTTCTTATTTTATGATAAATTAGAAAGATACAACACCCTTCATAATTGAGCATAATAACATTCATATTCTCTATTAACATCCAGTATAACCCCTTATACTAATTATTTTTAAAGTAAGCCAATAAATAAAGTTAGTCCAGAGAATTGAGACTCTTTATATTCTCTTAAAAGTGTCCGAGGATTGTATATTAACGCCCGTTTGACACATGACATATACAAATGCTTCACACCGAGCTACACTTTAAAAATATGACATGAATGAATTTTTAACATTAATATTACACTTTAAAACCATCCCGGTAATGACTCAGAATTACTGATTCCGGAGGAGGAATCCCCTTGCTTTTCACTATAAAGTAGGTGACCTCCCTCCCCCCCCCCCTCTCCCCTTGCCCTGGGTCAAATATCCCAGAGCGAAGAGGGCAGCAGGACGGAGTCACTGCCGGAACAGAAAGCCTGCATAACTATAGTTGCAACTGTTTAGTGGACGACATTCTGAGCAACAGATAACGGACCTAAACAATGCAGGTCTCCAGAAATGGACTCAATATTTCTGAGATAAAAATTCGTGAATGTGGATGGCTGAGACCAATATGCAGCCTTCATTAAATCTGTAATAGCAACACTATTTGCGTAAGCCCAAGATGTAGAAAGAGCTCTTACTTCATGAGCCGAAATCTTAAGCACAGACTGCTGAGATGAAGATAGATTATCATAAGCAGTACGGATAGTTAATTGAATCCATCTAGCAATAGAATGGACCGAAATGTCCTTTCTATTAGGCATCAGAGACAGAAAGAAGCGTTTTCGTCCCTTTCTGATAAACTGAGATCTTTGTTTATAAATACATAAGGCTCTAACAGGACAGAGTAAAAAGGCCTACGCCCGTCTGAAGACGGAAGAGCCTTAATAACAATAGGTTCCGGATATTTATTAGTAGCCTGATTCTTAGCTAAAAATCCAACATTAGTGGTAAAGGTAATAGTGTTCCCGACACTACGATAGTGAGAATCATCCACCGATAGTGCATGAAGCTCACTGACTCTTCTAGCAGAAGAGAAAGCTAAGAGAAATGCTGTCTTATAAGACAAGAATTTGAAATCTACTGTCCCAAGAGGCTCAAATGGCTTTTCTTTCAGTTTAAGAAGAACCCAAGCTAAATTCCATTTAGGAATTAATCTAAGAGTTCTGGGTCTATTTATCGAGAAGTTTCCAACTAATTTAGATAAAGAGACATTAGATCCAATTTGTAAACTATCATGGTGTGCATAGGTATCAGATAACATAGACCTATAACCTTTAATAGTAACAGGCTGCAGTTTGATCTCGTCAAACAAGTATACTAGAAAGTTTGCAATGTCTGGTATGGAGGGATCAAAAATATCAACAGAATGATCCCTACACCAACGACGAAAGACCTTCCACTTAGCCGCATAGTTTAGCGAAGAGGAGGTCCTCCTACAGTTAGAAATCGCGTCCACTGCTCGTCCTGTAAAATGCTTGCCGTGCAAGAAGGACCGCACAACGGAAATACGTGAAGGTTGAGACCTTGCGGGTTGTGATGAAGTTGACGCGATTTCCCCTGCGAAAGAAGATCCTCTCGTGGAGGAAGTTTTCGCGGTAAGTCCCACAGCAGACACCTGAGTAGATTTATCCACGGTCTCTGTGGAGACAGAGATGCTACCAACAGAATTTTGCATTGAGATTGTTTTATCTTTAGCAATATTTGCTGAATTAACGGCGCTGGAGGTTACGCATATCCTATCATTCCGTCCCACGAGATCGATAGAGCGTCTACTGCATATGCTCGGGGATCCGGACATGGTGACACATACGTCTGCAACTGATTGTTGAGTTGTGTCGCAAATAAGTCTATCATTGGCCGTTCCCATTGGTAGCAAATCTGATTGAATACCTGTTTGCTGAGAGTCCATTCTGACGGCAAAAAGCGACCCTTCCGTAAAAGGGAGTCTGCTAAAACATTCAGACGACCCGGAATATGACGGACCGAAAGTAGAACTTGGTGTTCTAGAACAAACAGAAGGATTCTTTCCGTTAAATTGAATAACGGAACGGAATGAGTGCCTCCCTGGTTCCGGATATACGCCACTACTGTCGTATTGTCGGATAGGATTTGGACATGTGCTTTCTGAATAATGTTCATCCAATGACGTAATGCAAGCCAAATTGACATCATTTCCTTGATGTTTATGTGCTTGCTTAGAAACTGCGAATCCCAAAGACCCTGGCACTTCGAATCCGTTGTGATCAATGTTGCACCCCAACCTGTTTGACTGGCATCCGTCATAATCGTAAAACCCAGATCCGGCAACTGCAGTGGAACTCCCTGAGTCAACCACTGAATGTTTGTCCAAGTCTGAATCTCTTGTTTCACTTGATTTGACAAGAGAACGTCTATATCGAGCGAATGAATCTTTACACTCCAATTCTGAGTCAAGAAAATTTGGAGAGGACGAGTGCGCAACCGCCCCATCGGAATGAGATCCGCAGCGGCTCCGCACAGACCTATCAGTCTCATGAACTCCCTTGCTGTGACTTTGTCTGAGTGAAGACAATAGCGAGCGTAACAACTGATTAACTTCGCTCTGGTTAACGGCAGGAGAACGAGATTGTTGTGCATCCCGAAGCTCATTCCCAGATGAGTGAATGACTTGGATGGCACTAGATCCGACTTCTCCTCGTTTATAATAAAACTGAGACGTCGGAGTAATAGAAGCAGATTCTGCACATCGTTCTGAAGCGTTAACTCGTTGCCGTACCTCTGAAGAATGTCGTCCAGGTAGGCCGACGTTACCGCAGACGAATGAGTTCGGAAATGTATCATTACCGAGTTCATTATTCGAGTGAAAGCCCAGGGTGCTAGGTTTAATCCGAAGCACATCGCCCGGAATTGATATACAACTCCTAGGACTGCGAAGCGTAGAGACTTTCTGAATGTCAGATGTATGATGACGTGAAAGTACGCATCTTTGAGATCTATGCTTGTAGCATAGTCGTTCACCCGAATACTCGCTCTGACCGATCGAATCGTCTCCATATAGAACTTCGGAACGACGATCAGCTTGTTTATCCAGCTCAGATCTATGACTGGACGGAACGAGCCGTCTGGTTTCGGAACCAGAAACAGATGGCTGTAGAAACTCGGTGATTCCTGGTCTTCTACGACCTCTTCCGCGTTCTTCACCAGAAGAGACTGTACTTCCGATAAAAGAGCATCTCCTTTCTGCGGATTTGACGGAAGCTGAGTCCATTTTGGACTTCGAGTTAATGGAGGCTTTCGTATGAAGGATATTCTTAGTCCTTCCGAAATTACCCCTCGGATCCAGGGGTCGTCCGTAATCGACGCCCACTCGTCTGTAAAACTCAATAACCTTCCGCCCACCGGAACACGATAGAGGTTCAAACCATCACCTCCTGGACCTGCGAGGCCTGCGGAAGGAGAAACTACATCCTCCACGACCCGCACCTCGTCCCGTCGACCTCGGGACGTCAGACCGGTTGTCTCGGCCCGAATAACGTCCCGTACGTGAGTCGCTGCCTTGACGGTCTCTAGAATAAAACCTAGAGGACGTATAAGAACCTCTATAGGAACTTCTCTTGGGCGTACTTGTCCCAGAAGTGCCTGTCTTACTCTTATCTGCTGTATCCAACTTTTTGGAAGCGGATTTAAAAAGCAGAGAATCCGAAGCTTTCTTAGTTATCTTATCATAGATTGCTGAAAGCTTGCCGTCGAAGAGAAGCTCTCCGGAGACCGAAGCGACTCTGAGAGAGTTCTTCACCTTACTATCCACATGCGTGGATGTAGCTAGGGCTGCGTCACGTCTAACCAACTCCAGGTTTGCCACTGAAAGGGCGGAGGTATATGTGGAATAAGCTACTGCCCTTGAAAGAAGTCTTAATGAGGACTGTATATCCTGGAATTCTTTCCCTTGAAGACGCAATGATAATGCCTTAGTAAGGTGGTCTGCATATGATAAAGCGTCTAAGCTTGCTCTGTTAGACGTTATTGTCGTTTCCAACATCGCGGTTGGAATAGACATAGACGACGGTAACGACAATTCCAAGTCTTCCGCCTCGTCATCTAGACGCAGAGGAACTCTCGGTATGCCCTGTCCTGCCATTTCAAATTTATTCCTTGAATTGATGAAAGGCAGATTGAGAGCATTAGCGGACAAGAAACAAGCTTTGCCTGTTTTGGAAGCAAGCTTATAGATAGCGTCGTTCAATAATTCGAATGTTCTTGTGACATTATTGGACTGTGTTGGAAACTCAGGGACGATGTCTCTGAACCGCTCAAAGAATTCTGTGTCCAATGACGCTATTAGTCTTTTATCCAGCATCGCAGCAGTCTGGCCCGACGGAACAACTTATGGAAGGTAATGCCGGATGAAATCTACGGCGGCTTTATGTTGTTCCGAAAGGGATAGCTCCAAATCCTCGGTATCCCTTTCGCCATCCTGTCGGACCTCATGATGTTCTCGGTCGTCCATACCCGATGCTTTGGCGGAGCGTACCGACCCAGCGTCGTCGGATAATTCTTGATCCGACATAGGTTCTGTCGTTTGCTGGGATGCTGCAATAATTTGTGCTATTTGGGATAGCACGTCCGTCACTGAGGCCTGTGGAGTAGCGGTCTTACGCTGCTTAGCCGCTGGAAGCTCTGTGTAAACTGACTCCTGCATATTTCTCTTATGCGAACATCCGGAGTCTACAGGCCTCTTATCCCTGGCTACCGGATGGCGTGACCTGGTCGCCGTGGAATCCCTGATTGGCGAAGCTGGCTGGATATCCTCGGTCACGTAGCCAAGGTGCGGTCGTGTGCGCTGCTGAGAGGATGAGGAAGCCTTTTGGACAGTCTCTCCGCACTGTCTATATAACGGAGCATCCCGAGCGGCGGACGTATGCTCCGAATGCGACACTTTTTGTACCACAACATCTGGACCCAGATGTTGTTGTATGAGAGAGGAACCTCTCTCGCTCGCAGCCCGGATGGTCCTGGACGAGCTAGGAACCGGACTACTAGGCTTCCTCCGTTCTCTCCTCTTATCCGCCGTCACTGGGTGTGCACCTTGAATATTTATAGTGCTCGCATCACCCAAATCTCCTTCCTGGACCGCAACGGACGAACCCGGCTGCCAAACCATTCGATGAATGGACGCTACACCGGGCGAGCTAGCGGACGTCAACGTCGTCGATCCTACTAGGGACCTCTTAGGCAATTGGCGTATTTCCATGAGCACTTTTGCCGCTAGCTCTTCATTTAATTGTGACGACGGAGACACACTATTGGAAGACATCACGGAAACATCACCCTGTTCTTGTTCCTCTGAAATAGAGATTGATAAACTAGAGTGACCCTGCGGAGAAAGGACCGGCATGGCCCTTTCCCCGCTAACAACATACCGTGACACACGTTTAAAAATGTTTGTCATCCCAATATTCACATACTGAACAGGAGTTAGTGCGAGTACACTGACTACAATTAATACAATGATCATGAAAGTCAGAGGAAGATTTCCTCTTATTACAATTTGAACAATATCCTTTCATAGTGAAAAGAATACAAAAAGTCCTAGTACTCGCACGAACCCCTGAAAACAAAGATACATAATAACATGATCCATTAACATAGAAAAAATAATTGAAATCAAAAAGAAATTTTGAAAAAATATTTTTTCAGCAAAGCCCAAGTTTCTGAAAAGTAACGTTGAGCCCCAATGGATCCCAAGCATAAGTGTGGACAAAAATTTCAAACATATTTTAAAAAATTAATGCAACACTTACGAATAATAATAATGTATCTTGTAATGAATTAAACTAGTACAAAGACAAAAAATCCCCCTCACACAGAGACTGTTGCCAATGTAAACAAGAAGTGTATAAACACCAGAAACATGACTCCAGGCACTGATAACCCTGGCCCGAAATCAGTTACCAATAATACACTATCTGATGCACAACAGAGACTTCCAGGGAAGAAACTGCAGAACATCAGATGGTAGATGCAGAACACTATGCCTAAACACCCATGGGTGAGAACGTAAACATGGGGAAAAGAACAGAATTCATTCTGTTACCTAGCTAAATCTCCCAAGAAATTTTAGTAATAATATTACTCAAAAATATGCCAAAAGCATGGGAGAATAGCAAGGGGGGACTTAAAGGAAAAGGAGAGAGGAAACACTGAACAAGCAGTGAAACTTAATAGCAAGAATGACAACAACAGCCCATGCCTCGAAAATAGGCAACTTAACATAATTTCATTAAAAAATTTTAAGTTACAGCCCTGAATATTTTCTGTCACTCATTTTTCCTCTCCTCCTTCTATATCCACTTTAGATCCACCATTTCTCTAATATTTATGTATCTGGCATCATTTAAACTGAGATTTACAAGCATAAATATCAGTCAGATGTGAACTGATGAAGGGCCAAACAAAGAATGATAATTGGCGCCAATTTCGGGACGTCCTTAACGCTGCACATGCGCAGTGAGGGCAAAGTATGGAGGACCTTCAGGACATGATTTCTTTTGGTTTTAGATGCAAATTTTGGGGATTGGGGGACAAAATTTGTGTTTGGCCCTAGAATTTTAAGAGTTAACACCAGCTATGTCTGGGTCATTGGTACAGTATAAAAATATTATTCAATTAACAGGAGTATTCAATTAACAGGGATTGTGTCACTTTCCTGTATTCTAGAGATACACTTAGCATTTATTCTATTATATCTTGTTTGACAGAGCTCCATGAGTTCTGTCAAACAAAATATCATAGATTAAATGCTCATGTTGGATGTACTGAAGCCAAATAGGAAAAGGAAAACTGGGGTGAGTCAGGGTAATTTTTAGACAGGTTCCCAGATTTTTTATTCAATTAACAGGAGTTTACTCTATAACCTATATTCAATTAACAGTGCAAATTTGTACTGGAGGTATGGTAAACGGTTTAGTGTTTGGAAATTATATTCAATTAATAGGGTTATTCAGTTAAGAGATATCCAATTAAGTGGGCTCCACTGTATCCCTTAAACAAATAAGCCTGTCAATTGTTTGTTTGCTTATTTTGGGGATAACTATGTTGTATTTGATTGTTTGGGGCCGTAAACGATGGTCATTACGCGTACGCTCCATACGAAAAAATTATCCAAAAATCGTCTTGAGTGTGTTATGAGTAATTACATAATGTAAGACGCCCACTTACTAATCAGTGTTGATTGGACTGTATTGGGAAAAGATTTGCCAATTAACATATTAATTTCTGTTCACTGAATCTTTTTTTTTGTCCCCGATACATTTTGTTTGGGAATTTTGTATATCAAATAAAATCTTTAAAGGTGAAAATCGGTTCGGTAAATCCCATTATTTTGTGTGATAAATTTGACCCCAAAAATTAGAATTTCGCCGATTACGTGTCATTTATCAGCGAAAATTTTATTTTAATATGAAAACAAATAAAAAATCTCACGAATTAACAAACGGATTTTTTCAATTCCTACCTTAAACCGTACAACATAGTTCAGAAAATGAGAGATATGGCATTTGTATCTGAATATTTTATTAAATGTAGGTTTTAGAAATTTTCTGACTGAACAATATAATTGCTAATCAGGGACAGCCTCTGAAAATTTTTTCTCACGAAACATTAATTGGTTATGTTATCCTTCTCACGTGACCGCACTAAAACAGCTTTTCATACCCAGTTGTTTTTCTCCACAAATGACGGGGTATTAGCAAGTGCGGTTTTGTTTGCAATGTACATGTAATGTGTACTGTTGCAAATTGAGTTTTGCCGGCGATGCATTAGCGGAGCCGGTAAAACAGATATTTGCAACAGTAAAACCATCGTTTATGGCCCCAAACAATCAAATACAACACAGTTATCACCATTCTAATATAATTCTGCTTAATACGGAGATAGTATTTTATCTCCCAACTTTTAAACAACGCCTTGTTAAAGACCACAATTTAAATCTAAAAATACAGTCTTTGTGACGTCATTTGGGAGTTCCGACCAAATCACGAAATATATTTTACGCTGCCACTATACAAATAGTTCCAAACTTTTTCGGCATTTTATCAGCAATAACAAAATATATTTATATTTGTACTGACAACATTTATCATGTTTAAATGTTTATGACAATCTGAAGACAAAATACACCGGCTAGTTTCCATGTTCAAAGTTTAGAGTTCACCTTGTAATGTTTCCGTCTGAGTCGGTAAGCACTCGAGGATTGACCATTAAAGTTAAACATTTTGGGAGCTTCGATTGGAAGCACTTGATAGTAACAATTACTTATGGTTATAGAACAGTTATTCATTTCAAACTGTTTCTGGGAAGTGATGGCTTGTGGAATTGGGCTCCTGGTATTGACATAATTGTTGCAGAACAAAAAGTTCACCTCTCTCAGTAGTGAACTCGTTGCTGCAGCTGTGCATGTTGGTGCCACGAACGCAGGTGACAAATTAGAAAATAAAAGGACCGCTTGCACTTGAAGTCAATGTTTTCAAATCGCTAGCGGATCGGTCAGAAATATTTCGCCTTGAACAACTGAAATTATTATTGCCAGTTGTCAGAATTTTGATTTTCTATTTCGCACATAGGGTTCATAAATTCTTCATCGTGCAAAAAATTGCTATTTATAAATTATTATAATAATATCACTGACTGGTTCCACGAGGTTACCGTTAAGCCCGTCGGAATCAGTTTTTTTCAACTCTCATTTTATTACTCATCAGTCTCTGCCAAACCTGTTTGGCATTAATAATAAACTTTCCAACTTCAGCCATATTAATTACAGTTAATCATAAGAAAGATAGAAAAGTTTTTTTTTCCAGAAAGTCAACACGTTCATAGCGTTTATTTACCTTGGATAAGGTAGTCAATGATTCCAAATGGAAAGAAAGTTAAAAAATTTATAGTAATTTATATATTTTTTATACTTACCAATGACCCAGACTTAGCTGGTGCTAAACTCCTTAATTCAGGGCCAAACACAAATTTTGCCCCTCCCAATCCCCAAAATTTGCATCAAAAACCGAAAAATACATGTCCTATATGGTCCTCCATACATTTACTCCTCTGCGCATGCGCAGTGTCAAGGAGGTCCCGAAATTGGCACCAATTATCATTCTTACAACCAGTGCCTGGTAAGCGTTATGTACTCAGCGGGGAGGTATGAGTTCCCAACTCCTGGGAGGGCCATCCCCATCTGCGTCATTGGTAAGTATAAAAAATATATAAATTACTATAAATTTTTTAACATTTTTATACTGTACCAATGACCTAGACTGAGCTGAATAGTAAATAGGCTGGAGGACCTAGGACATAAAGGAAAATCCAATAAGCTCAGTTATGTATAATAGAATATCCTCTCCAGGAGAAAAGAAGAGATAGGCTTTACATGTATCTTTCCTATTTATAATAAAGAAGAAAGACACAATACTGATCGGTAATTGAGCATAATAATAATCAATGATCTCTATTAACATCCAGTATAACCCTTTATACTAATATTTTTAAAGGTAAGCCAATAAATAAAGGAAGTCCAGAAATGAGACTCTTTATATTCATTAAAAGTGTCCGAGGATTGTATATTAACGCTCGTTTGACACATGACATATACAAATGCTTCACACCGAGCTACACTTTAAAAATATTACATGGATGAGTAAACATTAGCTTTAAACTTTAAAACCATCCCGGTACCGACTCGGAAATACTGACTCTAGGGGAGGTAGTCCCTTGCTTTTCACTATAAAGCAGGTGACCTAAAGGAACACCAATACCCCCCCCCCCCCCCCCCCCCCAACCCCTTCCCGTTGCCCTGGGTCAAATACCCCAGAGCGAAGAGGGCAGCAGGACAGAGTCACTGCCGGAACAGAAAGCCTACATAACTATAGTTGCAACTATTTAGTGGACGATATTCTGAGCAACTGATAATGGACTTAAACAATGGAGGTCTCCAGAAATGGACTCAATATTTCTGAGATAAAAATTAGTGAATGTGGAAGGTTGAGACCAATATGCAGCCTTCATTAGATCAGTAATAGCAATACAATTAGCATAGGCCCAAGAAGTAGAAAGAGCTCTTACTTCATGAGCTGAGATCTTGAGTGCCGACTGCTGAGAAGAACATAATTTTTCATATGCAGTACGAATAGTTAATTGAATCCATCTAGCAATAGAATGAACCATAATATCCTTTCTATTAGGCATCAAAGACAGAAAGAAACGCTTACGTCCCTTTCTGATGAACTCAGATCTACGTTTGTAAATACGTATTGCTCTAACAGGACACAGTAAAGGCCTACGCCCATCAGATGATGGAAGGGCCTTAATAACAATAGGTTCAGGATACTTATTAGGAGCCTGATTCTTAGTCAAAAATCCAACATTGGTGGTAAAGGTAATAGTATTACCAACACTATGGTAGTGAGAATCCTCCACAGATAGTGCATGAAGCTCACTAACTCTTCTAGCAGAAGAGAAAGCTATATGAAAAGCTGTCTTATATGTTAAGAATTTGAAATCCACTGTGTCAAGAGGCTCAAAAGGCACTTCTTTTAGCTTAAGAAGAACCCAGGCCAAATTCCACTTCAGAATTAATCTAAGGGTTCTAGGTCTATTTATCGAAAAATTTCTAACTAACTTAGATAAAGAGACATTAGTTCCAATCATCAAGCTATCATGATGTGCATAGGTATCGGATAGCACAGACCTATAACCCTTAATGGTGATAGGCTGCAGATTAATCTCAAGTATACTAGAAAGTTTGCAATGTCTGGAATGGAAGAATCATAAATATTTACGGAATGATCCCCACACCACTGACAAAAGTCCCTCCACTTAACAGCATAGTTTAGCGAAGAGGAGGTCCTCCTACAGTTAGAAATCGCATCCACTGCTCGTCATGTAAAATGTGTTCTGTGCAAGAAGGACCGCAAAACGGAAATACATGAAGGTTTAGACCTTGCGGATTGTGATGGAGGATGCGCGATTTCCCTTGCGAAAGAAGATCTTCCCGTTGAGGAAGCTCCCTCGGCATGTCCCACAACAGACACCTGAGTAGATTTATCCATGGTCTCTGTGGAGACAGAGATGCTACCAACAGAATCTTGCATTGCGATTGTTTTATCTTGAGCAATATCTGCTGAATCAACGGCACTGGAGGTTACACATATCCTACCATTCCGTCCCAAGAGATCGAGAGAGCATCTACTGCAAACGCTCGAGGATCCAGACAAGGTGACACATACATCTGCAACTGATTGTTGAGATGTGTCGCAAATAAATCTATCATTGGCCGTTCCCATTGGTAGCAAATCTGATTGAATACTTGCTTGTTGAGAGTCCATTCTGACGGCAACAGGCGACCCCTCCGTGAAAGGGAGTCTGCTAAGACGTTCAGACGACCCGGAATATGACGGAAGGAGAGAAGAATCTGATGTTCTAGTACAAACAGAAGAATTCTTTCCATTACAGGCCTGGATATTTCACGGTAATGATCGTTCCCTTTCCATGTCATTACCGTCACAGCAAAAACACGGAAACGATTTTCCGTTTCCCATGCATTTTATGCACACTCGGACGCGGCATGTGTTCATAATTTTATAGGAATGTGGTGTCCAATTCAAAAAAATCATACTATTTAATTTAATGGACCTTGTGACAGAAAGACACTACGAGGGAAACTACTATACTAACTCGTGTCGATGCCCAGGGGCCGAGTAATAGTGGTTGCAAGTCGCGTTAGGGTGGGTCGGAAATTCAATTGGCAATATAAGACAAGTAAGTATCCACTGGGTATGTTACATTTCTTTGGAAACCGCCTACCAATTTTATAGAATTTGCTTCAAAAATTCACATAATTATCTTGTACATACGTTTCATTTTCAGATTTAGGGATTTAAAACTCAATTTAATGAATAAAACAAACACAAAACCATGCGGTGTTGTTTTCATTTTTTTTTTGTGCAGGTTACTCTCGAAGCTAGAAATGGACGTAAGTATGTCAATCAACACTGCAAACCACCCCCTTGAAAACCGCCAAACATAGTCTGTTTAAAAATAGCTGTTTTTTTAAAGTACATTTATTACGAATAAAACAAAATATAGCTTCACACAAAATCAATCAAAAAATTCATAATATGAAGACCAGATAAAATTTATACAGTGGAATATGAATAACACTTAGATGCGAGTCTTCCATGGAAGACGTGTGTCGCCTGGCGTTTCAGACAGAATTCTAAGTGGAAAAGGGGTATAACTCTGGAAAAAATACAGTGGATTAAAAAATAAAATAGGAGGTGCACAATGCCATTATGTGATAAAGAATCACTGAAAGTTTCATCAAAATCCATTCATAGGTTAAAGAGGAGTGGCGGATAAGAGAAAGTGTGACGCGGACGACGCGGACGGCGACGCGGACGACGCAAGACGACAAAAGTAATCTCTGGAAAAAAAAATACAGTGGATCAAAAAATAAAATAGGAGGTGCACAATGCCATTATGTGATAAAGAATCACTGAAAGTTTCATCCAAATCCATTCATAGGTTAAAGAGGAGTGGCAGATAAGAAAAAGTGTGACACGGACGACGACGTGGACGACGCAAGACGACAAAAGTAATCCCTATATGTCGCTCCCCACTTCGTGGGGCGGCGACACAAAAATAGTTGCCTCCCTTGGCAGCATTCGAAAAATTGATTTTACACTGAAAGTCACAACTTCACATGTTGCAGAGCATGATGAAATGATAAATGAGCATGTTTTATTGAACCAATAAGTCATAAATCATATCCCTGGTTACACTGTTATATAATTCTCAAATACCTGAGTTGTAATTATTCTTTATTTTTAATTACCACTTTCTCATTAATTTCTGAACACCGTTTTTCACAATGAGTTGTGCATGCTCGAAAGTGGCAGTGTTCTTTCACAATGAGCTGTGCACCGCTCGAAAGTGGCCGTGTTCAATCAGTATCTTTCTGGTGATATTCGACCAATGTGAAAACTGTGAAAACTATATGTTGTGGGCGTGTTTCAGGCAACTATTGACAGCAGCCTGCACACTCATTTGAAACAAGTGACAGCTTCCAAAACGAGGTCGACAAAAAAATAAACAAGTCAATTTTCCTTGCGATATATAATTTTTTAATAAAGACTTATTAGACTGAACACAGACATAATGTATTACACAAAAGACGAATTTAACAACACAAAAATCTCAACTCCAAAAAATATACATAATACAGTATTACAGTTCTGTTTGGTAAGTACAGTGTTGCAACAAGTCACCTGTTTTTCCATTTGATGCCTGTAAATTTGACGTCTTGTCTCAAACAACTTTCGTCCATTCTCCAATTTGAAACTTGGGGGATGGGCTTTGACTCGAGTAGGACACCCTGGTTCACAAATCTGAAAAGGCGGGGAGGTGGGTTTCGGCACGAGTATGGGCTTCAACACGAGTCAGTATGGTATAAACACGACAGAAGACCTGCATTATGATTTTAAAACTATTTGATTATTAGGGCCTATTGTCAAAATCGTTACCCAGTCAAACATTTGACGGAACCAGAAAATCGTTATCGGTCATTTCCCATGATGCAAAAATGACAGAAACGAAATATGGTTTCCCATGATTTTTGAAATATTCAGGCCTGCGTTAGATTGAGCAACGGAATGGAATGAGTGCCACCCTGGTTCCGAATATACACAACTGTCGTATTGTCGGACATAATTTGCATGTGTGCATTCTGAATAACGTCTGTCCAATGACGTAGAGCAAGCCAAATCGACATCATCTCTTTGATGTTGATGTTGATGTGCTTGCTTAGAAACTGCGGATCCCAAAGACCCTGGCACTTCAAATCCGATGGGCTCAGTGTCGCACCCCAGCCTGTTTGACTGGCATCCGTCATAATTGTAAAACTCGGATCTGGCAACTGCAGTGGAACTCCCTGAGTTAACCACTGTATGTCTGCCCAAGTCTGAATCACTTGTTTCACTTGGCTTGACAAGAGGATGTCCGTCTCGAGCGAATGAATCTTCACTCTCCAATTCTGAGTCAGATAGACCTGGAGAGGACGAGTGCGTAGCCGCCCCATCGGAATGAGATCCACGGCAGCTCCGCACAGACCTATTAGTCTCATGAATTCCCTCGCTGAAACTTTGTCTGAGTGGAGACAATAGCGAGCGTAACAACTGACTAATTTCGGTCTGGTTAACGGCAGACGAACGAGATTGTTATGCGTCTCGAAGCTCATCCCCAGGTGGGTGATTGACTTGGACGTCACCAGATCCGACTTCTCTTCGTTTACTATGAAACCGAGACGTTGGAGCAAAAGAAGCAGATTCTGCATGTCAGAACTCATTGCCGTATCTCTGAAGAATATCGTCCAGGTAAGCCGACGTTACCGAAGACGAATGAGCTCGGAAATGAGTCATTACCGAGTTCATTACTCGAGTGAAAGCCCAGAGCGCTGGATTCAGACCAAAGCAAATCACTCAGAACTGATAAACAACACCTAGGACAGCGAAGCGAAGATACTTTCTGAACGCCGGATGTACCATGACGTGAAAGTACGCATCCTTGAGGTCTATGCTCGCAGCATAGTCGTTCACTCGAATGCTCGCTCTGACCGATCGAATGGTCTCCATATAAAACTTTGGAGTCACGATCAGCTTGTTTATCCAGCTTAAGTTGATCACTGGACGGAACAAGCCGTCTGGCTTCGGAACCAGAAAGAGATGACTGTAGAAACCTGGAGATTTCTGATTTTCTACGACCTCTATCGTGTTCTTCGTTAAAAGAGACTGGACTTCTGATAGAAGTGCCGTTCTTTTCTGACAATTTGACGGAAGCTGAGTCCATCTTGGACTTCGAGTTAATGGAGGTTTGCCTTTGAAGGACAGTTTTAGTCCTTCCGAAATAACCCCTCGAACCCAAGGGTCCTCCGTAATTGATTCCCAATTGCTTGAGAAACTCGACAGTCTTCCGCCCACCAGAATGCGACAGAGGTCTAAACCATCATCTCCTGGATCCGCGAGGCTTGCGGAAGGAGAAACTATGTCCTCCACGACCCGCACCTCACCCCGTCGGCCTAGGGGCATCTGACTGGTTATTTCGGCCAGTGTAACGGCCCCTACTCGAGTCGCTACTCTGCCGGTCTCTAGAGTAAGACCTAGAGGATGCATAGGAACCTCTATAGGAACTTCTCCTGGACGAACTCGTCCCGGAAGTTCCTGGCCTACTCCTGTCTGCTGGTTCCGATTTCTTGGAAGCAGACTTAAACAGAAAAGAGTCTGAAGCTTTCTTTGTTAATTTATCATATATATCAGAAAGCTTGCCACTGAAAAGAAACTCTCCAGAGACCGGAACGACTCTAAGAGAGTTTTTCACCTTACTGTCCATGCGTGTGGAAGTAGCCAGGGCCGCGTCACGTCTAGCTAACTCCAGATTTGCCACTGAAAGGGCGGAGTTGTACGTGGAAAAAGCTATGGCCCTGGACAGAACTCTTAATGACGTTTGTACGTCTTGAAATTCTGGTCCTTCAAAGCGTAATGACAATGCTCTAATAAGGTGATCTGCGTAGGAAAGAGCGTCTAAGCTAGCTCTGTTAGACGATATCGTCGTTTCCATCGTTGACGACGGAAGTGACATAGACGATGGCATGGATATATCAAGGTCTTCAGCCTGGTCGTCTAAACGCAGAGGAACTCTCTGGATGCCCTGACCTGCCGTATCAAACTTGTTCCTTTGATTAATAAATGGCAGCTGTAGAGCAGATGCCGGTAGGAAGGCTGACCTGCCCGTCTTGTTGGCAAGTTTATCAATAGCGTCATTCAATAATTCAAAAATCCGAGAGACATTCTTGGACTGTGACGGAAATTCTGGGACAATGTCCCTAAACCGATTAAACAAATCGGTGTCCAGTGGCGCTATCACTCTCCTATCCGGCTGCGCAGCATTCTGGTCCGGCGGAACAACTTCTGGGGAGCCGCGGTCTTACTGGATTTAGCCGCCGGAAGCTCCCTGGACGTTGCATCCTGCATACATCTTTTATGCGAACGTCCGGATGTAGAAGGCCTCGTATCCCTGGCTACCAGATGGTGTGACCTGGTCGCCGTGGAATCCCTGGTCGGCGAAGCTGACTGTAATTCACTAGTCACCTAGCCAAGGTGCGGTCGAGTGTGCTGCTGTGAGGATGAGGAAGCCTTATAGGTAGCCTCGCCGGACTGCCTATATATGGAGCGTCCCGAGTGGCGGACGTATGCTCCGACTGTGTAATGCTACGGACTACAACATCTGGTCCCAGATGCTGCTGTATGAGAGAGGGACCTCTCTCGCTTGCAGCTCGTGCCGAGCAGGACAAGATAAACACCGGACTATCAGGCTTCCTCCGATCCATCCTCCTTTCCGTCGTCACTGGGTGTGCACGTGGATGATTTATAGTGCTCGCAACACCCGACTCTCTCTGCTGGACCTCAACGGATGAACCCGGGTGCTGCCCCATTCGGTGAATGGACACAACCCCGGTCGAGCTAGTGGACATCAACTGCTTCAGGTTCCTTTCGGGTAATTGACGAATCTCCATGAGCACTTTTGCCGCTAGCTCTTCGCTTGTATGTGACGACGGAGGCACACTTCTGGACGATATCACTGAAATATCACCCTGTTCTTGTTACTCTGAAAAAGAGAGTGAAAGACTAAAGTGACTCTGCGGAGAGAGAACCGGCATGGACCTTTCTCCAGTAACAACATACCATGACACACGTTTCCAACGTTTGTCATCCCATCTGAAACACACAGAACAAAGATCAGTGCGAGTACAGAGAGTACAATTAATACAGAAATCATGAGAATCATAGGAAGATTTCCTCCTATTACAATTTGAACAACAATAATCATTCATTGTGAAAGGTAAACAATCATAGTACTCGCACTAATCCTTGAAAATAAAGATACATAATACAACAATCCATTATAGTCATTAAGAAATAATGATTGGAAAAGAAAAAATTAAAAAAAAAAAAAAAATTTTCAGAAGAGCCCAAGTTCCCAAAGGGACCCCTGAGCCCAATGGATCCCAAAAAAGCCTAAGTGTGGACAAAAATTTGAATTCATTTTGAAAAAATTAATGAGACACTTGCCGACAATAATAATGTATCTTGCTATGAATAAGAGATGCAGAAGACAAATAATCAATATCAGCAATAACTGTTGTCAATCTAAGCAAAAGTGTCAACAAACCGGAAACATGACACCAGGCACTGAACAAACCTGGCCCGAAATCAGTTACCAATTAAAACACTATCTGATGCAAAACAGAGGCTTCCAGAGAAGAAACTGTAGAACATCAGATGGTAGATGCAGACCAAAATGCCTAAACACCCCTAGGGTGAGGACGTAAACATGGGGAAAAAACAGAAATAATTCTGTTACCAAGCCAAAACTCCCAAGAAATTTTAGTAATAAACATTACAAAAAATAAGCCAAAACATGGGAGAATAGCTAGGGGGGAATAAGGAAGGTAGAGAGAAACACTGATAAAACAATGGTACTTCATAGCAAGAATGACAACATCAGGGCTATAACAGTGAAGTAACTGTTTTGAGGGCCAAACAAAGAATGATAATTGGCACCAATTTCGGGACCTCCTTGACACTGCGCATGCGCAGAGGAGTAAATGTATAGAGGACCATATAGGACATGTATTTTTCGGTTTTTGATGCAAATTTTGGGGATTGGGGGGGGGGGGGGGCAAAATTTGTGTTTGGCACTGAATTAAGGAGTTTAGCACCAGCTAAGTCTGGGTCATTGGTACAGTATAAAAATATAGAAAGCCCACGAATACATCTTGACTTTCCTAAAATAGTTTTTGATAACACAAAATTACCGACAGGTTACGCCGATTTTACTGTCGCAAATTTGATTGATTAACCAATCAAATTTCGAGACTTATAGTAATTGTATTAGAATGGGATTTAACGATACTTCCCACATCATGTCAGACTGTTTTACAGGTGGAGGAGACAGAGTACCAATGAGCAGCTCTCCAGCTTACTAACTCGGCACAGGTAGTGTTAGCAGTGTACCACTGGCATGCAGCATGCCTTCGTACTGAAGTGTCAACCTTTTGGTTTAAGACCAGATGCTCTAACCACTGTGCCACCACCCTCCCACTCTTAATTGAATTAGGTTCCAAACATAACATCATTTACCATACCTTCAGTCGAAATTTGAGATGTTAATTGCATATAGATTATAGAGTAAACTCCCGATTACTTGAATAAAAATTCATGTAATATGTCAAGAAATTATCTCTAGAATACTGGAAATTTACCAAATCCCTGTTAGAATAATTTATACTGGAAAAGTGGCTGTTCAATAAACAGGTTTTCACTGTGCTTTTTTAAAATATACATGCTGCAAATATTTTACCTAACATGATCACCGGTGAATCATTCAAAACACAAATCATATGTTGTCAAACCATTCCCTGTTGAGTACTAAACCAACAGAGCAAATTTTAGTCCCGTAGTATTCACTACACTCTGTTATCAAATGCGTCAAAATTGTTTTTAGAATAAGAATTTAATAAGAAGTGAAAAGAGAGAGAGTATAATAAAACATTCTAATGTAGAGACAAATTATCATTCTATGCCCAACATATCAGACTTTGGTTTTGTTATAATACATAGCAACTCTGAGTCAGTAAATCAAAGATATGCTAACACAAAACATTTGGAATGACATGAAGTATCATTAGAAGCCACTTTTATAGCTCAAGGAATTAGAGGTGGTCAGCAGGGGTGGCAAATCTCCCTAAAATACCCGGACATATCAGCCAAATGGACCTTTAGAGAGGGCAACCTGGACACTTTGTAAGTCAAGGGCCATTATAAGCTTGACCTTTGGCACAATCACCTCCAGTATGAATTGGGTTCTGAGCTCTCATCACAGACAACCCACATGTCATGTTTGGTTTTGATGAGCCCAGTGGAACTTAAGTTAAGAGTTAAAGGTCATTATAACCTTTCCCTTTGGCACAATAACCCAAAATAAACAGGGTTCTTCCTCTCATCATGTCTAACCCATTAGTCAAGTTTGGTTACATCGGCACAGTGGTGATTTAAGATAAGGACCACTGTGACTAGAGCTGGGCGATATACCGGTTTTTGATAATAACGATATTAAAATCAAAACAGGTTTCAATATCGAGACCTCTACAAAATATCAAAATACCGATATATTTTCGGTATGATGAATGGAAGCCACAATTCCCATGAAATACTAGATATAACAGTAGTTTCCCCCAAAAGCCGGCAGTTAGATTTCTTCTATATCACCCATCGCGACGTAACATTTACTAACTCCACAGTGTCCGCACAGTAAACAATTAACATACAGCTGTCAGCCTGTCACTGTCAGTATGAATATGTGACTATGTGTGCACAACGGCACTTGCCCTAACCTGCAATTACGTCACCCCAATGAATGACCTGGTTCTCGTTTTTAATCTGGTGACATTCTGATCTATTTTTATGACACTGACTTTGGAAAAACTGCGTAGAAGCTGAAGTTGAGTGCTACTGCAGTAAGTCAGTAATTGAAGAGAATGCACACACTACACAAGTGACAGTACAACAAACCACGAGTTTGCCAAACAATCATTTAAATTTTAATTTGTCGCACAGTCCTGCACGGCTTGTTAAAATATTTCACAACGAACAATAGAACAATGACTGATAGACCCACTGATAATCCAACTCCAAGTATGAGCAGCAGTACTGAATCGCCAACTATTTCTAGTACTGGGGCTAGGACTAGGCCAAAGAAATGAAAATCACCAGTTTGGCAGTATTTTATGGACAATAATGCAAACTTAAAAGATCATGATGACCCCTTATGCAAACTGTGTAAAAAGTCTGTGAAGTCTGAAGGTGGAAATATGTCAAACTTACACAACCACCTAAAGCTTCACCATCCAATAGAATTCTCAAAGGTTAAAGACCTAAATGAAATGAAAAGCAAGCTAACACAGCACGGGAGAGAAATATTCTGAATGAAAGTGTCATTGACGCTGTAGTTTAATTTGTGTGTTGTGTTTGATGAAAAGGATAATGTTCAATGTTTATGAAAGGATTATGAAATAAGACAAGAATTGTGATAATTGGGAATATGTTCATTTCTGCTCCCTGTATGCTATGTTTTTGATAAAAATAATATGAGGTGTACACTGTGCTGAAGAGCTGAGTGGTGGGTTAATATGACCTCACAGTTAATGTATGTGGCCCTCACGGTTAACGTATTTCAACGAAAGTTACCAAGTTACAGTGAAATTATTCCATAATGAGTCCTCCTATCAAGTTACATTGAAATCCATTCATAAATATGGCCTGTAGACTGTGCTAAAGGTTTTCGGGCTTCGGGCCCCTGTAGCCGTCAGTTTCCCAATTGCGTCCAAAGGGGTCGTTCTCATCTAGACATTATATGAAGTCAACCTACCAAGTTACAATGAAATCCCTTCATAAATATGACCTGTTGCCTGTGCTAAAGGTTTTTGGGCTTTGGGCTCAGGCAACCATCATGGTTGAATGATCACAACCAAAAGGGGACATTCTCATCTGGGCATCATCTGGAGTGATCCTACGAAGTTACAATGTATATATTTATTGTTGTTTACGGTCACATACTTCTGCACAATGGCTAATCATGACCACAACATGGAGATAAAGTCAAGGTCAGTCAATCGTTTATACCCCATGTTGCCTATTTTAGAGGACTCGCACCCCAAGCATTATTGACTGGGTCCTATTTTACCAGTGAAACAGAGCTTGTTTACCACAGTAAACAAGCACTGCCTCACTTCCAGGGGTTCCAACAGGGGAGGGGGGGGGGAAGTTACAATGGAATCCCTTCATAAATATGACCTCAAAAGGGGATGTCATCATCTAGGCATTATATGGAGTCAACCTAACAAGTTACAATGAAATCCTTCCATAAATACAACCTATAGACTATGCTAAAGGTCTTTGGGCTCAGGCAGCAATAAAGGCTGAATGATCGCGACCAAAAGGGGATATTCTCATCTAGACATTATTTGGAGTCATCCTACCAAGCAACAATGAAATCCCTTCATAATAATAACCTGTAGACTGTTCTAAGGGTTTTCAGGCTTCGGGCCTCTGTAGCCATCACAGTTGCCCAATCGTGCCCAAAAGGGGACGTTCTCATCTAGACATTATATTAAGTCAACCTACTAAGTTACAATGAAATCCCTTCAAAAATATGACCTGTAGACTGTGCTAAAGGTTTTCGGGCTTCGAGCTCGGGCAGCCATCATGGTTGAATGATCACAACCAAAGGGAACAATCTCATCTGGGCATCATCTGGAGTGATCCTACGATGTTACAATGAAATCCCTTCATAAATATGACCTGTAGACTGTGCTCAAGGTTTTCGGGCTTCGGGCACCTGTAGCCATCACAGTTGACCAAGCACGACCAAAAGGGGATGTCATCATCTAGGCATTATATGGAGCCAACCTAACAGGTTACAATGAAATCCTTCCATAAATATGACTTTTTGCCTATACTAAAGGTTTTTGGGCTCAGGCACCCATCAAGGCTGAATGATCGCGATCAAAATGGGACGTTCTCATCTAGACATTATTTGGAGTCATCCTACCAAGTTAAAATGAAATCCCTTCATAAATATGACCTGTAGACTGTGCTCAAGGTTTTCGGGCTTCGGGCACCTGTAGCCATCACAGTTGACCAAGCACGACCAAAAGGGGATGTCATCATCTAGGCATTATATGGAGTCAACCTAACAGGTTACAATGAAATCCTTCCATAAATATGACCTTTTGCCTATGCTAAAGGTTTTTGGGCTCAGGCACCCATCAAGGCTGAATGATCGCGATCAAAATGGGACGTTCTCATCTAGACATTATTTGGAGTCATCCTACCAAGTTAAAATGAAATCACTTCATAAATATGACCTGTAGAGTGTGATAAAGGTTTTCGGGCTTCGGGCCCCTGTAGCCATCACAGTTGCCCAATCACGTCCAAAAGGAGACTTTCTCATCTAGACATTATATGAAGTCAACCCACCAAGTTACCCTGAAATTCCTCAATAAATATGACCTGTAGGCTGTGCTAAAGGTTTTCGGGTTTTGGGCTCGGGCAGTCGTCACGGTTAGCAGATCACGCCCAAATGGGGAAATTCTCATCTAGACATCATAAAGAGTCATCCTACCAAGTTACAATGAAATCCCTCCATATTAAACATGACCTGCAGACTGTGGTAAAAGTTTTGGGGTTTCAGGCTTGGGCAGCCATCGCGGTTGACAGGTCATGCCCCAAAGGGGGACAGTCTCATCTAGGCATTATACAGAGGCATCCTACCAAGTTACAATGAAATCCCTTCATAAATACGACCTGTAGACTGTGCTAATGGTGTTCAGGTTTTAGGCTCGGGCAGCCATACCGGTTGACTGATCGCGACCAAAAGGGGACGTTCTCGTCTAGACATGACCCCAAACCTGCATATGAAATTTTGTGATGATCAGACAAGAACTGTGGGGTGTAGCCCGTGCTAAAGGAAAATGTGAACAGACTCACAGACCAACAGACTTCTGCACGCGTGATGGTAATAGCTTATCTTGAAAAAACATTTCAACAAAGTGCGATTAACGAGTGTTTTGCAAGAGGCCAGAATTACGAAAAGTCAAGTAAAAGGTGGAACAGTATCACATAGTCGATCACGTTTTGCATTACTAAAGACATGATGCCAACATATTCTGTCGAAAAAGAGGGTTTTAAGCATATGTTGTCAACATTAGACCCAAGATATACTATTACAAGTTGAAAGAATTTTTCTAAAGAGGCAATACCCAAACTTTACAATGACGTGAGTGATCATGTAGCAAGATCTATTCATCATGATGCTGTATATTTTTCAACCACATCGGATATGTGGTCCAGTTCTACTAGTGAACCATATCTAAGTTTTATCATACATTTTATTGACCAAGACTGGAACTTACAATCACAATTTTCACGCCCCGAAGATCACACTGGGGAGAATTTAGCAGACGCTTTAAAATCTGTTTTGAACTCGTGGGGGCTTTACGAAAATTTAATGATTGCAATGACAACAGACAATGGGAGCAACATTGAAAAAGCTCTTGAAGTGAATAATTGGCAACAGATGTCTTGCTTTGGGCATCGCCTTCATTTGGCTGTTACAAACTCTATAAAAGACGAGAACAGAATAAGAAGAGCAACAGCAGTTGCTAAATCTGTTATCAGTCATTTTTCTCACAGCTGGAAAAAAAGAGGGACCTCTGTCAAATACAAAATGAACTTCAGTTACCCAACCACAGCTTAATAAATGATTGTGATACACGGTGGGGGAGTAAGCAACAAATGATCAGTCGCTTTTTGGAGCAGGAAAAAGACATAAGCAAAGTTTTAAGCACCGACAGAAAGGCTACCCATCTTATCCCAAAATGGCAAGATATTGAGGTTTTTGAATCGATGAGCAAGGCATTAAGCCCACTTGCGGATTTCACTGATATATTATCAGGAGAGAAACACATCACCATATCATATGTCAAGCCAGTTATTAGTTTGTTTGAAAACGATATATTAAAGCTCTGTTCATCTTACACCACACTTACCTCTAATATCAAGAGAAAAGTACTTAGTTATTTGAAAACAAAATATTTTACGGACGATTCCATGTTAGATGTCCTGAATAAAGCCAGTTTTTTAGACCCCAGATTCAAAAGTCAGTATATAAATGACCCACTCCTTACAAAAAGCAAACTCACATCAGAAGCACTTCTCTTCCACGAGAATGTCGAGAAATAAAAAAAAAACAGCCAAACGATTGACCCAAGTCACCCAACAGATGGCACCCAAGCCACTGCAAAAAGTGCAACTATTGTCAGTTATGGAAACCCTAAAACTGTTACTGAAACTTCTTACGCACCACCACCCACTAAAAAAAAGAAAACTTTGGCAAGCTTTTTCCAAAAAAAATACGTTCTCTGCTGCCTCTGCGCAAAACAAAAATCTGGAAAGCAGGATAAAAGCTGAAGGAGAAAGCGATTTACAGCTACCACTCATAGATCAGGAATCAGATCCCCGCGTCTGGTGGGGGCAGAACGAAATTATTTTTCCATTAATTTCAGTTCTTGCTAAAAATATCTATGCATCTCTGCCACCAGCTCTGCTTCAGAGCGAGTCTTTAGTACTTCTGGCAACACTGTTACACACAAAAGAACATGCTTAAACCCTGACAAGGTCAATATGCTAGTATTTTTGGCAAAGAACCTCGGCGAGTAACCTACTAACTTCCAGACTTACAGTCAATACATACAGACTACAGTGTTATTTTACTCAGACTCGGTGACTCACCAAATTACACCAATGATCAATCTCGGGACAACTAAATTTCAAAACTTGATTTTTTAAAAAGGGTTTTGTTATGTGTTACAATGTTGCCAGATGGCACTACTTTTTTAAGTGTTTAAGTAATCAAGTAAATTGAGCTAATCATAAACAATTACCGAAAAGGTATGGACAGTATTGTGTCACAACGTGTGTGAAATATCTGATGACTGTCAACTGATGTAACTTTCAGTTTCATTTATTTTGTTGTACTATGACTTCGCCCTACATGGCAGTACAGGCATTCTCAATTTCCCTTGCTACTGCTAGCTAGGGGCCATTTGTTTAGGTACCAATTTCCCGCAAACATCATGCGACATGCGTATCTACCCCCCCCTCCCCCACCCACCCCAGGTTTTTATGCCACTGAGTTATATGCACATTGAAACAGTTCAGAAAATTTGTTTTGTGACAATTTGTTGGCGAATGCCCATGGGCACTCTACAATAAATTGTTCCAAAACAAATTTCATGAGCTTGCAGTAAACGACCTCGCAGGCTCGCACCCCCTCCCCCAGTTTTTACGCTACTGAGTTGGTGTTGGTACGACTATCAAATTTCCCTGTCGACTTGTCGCCAGCTATTAGTCGCCGACTAGTTGACTAGTCGGTCTGCTACAGTCACTGAACCCATCTTTTTCTTCCCAAAGTTGGTCGAATGGGTTCAGAAGTAATAACTTGTCATAAACGCTTTCAAGGACGAGTCAGACTCGGACGACCCTGACACTGTTCAGACTGTTACATTTCAAGTTCGCAACTTCACTAGTCGAACACACCCCACAATTTCGTGATACAAAATGGGATTCTGAGAATAAAAGAAGTTTTCCGATGTGTTGAATCATCACTTCATCAGCAGACTCAGCACTTAGCAGATGCCAGACAGCAGTAAACTGTGTTGTTAGATTTGCGTTCATGCAGAGTATTGCAGACACAGGTACATGTACCGTTACGACTGTTAGTTCAGCTATCCGAACTTTGTGGCGGCCCCGTAGTTGGCAGCCAGTCAGCCACAACGTTCTGATAGCTGAACTAATGTTTCTTACCCTCATTGTTGTTCGTTCTTGTAGATTACCCTATATGAAATGTACTGAAAATAATATCGCGATATCGAATATTGCGATATTTTCGGAATATTGCCCAGCTCTAACTGTGATCCTGACCTTTGGCACAATGACCCCAAAATAAATTCTTCTTATCATACCCAATCCACATGTCAAGTCTAGTTTCGATCGCCTCAGCAGAATTTTAATTAGAGAGTGGACACTAACTCCAAACTAGACTGAAGCATTCCCAGCACAGCACATGGACACAGGAAGTTGAAGAGTAAACAGTGAATTGTTACTCATACATGTGTTGTGTCTGTTTCTACCATGTACTTTAATTTACATATGTATTGTGGGAGGAGTTAGATTGACAAATCATGTACCCTATATTAAAAATTTCACAAACATTTACTAAGTTCAATAACCCATAATTTTGTGAAAAATTGAACAAGATCATCATTGAACAAGATCAAATGCCTGGTAATATGCACATCATTGGTTATGTGCATAAATACCCTGTAAAATAAAAAGGTTCTAGCTTCAATACTGCGGGAGGAGTTAGGGTGACAAATCTTGTACCCTATATTCGAAATTTCACAAAAAAAAGTTCAAAACCCCGTAATTTTGTGAAAAACTGAACAAAATCAACTCCCTGGCAATATGCACAACTTTGGTATATGGATAAAAACCCTGTAAAATAAAAAGGTTCTAGCTTGACAAGAGAGTCAAACAACATCCATATCCCACGCCAACTTTTATGTTATGATAGCAACAAGGGCAATAACTCAAGAAAATGTATTTGAATCGAAACTTCATTTCCATATACATATGTACACATCATACTCACACTGCACACCAAGTTTTGCAAGAATCCAATGAAAAACGCAGGAGGAGTTAAGCGGATAAGCATTTGTGACGGAAATTTTGCTATTACCAAGAGCTGTAACCACACAAAATTTATCGCATCAAACAAAAATTCCTGACCACATGCAGATCTAAACTTGATACTGATACTTCAGACCAAGTTTTGTAAAAATCCAATAAAAAATTTAGGAGGAGTTAAGCGAACAAGCCTTTGTGGTGGAAATTTTGTTGTTTCCAAGGGTTGTAACCAATCAAAATTTGTCACATCGAAAATTTCTGACCACATGCACATCTACACTTGATACTGATACTTCAGACCAAGTTTCAGAAAAATCCACTGAAAAACTGTAGGAGGAGTTAAGTGGACAAAGTTTGTGATGGACGGACAGACGAACGGATGGATGGATGGATGGATGGAGGACAGACAGACATTCTTAAAAATGGGAGTTGTGGGCTTAATTGTTTACAGAAAAATTTATTATTTTAATTCGTTCGGACAATGGTTAAAACCTTTTTTAAAAAATTCTCAATTTGCCTCATAAGTCTCATATCTTAGTAATCAAGCTCATAATATATCAAATAAGCTCATAATATTTCGGTAAGCTCATAATGCCTGTCCTGACAAAAAAACAAACTCATAACTCCTGTATTATACAACGGAGTGATGGATGGACTGATGGATAGACTGACGGATGGACTAACACCATTTCAATATCCCCCTCCCAACTTCGTCCACAGGGGACAAAAACTGTAACAGGAGTTAGGTGGACAAACCTTGAAACCTATATGCAGACGATGGACAAACAGACATATGGACAGAGGTAAAACAATATGCCCCAGACTTTTAGTGGTGGGGGAACAAAAAAAAAAATTCAAGTTTGAGATCACTGTAACCTTGACCTCTGGCACATTGACCCCCTCAAATAAACAGAATTTTTCCTGTCCTCATCATACAGACCCTATATGTCAAGTTTGGATTTGACTGGCCAAGGGGAACTTCAACTGGATGGATGGATGGATGGATTAATGTTCTTACACGTTCTTACTTGTGGGGTTTTTCCATGTTAAACCCTAACCCCACAAGGTCAAAAAATTAACCCCACAGTACAAAAAATAACCCCACAAGTGGCCACTGTACTAACCCAACCACTCAACTTCCACTGACCTAAACTGTAAACCCCACAATGTACCTCTGCTAAGCCTGGACAGATGGTCGGACAGGTGGATGGTCGGATGGATGGATGGGTGGATGGATTGGTAAAATTGTCTAGTTGCTTTACATTCAATGCATTTATCACTCTAAATATAATCCTGAGAGTTTGGTTTGAAAAAACGTCTTAGCCATACTGTCATACTTACAAAGATGTTACATATAAAATATGGATCTTTTTGGAGCAGCTGTTTTTATATTGTTTTCCTCATTATCCACACTGTTAAAATATGAGTGTTCAATGGCACCTCCAGGGTCTCTATGTGAACTAATTTGTAAAAAGTCCTTTCACAGATAGTATATGTCCAGTGTAGAAGCATTTGGATCAGTGGTTTGTAAGAAATGATTTTTGAGATACTTTTCTCATTATCCACAGTATTAAAATGAGGAATTCTGTATGGATCACAAAAATAAAATCGATCTATACTTTTTTACAAGTTTGATTATACTCCTGCATAACGATATCCCAAACCAAACACCAACTACTTGAGTTTTTTCGTACTGAAAAATATAACTTTTGAAATTTTGTTCTATTTTTAGCTTGTGTGTGTGCCTACCACACTAATTGTTTTTGCATTAATTAACATGTCACACACTCATAATGGGTGCAAAATTTCATTCAAATTGGACAAAGGGTTCTAAAAAGGGTAAAATTTAAGTGGAGCCAAAATTGTGTACCCCCTCCTCAGTTACAATGGCAAATAATACCCCACACACTGTGTTTGAACAAACTTAGTTCTACACATTAAAAAGAACCTCAGTATCATATATCAAGTTATTGCATCTGTTAGTTCATGAGAAGAAAATCTGTAAAAAAAACTTGGATGGTTCCTCATTTTAAAAGAATTGAAATGGCCATCCCAGTCAGTACTAAAATGAAATTTTATTGGAATCATACATGCGATTTGGGAGAACACAAAAACACCACCTTCACGATGGATGCCTAATAACGAAGGTCAGGTAGGCGGACAAGATATGAAGAGTGATCTGTATAACTCATCCTCATTTTCAGCCATGGCAGCTAAAAACTCACCCTACTGGAGTACAAATGACGTTACATACACACCTGGTTAATATATCTGCTCAGGTTTCGAGATTTCAACAAATCACCTTTTGCTGTACTCTTTGGAACACTCTCTTTATCTGAAATATGCAAGCAGAAAATTCTATTTTTGTCTGTAGACTGGCGTCAAACTTATTCATCTATTGTAAGTTAAAATTCATGCTGAATTAGTTCATAATCAGTAAATAAGCTGATTTAGTATTCAAACCAATCAGAAATAAGCAAGCAGTAAATTTTATTTAAACTGTAGGTAGGCTGACATTAACCCTTATCTAACATAACGGCCAAAATTGGCCAGCGCTTTTCACAAAAATCGCCAATTAATTTTCATTATATTTTCATTTTTTGTCTCAAAAACATAGGTTTTTACCCATCTTTGGAACGAGCTTGTTGAGCTCAGTCCAATGAGGGTGTCATAACCTATGTTTTTGTGACAAAAAATGAAAAAAATCAGTTATTCAAGAATTTTGTTTGCAAGTGTCTTCTGCTTTTCATGTTAGGTAAAGGGTTAAACTTGTTCATCCATGGTAGGCTAAAACTCACCCTGTATTAGTGATTTTAACATCCATGCTGACAATTTAAATGACACTTTTGCCAAGCAATTCACAAATTTGTTTGAATCATTTGGTTATTCACAACTGGTCTCAAAAACTACCCACAAGAGGGGACACACCTTGGATCTAATTCTTGTTCGTCAAAGTAACAGCACGTTAGTACAAAATGTCCATGTCACAGATCCAGCATTGTCTGATCACTATGCGGTCTTGGCCAAATTGACACTAGCAATTTCAAAAATTCCTCCCAAGAAAATTACTTATCGAAAATATAAATCCATAAATATTGATGCCTTGAAAATGGATATCAGTTCATCAATTTTGTGTTCGAATTATTTTTGTAGCAGTCATGAATCATCTGAGCATTTGCTATCTTTATTTGAAGAAACTCTTAAGGGCATCATGGCTGAACATGTACCACCAAAGTAAAAAATAACTCATAGGGAAAAAGTGGAGTAGTTTACAGAAGATGTTGAGCTGCTAAACAGCGTCGCAGACTGGAGCATCTTTACAATAAAATGAAGCTTGAAGTTCACCGGCAGATATTCTGTCACCAAAGAAATACAACTAATAAGATCATCAAAAAGGCGAAGAGGGAGTACTACAATTCTATGATAGAGGGGTCATCTAATACAAGGGTGCTGTTCTCGGTAACCAATAGTCTCCTTGGTCAAGAACAAAAAGTAATTCTCCCAGATCATCTGAATACTGAAGAAATTCTGGAAAAATTCAGCGATCATTTCATAACTAAAATTCAAGTAATCTTGGATAGTATACCATCATGTGAACCACCAGAGTTGGATCATCTTGACATAAAGAGAGTTTTCCAATTTTCACTCTGTCTCAGAAGAAAATATTCAAAAAATGATTTTATCATCATCCAATAAATCCAATGATCTAGATCAAATTCCAACATTCCTTTTGAAAGAGACAATTGATTATCTTCTGTCAGACATAACATCTATTATATCTGCATCCCTACATGAGGGGTTTGTTCCAAACCCATTGAAAAAAGCACTTGTTACTCCACTCATCAAGAAACCATCTCTTGATCCTGACAACCTGAAGAATTATCGACCAGTATCGAACCTCGCTTTCCTGTCTAAATTGTTGGAAAGGGTTGTTGCTTTACAACTCAAAAATTATCAGCATGAAAATGATCTTTTAGAGTCTTTCCAGTCTACATACAAAGCCAACCACAGTACAGAAACAGCCTTACTGCAAGTCAACAATGACATTGTTAAATCAGTGTCTGAGGGTGAGGCTGTACTGCTTATTCTCTTGGATTTTGTCAGCAGCATTTGACACAGTCGACCATGGTATTCTCATGCAGACATTGACACAGCATGGCATATGTGGATCTGTCTTATCGTGGTTTGCATATCTAGAAGGTGGAAGTCAACAAATATATATCAATAAGATTGGTTCAGAAAGCAGGATGTTAAAGTTTGGTGTTCCTCAGGGCTCCGTTCTTGGACCACTCTTGTTTACTCTGTACACTTCTTCTCTAGGTCGCCTTCTTAAAAAGCATGGCATATCATATCATCTGCATGCAGACGACATCCAACTGTACATCACATTCAACCCATCTGTTCCAAGTGACTCATTCACCACAGTCAATAACATGGAAACTTGCATAATTCTGGTGCGGGAATGGATGATAGACTTTAAACTGAAAATGAATGACTCTAAAACTGAATTCTTAATGATATCCGGGGTTTGCATGCCTACAACCTCTGTTACATCAATTCTGGTTGGAAACAACATCACTATGAAAAGTAAATCGGCCAGGAATATTGGACTGATTATGGACTCAAATTTAAAACTAGACATCCATATCAATAAAATATGTCAAAAATGCTACCAGCAGCTTTGTAATGTTGGAAGACTGTGTCCTTATCTTAACCAGTCAGCACCTGAAAAACTTGTGAACTCCTTCATCATCTCACAACTAGACTATTGTAATTCAGTGTTAGTGGGGCTGGCTCAGTGCCTGATTCAGAAGCTTCAAAAAGTTCAGAATACTGCTGCTAGGATAATTACTGGTAACAAACGCTCTGAACACGTAACACCTGTTTTTAAGACAACTACAATGGCTTCCAGTTAAACAGAGAATTGATTTCAAAATATTGATCTTAGTATTCAAATGTATCCACAAACTGGCTCCAGTTTACCTGCAAGAGTCCTCAATGTATGTACACCATCACACAGTCTCAGATCTAAAAAACAAATTCAACTAGTCGTACCTTTTGGCAGATCTAATCTGGCTAATGATCGTGTGTTCTCCATCGTGGGTCCCAGATTGTGGAATTCCCTGCCAATTAGTGCCAGAATTTCAGAAACTCTCGACGTCTTCAAAAGAAATCTTAAAACTTTCCTATTTACTGAAGCATTCTCCTGAACCTCTCTAAGAGGCAACCGAAACAGATGTGACTCTTTATTTCAGAAAAGTGTATTTATTTCTGTCAAGCGTTTTAGAGCACTATTTGCGGTTTTACGCTTTAGAAAATCAATTATTCTTCTTATTATTATTATTATTATTATTATTATAATCAGAAAAGAAACTGATTTAGTATTCAGACCATTATTATTTGGAGTGTCCAACAGTGAAATTAAACTGTAATTGCTGTAAGGGGCTGTTAGTTAGTAATTATGTGGTTGTTCACATTAGTTTTCCTCTCAAGTATGTACTTGAAACTGTTGTTCACACAAAAATTTATATGACTGCAATGATAATGAAAGTGTCAATAACACTGCCGCTCAAAATGTCCAAGAAGGGACTGAACTGAATAGAAAGATCCAGTAATGCCAAGTCATTCACTCCAGTTTCTACAGAGGAGACATCACACCAAAGCTATATATGAAATCTGAAAAAGATCAGGTGAGGGGTGCAGCCTGTTGGGTGTACTAAAAGAATTGCTGACAATTTATATGAGAAATCCACGATGATTGCTGACAACCATGTTTTTCAACGAAATTCAGAAAAATTTGAGAACTCCCATCCAGACATGATATCAAAGCTAGATATAAAATTTGAAAAAGATTAGGTGAGAGGTTCGGATTGAAGGGTGTGCTAATGGAATTAATGACAATTTATATGCCAAATCCAAGATGGGCACTGCCAGCACTTTTTTTCAATGAAATTCAGAAAAATTTGATAGCTCCCATCAAGACATTACACCAAAGATACGTATGAAATCTGAAAAAGATCGGGTGAGAGATGCAGCCTGTAGGGTGTGCTAATGGAATTGTCGACAATTCATATGCCAAATCCAAGATGGTCACTGCCAGCCATGTTTTTCAACAAAATTCAGAAAAATTTGATAGTTCCCATCTAGACATCACACCAAAGCTATATTTGAAATTCGAAAAAGGTTGGTTGAGAGATGCAGCCTGTAGGGTGTGCTGATGGAATTGTTGACAATTTAAATGCCAAATCTAAGAGGGCCACTGGCGGCCATGTTTTCCAACAAAATTCAGAAAAATTTGATAGCTTCCATCTAGACATTGAATTTGACCAGTGCCTAGTGCATGATATACTTTTAGTCTTTGAAATGAGGAAATTTTCTAATGGCACGCTGTGAGATTCTTCTGGACTCACTTTATTTATATTTATAAGTGTTTTTAAGGTCACATACGTCACAACGGCTAATAGTGACCATGACAGTTTTACAGGTGGAGGAAGCTGGAGTACGCGGAGAGAACCATCGAGCATCAACGAGCAACTGTCAGCTCCTCAACAATATAACTCTGTTCAAGCTCCGCTCAAGCAGGGTTACAGCGGTTGCAGACATTTCCACCATTGACGTGCAGTATGCCTTAGTACACAGCGTCATCATGCCCCCTCTAGGCAACTGGGATAAAGTGCCTTGCCCAAGGACACAATGTGGGTCGTCCCGGTTGGGGATCGAACTCGGGACCTCTAGCATAGAAGTCGAACATTCTACCACTGAGCCACCGCACTCCCCTGGACTCACTTTTATTTGTACAACTTGAAAGGTTAGTTAACTAGAGATGGGCAGTTTTCAAATTTCATGGTCGGTTCTGGTTTCGGTTTCATTCAAAGAGTCGAGTTTTTGGTTTCGGTTTTCATTGTACAAACATAAGAATACATTGCATTTGCATATAAGATGTATTTGGCGCCAGTCAGTGTCACAAGGACTCCCTTTCCAGAGTAACGCACCTGTGTGTGTAATATACCAGTACTCTGATTTCCTGATCACAATGTATTTGCATAAATTATCTCAAGAGCTTCAAGTTTGAGAAAAATGATTTTTGCCTGGAGTATGCTGCAAAATTAGCACCCACTCCCGCAAATCCTGTGTTTGGGGTAACCCGACACACCCTGAAAAATTATGCCGACCATAAAAATTTTATCGAGTAAAACTAAAAATCGCTCGTATAGGTCACGCTGGCTTTGGAGTTCAAGTTTTCAAAATTATGTGTAGAAATAAATATATTTTGTCATTATAAATGTGGAACAAGTGACAAGTTCCAGTTCTGCAAAGGAAATCGCACTTGATAAACAGATGAAAGTTTACAACACGATGCGTAAGAGGTATTTTTGTCACATATTTTTGCGGTAAATGCCACACTTGAACGCAATACAAATTAGTGCAGCGATGTTCTGAAAAAGAGGTATTGCGACTATGAAGTTTGAAAACAAGGTTGACTTTAGGTTGTTTCTCTCTTTATTCTGAGAAGTGAAGACCTGATTCGAGTTTTTCAAACCTGAAGTTGAAAAACACAGACGAAGGGTTTTCTGTAATTATTTCGGTTTCAGTTTTGGTTTTGATAACAAAACCAAATCAAAATTTTGGTTAACTACCCATCTCTATAGTTCACTCTTTAAAGCAGATAGCAAAACCAGCACAGTGAAACTGGCAGACAGGATGAGGGGCATAGGAGTGATTTCACTCACTCCCCTTGGGACTGGGCATTCTTTTAAATATTACACAGTTATCTTTCCAATGCAAACAATCAACCTGACCTGAGTTTTTACCTCAAGTTTCTGCATATTAATACACTCGACCCAGGATATTTAGCCAGATAATAGTCTCGAGCTTAGCCCTAGAGCATTATCTGGCTGAATACCCTTGTCTTCTTGTATTATCCTTTACATAATACACACTCATAGCCACATTAGGTGGTGTCTCAAGATGTCAGCACTCTGCGAGATGAAAAAATGTCATGATTCATTGACAGGCAAGAAACTTAAATTGATTGTGGGGCAAGGTGGTATTGTGTTCTAAGGCATACTGCATGTCGATGGTACACTTGCTTTCAACTGATGCTAACTTTGCCAGTGTCAGGTTAGTGAGGTGGAGGGTCTTACAGTTGCTTGCCACTGTTCAGAGGTTCTCTCCACCTTTCTCCACTGGTAGAACATTCTGGCTGCAGAAAGTGTTGTTAAACCAAACAAACTGACAGGAAAGCAGAACATGTGTAAAAGGTATTTTACTGCTTCTCTTTTCATATTGATTTATGCCATGTGTCTGATGCTGCAAGAAGATTTCCCCACTCAGGAGCTCAAGGTTTGCCCATTGGTGGCTACATAGGACTTGGGTGTGAATTCAATGGGAGTATCTACCGTATACTTAACATTCTGGTTGGTCCTCCCTTAAAAATTCTGTACCTGCAACTGTGTTATATACCAACATCTTCATGAACATTTGATTTATTCATCACTGAAACAAAGGCATTCAGCTTGTTCTAGTGAGGATGGCAGACAGATGGCGGGATTATTAATGTGGTATATAAAGTGTCAGTTTGTTCGATATTAGGCAAAAACAAAGCTCAAGCCCAATATGGAATTAATTGACATTGTATATATCATATTAGCTCACTAATAAAATATTACAAATCTTTCTTCCCATGTACTTCTGTAGAATGGACTAGCAATTCTAATGAATGATCAGTGATAAAATTCTTACTTGTTTAACATGGAAAGTGTTAACACTGCCATAATAAAGAAAATAAATAAAGGGGAGATCACTTTGACTGTTGGCCTTACATTCATTTGAACAGACTCTCTATGGAATACACAGAGCATACATGTGGTTTCTAAAATCCAATGGAATTCTCAGAAGTTTGTTGGAGGTAAGGTATGAATGGATACACAGACAAGGTGTTGATAAGGATTCTTAACTGACAACATGGGAATTCATAATCGACAATAATTTTTGGGTTCCTTGCAGAATACACTACTTGGTAAATAAAGCTCAATACCTGATTCAATTCCCTGAGCTTTCTTTAAATTATTGATTGTTGTAGCTTGCATTATCTCAGTCATAATATTGTACCTGAAATTAAATGTAACCAGTGTAAAATACTCATCTTACATTTAACCCTTTACCCAATGCAGACGATATCATAATTTATTACTTTAAATATAATTTTTTTAAATTTTTCAAGAAATTTCAACAAAACCATATCATATGACCCCCTCATTGGAATGAGCTGAATGAGCTCGTTCCAATGAGGAGTCACATGATATGGTTTTGTTGAAATATTTTGAAAAATTTAATTTTTTCAACTACTCAATTTGCATATTACACAGGCAGATGCGGGCGATTCGTTAGGTAAAGGGTTAATCTATTATATACCACTCACATTTTGTTAAGGATCACCCCAACTCATCAACTTATTTGTACGTAACAGGTAAATTTATACATTTTTTTTGTTGGGTCATTTATTGGGGTTTACTGCACTTTCAACAGGCTTGGTCATATTGTGTTAAGACTTTTTGGGGGGATGGAGGTAGCAGCAGTACTCAAAGAGAACTACTAAGCAATGGTGAGTAACTGTCATTCTCCAATTTACTCTCCCAGCTCAGAGTTAGCAATGATTGTAGGCAAACAGCAAATTGCTAGTAAAACTACAGGGAGCATGGTGGCTCAGTGGTTATGGTATTGGACTTCAAGCTGAAAGGTTCACGGTTCGATCCTCACCAGGGGTAACTGCGTTGGGTCCTTGGGCAAAAGCACTCAATACCGATTGACCACATGGGGACATGGTGGGACTGTGTACTAATGTGTACTGCACATTGATGGTGCACTTGTCTTCAACCAATGCTACTAAACCCGCTTGTGCAAAGTTTGTACAGTGGGAGAGTCTGACAGTTATTCAGCATTGCTCAGTGGTTCTCTCTGGGTACTCTGGCTTCTTCCACCCAAAAAAAACATGGTATGCCCCAAACTGAAGACAATGTCAGTGTTGAACCCCAAATGTACAAATAAATAAACAAAAATGAAAATGGATCCATTGCACCTTTTACACACAAATATGTAGGTGGGTCAGAGTGATTCTTAGTAAAATGTGAGTTGTAGTATATTACAAGCAAATATTTTTTTCAAATACAGTGGAACCCTGTTAACTGAACAGTCACTTTTCCCAAGAAAATTACCCAATTAATGGGACTATTCAATTAACTCGGACTTGCTCACTTTACTGTACTGTTAAGAGAAAATTCAGTCTATCTTGAAATCAAGTGAATTTAGCACACAGTTTACATGAAAGTGTCAATGACTCTGCAGCTCAATTTGTCCAAGAAGGGACTGAACTAAATAGAATGTTCCAGTAAAGCTGAGTCGTTCACTCAAGTTTCTACAGAAAAGACATCACACCGAAGCTACATATGAAATCTGAAAAAGATTGGCTGAGGAATGTGACCGGTAGGGTGAACTAATATTTATTTATTTATTCATTTATTTATTTATTGGTGTTTAAGGTCACATATTTCTGCACAATGGCTAATCATGACCATGGGAGTTTTATGGGTGGAGAAAGCCAGAGAACCTGGAGAGAACCACTGAGCAACTGTCAGCTCCCCAACACACAAACTCCACACAAGCAGAGACAGCATTGGTTGAAGACAAGAGCATCATCGACGTGCAGTACACCTTCGTAGACAATGCCACCATGCCCCCAAGTGGACAATGGGGTGAAGTGACTTGCCCAAGGACACAATGCGGTTGCCACAGGTGGGATTTTGAACCGATGTCCTCTCAGCTTGCAGAGGTGTACTAATAAAATTGTTGTCTATAAATGACATTTGGATAGTAAAATGGGGGCAATGCGAGACATCATTGAAAAAAAATGAAAGTGTTATTTTGAGCTTGTTTGCTGCAGTTGTGGCGGCTACGTCGCCAATAATCCAAGGTTATGTCGACTGATTACAAAATGAACATCACATCCCATCAGTTTGGTATGATATAATGCTCTCAGAATGGAGAAAATCTCAAAATATTTGCCAAACTGTGAGGTTTCAGTTGAATTTTCGATTTTCGACGCCATCTTGGGCGCCCAAGGTGGATTTTTGCAGATTTTGGATATGTTGATCAAGGTATCCTCCCGAACAAAATGATACTAAGAAACCTCCATTAACAATTTGTTCCAGGGCCTATGCTTCGTCTATAACAGACTTCCGCACACCTGATGACAATAGCTTATCTTGACTTTGTCAAGATAAGCTGAAAATGTAACAAATTTAATGATAAATACCTACTTTTCTGTGTTGAATGGTGAGGTTTTCTGTGGTAGGCCTCTACATCGCAACTTTCCTGATGGTACATAGAAGACTCTCCAAACCCTACAGCATGCACACGGTGGTACACAGCAAACTTCACCCCTTGTCCCCTAAACACAGGCATGTGCATATTTGTGTTTGTGGAACGGGTTGTAATGAAACAACAAAGACATACGATAAACAAAGCAACATTAAAAGATTTTATGTAATATTTTTGAGCAGTAGGCCTATATTCCATAATGGCATTAGGCTATAGCATAGCATCACAAGCCTCTAATGAAAGTGTCAATGACACTGTAGCTTAACATGTCTGTGTGTTGTGCTTGATGAAAAAGATAATGTTCAATGTTTATGAAAGGATTATGAAATAAGACAAGAATTGTGATAATTGGGAATATGGTCATTTCTGCTCCCTGTATGCTATGTTTTTAATAAAAATAATATGAGGTGTACACTGTACTAAAGGGCGGAGGAGTGGGTTAATATGATCTCACAGTTAATGTATGTGGCCCCACAGTTAACATATGTCAACGAAAGTTACCAAGTTACAATGAAATTATTCCGAAATGAGTCATCCTATCAAGTTACATTGAAATCCCTTCATAAATATGGCCTGTAGACTGTGCTAAAGGTTTTCGGGCTTCAGGCCCGTGTAGCCATGATGGTTGACTGATTACTACTAAAAGGGGACGTCCTCATCTCGACATTATACTGAGTCATTCTACTAAGTTACAATGAAATCCCTTCACAAATACGGCTTGTAGTATGTACTAAAGTTTTTCGGGTTTTGGGCTCGGGAAGCCATCATGGTTGAATGATCGCAACCAAAAGGGGACGTTGTCATCTGGGCATCACCTGGAGTGATCTCATGAAGTAACAAAAAAATCCCTTCATAAATATGACCTGTAGACTGTGCTCAAGGTTTTCGGGCTTTGGGCCCCTGAAGCCGTCACAGTTGACCAATCACGACCAAAAGAAAATGTCATCATCTAGGCATTATATGGAGTCAACCTAACAAGTTACAATGAAATCCTTACATAAATATGGCCTATAGACTATGATAAAGGTTTTTGGGTTTTCGGCTTGGGCAGCCATCAAGGCTGAATGATTGCAACCAAAAGGGGACGTTCTCATCTAGACATTATTTGAAGTCAACCTACCAAGCTACAATGAAATCCCTTTATAAATATGACCTGTAGACCGTGCTAAAGGTTTTCAGGCTTCAGAACCCTGTAGCCATCACAGTTGCCCAATCGTGTCCAAAAGGGGATGTTCTCATCTATTCATTAGATAAAGTCAACCTACCAAGTTACAATGAAATCCCTTCATAAATATGATCTATAGACTGTGCTAAAGGTTTTCGGGCTTTGGGCCCCTGTAGCCATCGGGCAGCCATCATGGTTGAATGATCGCAACCAAAAGGGAACTTCTCATCTGGGCATCATCTGGAGTGATCCTACGAAGTTACAATGAAATCCCTTCATAAATATGACCTGTAGACTATTCTCAAGGTTTTCAGGCTTTGGGCACCTGTAGCTGTCACAGTTGACCAAGCACGACCAAAAGAAAATGTCATCATCTAGGCATTATATGGAGTCAACCTAACAAGTTACAATGAAATCCTTCCATTAATACAACCTATAGACTATGCTAAATGTTTTTGGGCTCGGGCAGCCATCAAGGCTGAATGACCGCGACCAAAAGAGGATGTTCTCATCTAGACATTATATGAAGTCAACATACCAAGATACAATGAAATCCATTCATAAATATGACCTGCAGACTGTGCTAAAGATTTTCAGGTTTCGGGCTCGGGAAGCCATCATGGTTGAATGATCGCAACCAAAGGGGAATTCTCATCTGGGCATCATTTGGAGTGATCTTACAAAGTTACAATGAAATCCCTTCATAAATATGACCTGTAGACTGTGCTCAAGGTTTTTGGGCTTCGGGCACCTGTAGCCGTCACAGTTGACAATCACAACCAAAAGGGGATGTCATCATCTAGGCATTATACAGAGTCAACCTAACAAGTTACAATGAAATCCTTACATAAATAGGACCTATAGACTATGCCAAAGGTTTTTGGGCTCAGGCAGCCATCAAGGCTGAATGATCGCGACCAAAAGGGGACGTTCTCATCTAGACATTATCTGGAGTCATCCTACCAAGTTACAGTGAAATCCCTTCATAAATATGACCTGTAGACTGTGCTAAAGGGTTTAGGGCTTCGGGCCCCTGTAGGTGTAACAGTTGCCCAATCACATCCAAAAGGGGACGTTCTCATCTAGACATTATATGAAGTCAACCTACCAAGTTACATTGAAATCCCTCCATAAATATGACCTGTAGACTGTGCTAAAGGTTTTCGGGTTTTAGGCGCGGGCAGCCATCACGGTTAACAGATCACAACCAAATGGGGAAGTTCTCATCTAGACATCATCCGGAGTCATCCTACCAAGTTACAATGAAATCCCTCAATATTAAATATGACCTGCAGACTGTGCTTAAAAGTTTTTGGGTTTCGGGCATGGGCAGCCGTCACGGTTGATCGATCATGACCAAAAGGGGATGTTCTCATCTAGGCATTATACAGAGGCATCCTAACAAGTTACAATGGAATCCCTTCATAAATACGACCTGTAGACTGTGCTAGTGGTTTTGGGCTTGGGCAACCATACCGGTTGACCGATCACGACCAAAAGGGGACGTTCTCATCTAGACATGACCCCAAACCTGCATATGAAATTTTGTGACGATCAAACAAGAACTACGGGGTGTAGTCTGTGTTAAAGGAAAATGTGAACAGACTCACAGACTAACAGACTCACAGACTTCCGCATGCGTGATGGCAATAGCTTATCTTGACTTTGTCATGTTACGCAAAAAATCAGATGTTTCAAGGGAAGTTGTGTGGGCCTGCAGTAAACTGAATCAGAATTAAACCTTTAGCTTGGAAGCAGCTCTCTTAAGTAGAAAAGGTAAAGTCCACAACTCAGGAATGACAGTTACAGTTAACGCCATTTTGGGATATTTTCCTTTCTGGGGATGAAGATCCTGACAGTAGCAGTGGTAACAGCATCCACAGTTTTCTTTCGCTATAGCCTTCTTCGCTGATTAAGTTGGTAGGGCTTTGGCACTCTCTTACTTTCCTGGAGTGCAGGAGGTCTTCTCATAAAATCTCCACTATCCCCACCAGAAGGAGATGGTGATGACATTCTCTCAAAGTTCACTGTGGTCTGCATGCACTCATGGAACAACAATTTGTCCTGAAGAATAACACTTTCGAAAGTTTGAGGGACCTAAAACCTCAAATAGAAACAAAAGTAACATTAGAAGTCTTCTGCAACACAGATAAACTTGACACTATTCTCTGAAATATTACAAAACTTTGTGATCTGCAGTAAAAAGTATCATTTTTCAGTATGTTCTTTAGAACAAGATTTACTGATATTTTACCTGATTTGTTTCAAGTGTTCTATATCTTCATTATTGTCTATCATTTTGACAAAGTCTTCATATGTCGCTGCATAAGTGTAGGTCTTCCTTGTATCTTCTGATAACTTCTGTCTGTAGTCTATATAGTCAATCAGCTTCTGATTTATATAATCTGGATCACACATTAAATCAACAGTGGGTTTAAATACTGCAATAAGAAGAGGTTATAAAATTAGAATATCACACAGTGTTGAAAGAATTAATCATTGAACATGTACCAAAAGGGTTACAAGCTTTTCCTGGTTAGAATTTTCAGTTGGGACAGAACAGTACAAATCTTCTCTATTTAGTGGATTCAGACAATGAGAAATACATAGAAGGTAACTTCTGCAAATCATGTGTAAAATACTTGGGCCTGACAGAATGAACTTATGCAAATCTCGCATAAAATTCTCTGGTCTGATGACCAGGCAATGTATTTTATGGGAGATCTGCACAAGTTATATTTGTAAGGCCCGAGTATTTTATGTAGGTATTGCGTAAGTTTCATCATCTGTATCCATTATTTATTTATTGGAGTTTAAGGTGACTTTCAGCATCTAGGGCTACAACATTGGTATGAAGTCAAGTTTAGCCAATCTATTATACATTTTAGAGAGCTTCCACTCCAGGCATTGGTTACAGTGTTCTATTCTGCTAGTGAAGCAGATCTTGAACAAGCCGTGTTTCACTTGCTGGGGTTCCCCAGAGGGATCTGAATCCACTAAAACAAATATTTCCATCTAGGTCCTGATTACATTACCGTAGTTTAACATCCTATCATATGCATAATCTCTGTTCCAAAGAAATGGAGAGTTAATCAATAATGGAACAGTAATAAATAAACAGTTAACCAGTTGCACGTACCAACAGGTTTGAAAATCTCACTTGAAAAACAAAGATTAGGCCACACAAAGTAGATCTTCCATTTCTCAGGCCACTTTTTGTAAAACCGCATGCGGGCGGGCATTTTTTAATTTTTTTTTTATTTATGTAATGATTTCTTTGCCACCAAAGGTCATGTTCTTACTTTGTTTTATGTTTTAGGCTTCATAATCTGCAGAATAGCATGGGTGGTGGTGCATTTCGTGCCTTGAGTGAAAGAAGGCTTTGCAATGCTAATGCATTGCAAAGCCTTCTTGCACTCGAGGAACAAATTTATCAATTTTATTAACTTGGGTAAACCATAAACATAAACCATTGTACTTTTATTTTTTTAAGTTTGCATTGGTTATAAAAAGAGAGCATGCAGCAGCCAAAAGTACCATGCGGGAGGGCCTGAGAAACAGATTTTTAACTTTTTAAGGCCTTATCTATCCCCCCAATCACTTTTGATATTCGTCCCTCTTTCAATTTTTTCTGTCAAGAAATTTTTATTATTTATTAGATAAATTTGTTCCCAGGTTGCCCAGTATCAAGCTCGTCTGATATGACTACAAATTCACTTTATATGATGCCGTTATGAACCAAGCTAGAGTTATCCCCTTGATACATTACTAGAAGCAGCAATTTTGTTCACAGTGAAATCATTCCCTGTTATTCGTCAAATGCAAGCACTCAGTATTTACAAGCAAATTGGGCATAGTTTTTCTATGGAAAGGAATTAATGATTGTAATAAATAAGGTGGTTTAGGTGGATAAAGAGAAAAAGAAGAGAGTTACACAAAATTCAAGGCAAGAGTCGTAAGTAGATATTTGTCAAAGTAATGGAAGAGATAGTGCAGCTAACTGAATGCCTTAGCTTCCCCATGTACAGCTGAACTATGAGAAGAGGAAACTTCAGACTTTAGGAAAACAATGAAAAACAATAATACAGTCAGTAAACTGTAACAGATCTGAGAACATTTTCCAATTATTTGATTTGGTTCAATAAATAAAGAGGTTATAACTTGATTAGTTTCAGATCTGAGTAACTTCACATCAGCCTGAAACCAACGGTCTCAGGCTGATGTGAAGTTACCACAGGCTGATATTTTGGCTGAGAAGAAACTAAGTAATAACCTCTAATTAACAATGTTTGTACATACATGTGCAGATCAAATCATGCTGTGCAAAAGGACAGCTTCTGCTACCACTGTGGAATCTGATATCTGAGCACTCTCTCACATTACACCTTACACTATTTTCAGCCGAATGCATCTTGCTCTTTTCGTCTGTTCAAGTCTTCAGATTTGGCATTTTCAAGTTGGGCTGGCAGGCTGCCCGCATACCGCCCGTGTAAAATTTATCCAGATGAGATTTTTTCAGCCTGCCTACATCCATCACTTGTAAGTCAACGATGTCTACTTTAGCAAAATCCTAACAATGAGCAAAACAATGTTCTTACCATACTGATCTGTGTTGAGGTTCATAATCACGTCAAAGCCCCATCCCCTCCTCATGTTTTGGGATTAAAAAATCAAAGCACCCTTTCCATGCTAAACACCCATTCCCCAAGTTTTAAGCTGGATAAGACTTCAGATTCGTGCGGCCATAAAATGAAATTAGCTGAATTATTTTAACACTACATTTATCAACTCGGCTAAAATTGGGTATAGGACATCATTTTATCATTTGAAGTTGGGGGGGGGGGGGGGGGGGGGGGGGTTAATGAAAAAATATCAGATCACTTTCATTATTTATTTATTGTTTTATGTTTCCATTACAAAAAACAAACCAAATTTCATATTGGCACAAGTTGAAATTTAGCTCATGATGAATGTGTTCTCTCCCTTGATGTGCATTGTGTTTTACTGTTTTTATATACTTATGTTTTCTGTTAGGAGTGGTTCAAGTATGTTCAAAAAACGAAAACAACACCTCATCATTTTCAGTTATTTACAAGATATATTTATAACTGACCATCTTTAAATGAATAAAAGTGTCAATGACACTATAGCTTAACTTTTGGGGTTTTGGGCTTGGGCAGCCGTCACAGTTGACAGATCATGACCAAAAGGGGACGTTCTCATCTAGATATTATACAGAGGCATCCTACTAAGTTACAATGAAATCCCTTCATAAATACGACTTGTAGACTGTGCTAAAGGTTTTCGGGTTTTGGGATCAGGCAACCATCACAGTTGACCGATCGCGACCAAAGGAGGACATTCTCATCTAGACATGACCCCAAACATGCATATGAAATTTCATGACATCGGACAAGAACTACGGGGTGTAGCCTGTGCTAAAGGAAAATGTGAACAGACTTCTGCATGTGTGATGGCAATAGCTTATCTTGACTTTGTCAAGTTAAGCTAAAAATGTATACAATAATTGTGTAAATTTTTGTTATGTGGGAACTAGTTCTATAGTTCTGCTCAATTGTCTTACTGTTCTTAGTGGTGGTGTATAATGTGAAATCATTAAAATTCCTAGTGGTGTGTCTAATGACTTATAACACCATAAAACATTTGTTATGTTCAGGAAGATTGGAATGTGAATAACAAAAGTTAAACGTTCATTTTACATTCCAGTTACTTAAATGAAAGTGTCAATGACACTGTAGCTTAACTTGTCTGTGTGTTGTGTTTGAGGAAAAGGATAATGTTCAATGTTTATGAAAGGATTATGAAATAAGACAAGAATTGTGATAATTGGGAATATGGTCATTTCTGTTCCCTGTAAGCTATGTTTTTAATAAAAATAATATGAGGTGTACACTGTACTAAAGGGTGGAGGGGTGGGTTAATATGACCTCACAGTTAATGTATGTGACCCTCACAGTTGACGTATGTCAATGAAAGTTACCAAGTTACAGTGAAACTATTCCAAAATGAGTTATCCTATCAAGTTACATTGAAATCCCTTCATAAATATGACCTGTAGACTGTGCTAAAGGTTTTCGGGCTTCAGGCCTGTGTAATCATGACGGTTGACCGATTGCAACTAAAAGGGGACGTTCTCATCTAGACATTATATGAAGTCAGCCTACCAAGTTACAATGAAATGCCTTCATAAATGTGACCTGTAGACTGTGCTAAAGGTTTTTAAGCTTTGGGCTCGGGCAGCCATCATGGTTGAATGATCGCAACCAAAAGGGGAATTCTCATCTGGGCATCATCTAGAGAGATCCTACAAAGTTACAATGAAATCCCTTCATAAATATGACCTGCAGACCGTGTTAAAGATTTTCAGGTTTCGGGCTCGGACAGCCATCATGGTTGAATGATCACAACCAAAGGTGAATTCTCATCTGGGCATCATTTGGAGTGATCCTACGAAGTTACAATGAAATCCCTTCATAAATATGACCTGTAGACTGTGCTCAAGGTTTTCGGGCTTTGGGCACCTGTAGCTGTCACAGTTGACAATCACAACCAAAAGGGGATGTCATCATCTAGGCATTATATAGAGTTAACCTAAAAAGTTACAATGAAATCCTTCCATAAATACGACCTATAGACTATGCTAAAGGTTTTTGGGCTCAGGCAGCCATCAAGGCTGAATCATTGCGACTAAAAGGGGACGTTCTCATCCAGACATTACTTGGAGTCACCCACCCAAGCTACAATGAAATCCCTTCATAAATATGACCTGTAGACTGTACTAAAGGTTTTCGGGCTTCGAGCCCCTGTAGCCATCACAGTTGCCCAATTGTGTCCAAAAGGGGACGTTCTCATCTAGACATTATTTGAAGTCAACCTACCAAGTTACAATGAAATCCCTCCATAAATATGACCTGTAGACTGTGCTAAAGGTTTTCGGGTTTTGGGCTCGGGCAGCCATCATGGTTGAATGTTCACAACCAAATGGGAATTCTCATCTGGGCATCATTTGGAGTGATCCTACGAAGTTGCAATGAAATCCCTTCATAAATATGACCTGTAGACTGTGCTCAAGGTTTTTGGGCTTCGGGCCCCTGAAGCCGTCACAGTTGACCAATCACGACCAAAAGGGGATGTCATCATCTAGGCATTATATCGAGTCAACCTAACAAGATAAAATGAATCCTTCCATAAATATGACCTATAGACTATGCTAAAGGTTTTGGGGTTTCGGGCTCGGGCAGCCATCAAGGCTGAATGATTGCAACCAAAAGGGGGCGTTCTCATCTAGACATTATACAGAGGTATCCTACCAAGTTACAATGAAATCCCTTCATAAATACAACCTGTAGACTGTGCTAATGGTTTTCGGCTTGGGCAGCCATACCGGTTGACCGATCGCGACCAAAAGTGGACGTTCTCATCTAGACATGACCCCAAACCTGCATAAGAAATTTCGTGATGATCAGACAAGAACTACGGGGTGTAGCCTGTGCTAAAGGAAAATGTGAACAGACTCACAGACTAACAGACTTTCGCACACTTGATGGCAACAGCTTATCTTGACTTTGTTAAGTTGAGCTAAAAAATTATATGATATATTTTTGGGTGGATATGTTTACCAATATAATCATCTCTGCATGAGATGAAATCTAGAAGGGCTGTCCCCCCCCCCCCACCCTCAGTCAGATTGAGGAGGGCAATTTTTAGATTTCCAGCAGTGAGTCCTGCTTTTGTTACACCTGTATAGCAAACTTCTGTGTTATTCATTATTTCATTGGCAGATTCAGTTTTATAGTAACGGAAGAAAAAGTTAAAATGAAAGTGTCAATGACACTGTAGCTCAACTTGTGTAAGACATGTACATGTATAGTATGTGACACAGCAATGACACCCATATAGGTAATGACCTGATAACAAAGGTACATATGAAGTATTGTAACGGTCTGTACTTAAATATTGACTGTAGCCTGTAACAAATGTATAGGTGATGTGTTGTAAAGGTGGGTGAGAGTTAGATTCTAAACTAGAAAATAAATCTTCATGGAGTTAATGTTACAATGGGGATCCTTGTATTGCACACCATAAGCCAAATGTTAGCAATTGTTTTGGCCTGTTTGATTCAAAGCCTTCTAAGGTTGATTCATACTACCGGGTAATTAATAAATATTTGTCCAGTCCTTCTTAAAATATAGGTGTTTGAATTTTTTATCTTTAGGTCATAGGGTTCCCATGGGTGAGCAGGTTTTATTTATCTCATTGTAAATAGAAAATCGGGTTGTGCTAATTAATGTTTACCCTCCCGAAACAACACCAAATATTATTAGCACAGGAACTTGGCTTCAACACATTTGAATATACACATCCTAGGGATGCTGGATACAAGAAACATTATTTTGTCTGGTATTTTTGGAAAAGATTTTTAATTATCTCCCTGTTTGAGTCCCCAAGTGGGTCTGACTGAACCCAAAAATATTTGTTCTCATAGTACAGTGATAACAAGGGCACCCAATAAATTTATAGCAAACATCACGGACATAAAAAAAATCTTCTTTACAGGTTCTGTACAAAAAATGTAATACCGTACACAGAATATCCGTAAATATGACTGCCAACAGACATTTTGAATTTCTGACCGAGCCCCAAAGCACTCATTACCATCCCATGATAATAACAAACGTAGTCCTAGAAGTTCTGTACAAAAAAATGATTGCACCTAATTTCAGTATAAAATGGCCGTTGGCAGCCATCTTGAATTTCGGACCAGACCCCAAAACACTTGTTCCTGTCCCAAGGTGATAACAAAGGTACCCATAGAAGTTGTGTACAAAAAAATGATTGTACCTAAATCTGAAGAAGAAGATTTTTAAAGAAAAATTCCTCATATTGACTAAGTTATAATTTGGGCTCCCACATGGAGCCCAAATATGGACCCATGGACTTGGCTTTAACACACTTGAATCCCCCCTCCCCCCAAGGATGCTACTCACCACATATCAAACCATTCCGACTGCTGGATCTGAAGAAGAAGATTTTTTAAGAAAATTCCTCATTTCGAACAAAGTTACAATTCAAGCTCCCACAGTGAGCCCAAATATGGACCTAGAGACGTGGCTTGAACAAACTTGAATCTCACCCCCATAAGGATGCTGCATACCAAATATCACAAGATTCTGCCTGCTGGATCTTGAGAAGAAGATTTTCCAAGAAATTTGCCTGAAATGCACTAAGTTCGAATTTGGGCTTCTATAGTGAGCCCAAATATGAATCCAGGTGGCCGATTTGAACAAACTGGAATCAGATCCACCCCACAATGTTGCATACCAAATATCAAAAGATTCTGCCTGCAGGATCTGGAGAAAAAGATTTTTGAAGAAATTTGCCTGAAATGCACTAAGTTCAAATTCGAGCTTCTATAGGGAGCCCAAATATGAATCTAGGGAGCCGATTTGAACAAAATAGAATCAGATCCACCCCACAATGTTGCATACCAAATATCAAAAGATTCTGTCTGCTGAATCTGGAGAAGAATATTTTTTAAGAAATTTGCCTGAAATGCACTAAGTTCAAATTTGGGCTCCTATACTGAGCCCAAATATAAACCCAAGGGGCCGATTTGAACAAACTTGAATCAGATCCACCCCACAATGTTGCATACCAAATATCAAAAGATTCTGCCTGCTGGATCTGGAGAAGAAGATTTTCAAAGAAATTTGCCTGAAATGCAGTAAGTTCAAATTTGGGCTCCTATACTGAGCCCAAATATAAACCCAGGGGGCCGATTTGAACAAACTTGAATCAGATCCACCCCACAATGTTGCATACCAAATATCAAAAGATTCTGCCTGCTGGATCTGGAGAAGAAGATTTTTTAAGAAATTTTCCTGAAATGCACTAAGTTCGAAATCGGCTCCTATACTGAGCCCAAATATGAACCCAGGGGGCCGATTTGAACAAACTTGAATCAGATCCACCCTCCAATGTTGCATACCAAATATCAAAAGATTCTGCCTGCTGGATCCGGAGAAGAAGATTTTTTAATGTTTTTCCCATTGCCTACAGTGTTAAAAAGTGCTGACTCAGCACTTTTTCAATGTCCCGAAACTGTACCCTATGATAAAACTGATGGCAATTTTTTTTTACCAATTCTTTCTGTTGGTCCTAAGGAAGCTTCACACCAAATAAAAATTCTCTGTGCCGTGCAGTTTTGGAGATATGGGCGTTTTAATTTTTTTCTATTTTTAGCTCCTGCGGTTCCCATGGGGCTACGGGAAAAAAAAAAATCAGCATAAATTAGGTACTTATGACCCAATAAACACTCACATAAAATTTGGTTCAAATCAGCCTCTCGGTTTGGAAAATAGAAATTTTGGGCGGGGCCAAAAATTTTGCCCCTCCCATAACGACGCCAAGTCTAGCCCCACAAACTTCTCTTGAACAAATCTGAGTCTACACCTCAAAAGGAAGCTGCACACCAAATATCAAGTCTCTGCTACTGCTGGTTCATAAGAAGAAGATTTTTTAAGATTTCAGCACACTTTTTGGGTGTGGCCCTACCCATGGGCGGGGCAACTTGATTTGAACAAAATCAAATTGCGATGTCATAACAAACTATTATCTCAAATATCAATTAAATTGGTTCAGCGGTTTGGGAGGAGAAGACGCAAACACCATGTTCACGGACGACGGACGCCAGACGACGGACGGTGAGTGATCACTATCGCTCTCCTGACTGAAAGTCAGGTGAGCTAAAAAGATTAATTAAAGATACTTTCTACTTACTTTCTTACTATTCTGTGATCTAGTGAATATAAAAATCACTTTAAATAAAAAAGTAATGGAAAGAATTTTGTGTTTTGGAGTCATTAGTGAGGTGTCGTAAGTGAATGAGTTCCATTATCCAGTTTATCGGGCAGGTTCAAATAGCCTCTTTGATAATCAATAATTAAAATACATTAGATTATCAGTGTTTGTTCAGCAGAAGGGCTGCATCAATGTTTCAGTGAGCAATCAAATCAAAAGTGAAAGCATATTTTTTTGACGATAATTGTGGAAAAGATTTGTGCCAATTAACAGCTACTCTTCAATGTATTGTCAACTGTTTTCGGAGCAGTATCGAGTTCATTTTCGAAATTTCTTAGAAAATTAGAGAGAGAGAGAGCAGGGATGGATGGATGGATGGATGGATGGATGGATGGATGGATGGATGGGTGGGTGGATTACGAAAATCTTCAACTCGTTCACAGTTTATAGTGAAATTTTCAAAATGCGTCCCGTAGAGTAGGTCTGGATTTCGCTAAAGACTCGAACCAGAGTCACCAGACCTAATTTACTGAACTCATTCTGTAACTTTCACTATAAACTGGAAACTCATTGAAGATAGTTAACTTATAGCCTTACTGTTGCAGTTTGCATTACGACACAATAACATTTATTGGTCCAGAGTATTTTCAACTCAAATACCAAGACAGGGTGGATGGTCCAAGTGAGGGAGGTAATAGTGAACTACTCACTGAAGCTCACAGACCTACACATAGGGGCAACCTAGGCGTGGCATGCGTGACAAAGAGATGCCTGGTTTTAAAGAGTACCTTGATGACACCTTTGGGGGGTCACTGTTGTTCAAGCTGAGGTCACAGTCCCTGGAGCTGAGAGGAAAAATTGGGCACAACAGTGAACAGAAGTGTCAGATGTGTAATTTAGGCATGGGGGAGACCCTGGAACACTTTCTACTAGAATGCCCAAAATACCAGTCAAAAAGAACAAGATTCACTAGCAGTGTAATGGGCAATGGGAGAATGCAGGACATGTGGTTTGTGAGTGATTCAAAGGAGAGGGTTAATATACTTATCGGAAAGACTGAAAAATATGGGGCAAGGGATGTCATCAAGCAGTTCATCTCTGAGTGTTGGGAGGAGAGAAGAAGCGTGGGGATTGGGGAGAAGTTGGGAGCACAAAATAAACGTTAGAACAACCCCAATAATGAAACTTATTACTTAAAAACAAATATTTTCCAGAACTTTTTCATTTTTTTTTTTGTTTAAAATATTTTTTATCATTACTGAACACCCAAAATAGCAAGAAATTAAGTGAGAAATATATATAATAACATTTTGGAGGGTCAGATTTGGTATTTCAAGTCAGATTCGATCAGATTCGGTATTTAGTGGGACCCGTCAGCAGCACTCATTACAATTTAAGCCCGCCAGGTGAAAATTTGATAAACGTTGCTGTAAATGACACATTCACCCAAATAAATATGGGAATACTGGTACTCTAAAGTGTATAATGGCAAGCTAAAATTTATTAGAAATAAGTTTTAAAAACAAAAGACGAGGCTTGTTACTGGTACGCATTATGGCCTACATAAACCGGGAAAGGTCCAACAATAAACTAGTTGGGAATATCTCTATTATTTACCGTCTGTTGGTAACACCCCCCCCCCCCCCCACCACCTCCCAAAAATTAAAAAATTTATAGTAATTTATATATTTTTTATACTTACCAATGACCCAGACTTAGCTGGTGCTAACTCTTAAAATTTCAGGGCCAAACACAAATTTTGCCCCCCAGTCCTGAAAATTTGTATCAAAATCCAAAAAATCCATGTCCTATATGGTCCTCCATACTTTTGTCCACTGCGCATGTGCAATGTCAAGGAAGTACCAAAATTGGCACCAAATCTTCATTCTTACAACCAGTGCCTGGTGAGTGTTATGTAATCAGCGGGGAGGTATGAGTTCCCAACTCATGGGAGGGCCATCCCCGTCTGGGTCATTGGTAAGTATAAATATATATATAAAATTACTATAAATTCTTTAACAGTTTTATACTGTACCAATGACCCAGACTTAGCTGAGTAGAAAAAAGGCCGGAGGGACTAGGACATAAAGGAAAATCCAATAGGCTCAATTACATGTAAACAGAATTATCCCCTCAAGGAGAAAAGGAGAAACAGGATTTACATGCATCTTTCTTGTTTATACAAAATAAGAAAGACACATTACCAGTCCGTAATTGAGCACAATAACATCAATGATCTCTATTAACATCCTGTATAACCCATTATACTAATTCTTTAAAGGAAAGCCAATAAATAAAGATAGTCCAGAGAATGAGACTCTTTATACACATTTAAAAGTGTCCAAGGATTGTATATTAACGCTCGTATGACACATAACATATACAAATGCTTCACACTGAGCTACACTTTAATGAAAGTGTCAATGACACTGTAGCTCAACTTGTCAAGACAAAGACATGTACATGTATAGTATGTGACACAGCAATGACAAACATCTAGGTAATGACCTGATAACAAAGGTACATATAAAGTATTGTAACGGTCTGTACATAAATACTGACCATTGCCTGTAACAAATGTATAGGTTAAGTATTGTAAAGATGGGTGACAGTCAGATGCTAAACTAGAAAAAAATCTTTGAGTCCCAGAGTGGGTCTGACTGAACCCCAAAATATTTGTTCTCATAGCACAGTGATAACAAAGGCACCCCAAAACACACTCATTCCTGTCCCAAGGTGAAAACAAAGGTACCCAAGAAGTTTCTTGAAGATCAGTTCACAAATATGAGCTGCGTAGAAGTTGCGACAAAAAACTGATTGGACCTAATTTCGGTACAAAATGGCCACTGGCAGCCATCTTGAATTTTGGACCGCACACAGAAACACTCGTTCTCGTCCCAAGGTGATAACAAAGGTACCCAAGAAGTTTTGTGAAGATCAGTTCATAAATACAGCCCGAGCTGTATTAACATGTGCACTTACAGTGTATAAGTAGCACTGAATAAATCAAAGTTCATCTAATTTGCAAAATTTCTGCACGAGAAAAAAACCCGTACTATATGTGATGTATTCCATGTTACTAAACATTCATACAAAAAATTATTCAAATCAGAACTTTCATACAGAAGTTCTGTACAAAAGACTGATTGCACTAATTTTGGTACAAAATGGCTGCTGGTGGCCATCTTGAATTTCGGACCACACCCAAAAACACTCGTTCTCATCCCACGGTGATAACAAAGGTACCCAAGAAGTTTCGTAAAGATCGGTTCATAAATACGGCCTCTAGCCTGAGCCGTATAGAAGTTGTGTACAAAAAACTGATTAGACCTAATTTCGGTACAAAATGGCCACTGGCAGCTATCTTGAATTTTGGACCACACCCAGAAACACTCGTTCTCGTCCCAAGGTGATAACAAAGGTACCCAAGACGTTTCGTGAAGATCGGTTCATAAATACAGACTCTAGCCCGAGCCGTATTGACATGTGTACTTACTGTGTGTAAGTAGCACTGAAAAAATCAAAGCTCATCTAATTTGCATAATTTCTGCACGAGAAAAAAACCTGTATTATATGTGAAGTATCCCATGGTACTAAACATTCACACCAAAAAAATTATTCAAATCAGCACTTTCATATGGAAGTTCTGTGCAAAAATCTGATTGCACCAAAAAATTTTGTACAAAATGGTTGCCATCGGCCATCTTGAATTTCGGACCGGACCCAAAAACACTCGTTCTCGTTCCACGGTGATAACAAAGGTACCCAAGAAGTTTCGTAAAGATAGGTTCATAAATACGGCCTCTAGCCCGAGCCGTATTGGCATTTGCACTTACAGTGCTGAAAGTAATACCAAAAAACATCAAAGTTAGTCTAATTTGCATAATTTACGTATGAGAAAAAAAAAAACGTATTATATGTGATGTATCCCATGGTAATAAACATTCATACAAAAAATTATTCAAATCAGAGCTTTCATATGGAAGTTCTGTACAAAAAACAGATTTCTGCATCGTCGGTACAAAATGGAGGCTGGCAGCCATCTTGAATTTTGTTGGACTGCACCCCAAAAACACTCGTTCTCATCCCACGGTCATAACAAAGGTACCAAAGAAGTTTCGTAAAGACCGGTTCATAAATACGGCCTCTAGCCCAAGCCGTATCCAATTGTTGACGGACAGACGGACCATGGCATAAGCTCAAATTTGGCTTGAGCTAATAATATTACATAAATGAGATAAACATTAGCTTTACACTTTAAAACCATCCCAGCACCGACTCGGAATTACTGACTCCAGAGGAGGTATTCCCCTGCTTTTCACTATAAAGCAGCTGAAATAAGGGAACACCATCCCCCCCCCCTTCCCCTCGCTCTGGGTCAATCACCCCAGAACGAAGAGGGCAGCAGGACAGAGTCACTGCTGGAACAGAAAGCCTGCATAACTATAGTTGCAACTGTTTAGTGGACAACATTCTGAGCAACAGATAACGGACCTAAACAATGCAGTTTGCCAGAAATACACTCAATATTTCTAAGGTAAAAATTCATGAATGTAGAAGGCTGAGACCAGTATGCAGCCTTCATCAAATCGGTAATAGCAATACTATTAGCATAAGCCCAAGATGTATACAGCGCTCTCACTTCATCCATCGAAATCTTAAGCACAGACTGCTGAGTAGAAGATAATTTTTCATAAGCAGTACGAATAGTCAATTGAATCCACCTTGAAACAGAATGGACCGTGATGCTCCTTCCATTTGGCAGAAGAGACAGAAAGAAATGTTTTCGTCCCTTTCTGATCAACTCAGATCTACGTTTGTACATACGCATAGCTCTGACTAGACATAGCACAGGCCTATGGCCATCTGAGGACGAAAGAGCCTTAATAACAATAGGTTCAGGGAACTTACTAGGACCCTGATTCTTAGACAAAAATCCAACATTAGTAGCCAAAGTAATAGTATTACCAACACTACAATAGTGAGAATCATCAACAGATAGTGCCTGCAGCTCACTAACTCTTCTACCAGAAGAGAAGGCTAAGAGAAAAGCCGTCTTATAAGATAAGTATTTGAAGTCTACCGTGTCAAGGGGTTCAAATGGCGCTTTAGCTTCAGAAGAGCTAAATTCCACTTAGGAATTAACCTAAGGGTTCTAGGTCTATTTATCGAAAAGTTTTTAACTAACTTAGATAAAGAGACATTAGATCCAATTTGTAAGCTACCATGATGAGCATAAGTATCCAATAGCATAGACCTATAACCCTTAATAGTTACAGGCTGCAGTTTGATCTCGTCAAACAAGTAGACCAAAAAATTAGCAATGTCTGGAATGGAGGGAACATAAATATCAATAGAATGAACCCTACACCAACGAGAGAAAACCTTCCACTTAGCAGCATAATTTAGCGAAGAGGAGGTCCTCCTACAGTTAGAAATTGCGTCCACTGCTCGTCCTGTAAAATGCTTGCCGTGCAAGAAGAACCGCACAACGGAAATACGTGAAAGTTGAGACCTTGTGGGTTGTGATGCAGTGTGCTCGATTTCCCCTGTGAAAGAAGGTCCTACCATGGAGGAAGCTTCCGAGGAATGTCCCACAACAGAGACCTGAGTAGATTTATCTATGGTCTCTGGGGTGACAGAGATGCTACCAACAGAATCTTGCAGTGAGATTGCTTGATTTTTAGCAATATCTGTTGAATCAACGGAGCTGAAGGATATGCGTATCCTATCATTCCGTCCCAAGAGATCGAGACAGCGTCTACTGCGAACGGTCGAGGATCTGGGCATGGCGACACATATGTCTGCAACTGATTGTTGAGATGTGTCACAAACAAGTCTATCATAGGACAATCCCATTGATCGCAGATCTGGTTGAATACTCATTTGTTAAGAGTCAATTCTGATGGCAACATACAACCTTTCCGAGAAAGGGAGTCTGCTAGAACTTTCAGACGACCCAGAATATAATGGACCGACAGAAGAACCTGATGCTCCTGGACAAACAGAAGGATTCTCTCCGTTAAGTTGAACAACGGAATGGAATAAGTGCCTCCGTGGTTCCGAATATACGCTACTACTGTCGAATTGTCGGACAGAATTTGAACATATGAATTCTGGATAAAGTTCATCCAGTGACGTAGCGCAAGCCAAATTGACATCATCTCTTTGATGCTTATGTGCTTGTTTAGGAACTGTGGATCCCAAAGACCCTGGCACCTCGAATCTGTTGGGCTCAAGGTTGCGCCCCAACCTGTTTGACTCGCATCCGTCATAATCGTAAAAATCGGATCTGGCAGTTGCAGTGGCACTCCCTGAGTTAACCACTGAATATCTGCCCAAGTCTGAATCTCATTTTACTTGGTTCGACAAGATGATGTTCATTTCAAGCAAATGAATCTTCACACTCCAATTCTGAGTGAAAAATATCTGGAGTGGACGAGTGCGTAGACGCCCCATCGGAATAAGATCTGCGGCGGCTCCGCACAAACCTATCAGTCGCATGAATTCTCCCGCTGTTACTACATCTGAGTGAAGACAAAAGCGAGGGTAACAACTGACAATATGTCTGATATGGCAGACAAACCAGATTGTTGTGCGTCTCGAAGCTCATTCCCAAGTGGATGAACAACTTGGATGGAACGAGATCCGACTTCTTTTCGTTTACTATGAAGCCGAGACATCAGAGCAGTTGAAGCAGACTCTGAGCATCGTTCTGAAGCGTTATTCTGTCGCCGTACCTCTGAAGAATGTCATCCAAGTAGGCCGACGTTATCGCAGACGAATGAGCTTGGAAATGAGTTCATTATTCGAGTGAAGGCCCAGGGCGCTAGATTCAAATCGAAGCACATTGCTCGTTACTGATAAATGACTCCTAGGACAGCGAAGTGAAGGTTCTTTCTGAACGCCGGATGTACGATGTGAAAGTACCCATCCTTGAGATTGATGCTCGCAGCATAATCGTTCACTTGAATGCTCGTTCTTACCGATCGAATGGTCTCAATATAAAACTTTGGAGCCACGATCAGCTTGTTTATCCAGCTTAGATCTATAACTGGACGGAACGAGCCGTCTGGTTTTGGTACCAGGAACAGGTGACTGCAGAAACCAGGAGATTCCTGGTTTTCTACGACCTCTATTGCGTTCTTCTCCAGAAGACATTGCACCTCTGATAGAAGCGAATATCTCTTCTGAAGGTTTGACGGAAGCTGAGTCCAACGTGGACTTCGTGTTAACGGCGTTTTTTCCTTGAAGGACAGTTTTAGACCTTCCAAAATAACCCCCTGAACCCATGGGTCGTCCGTAATTGACAACCAATTGGTTAAGAATCTCGACAACCTTCTGCCCACTGGAGCGCAATAGAGGTTCTGACCATCACCTCCTGGACCTGCGAGGCTTGCAGGAGAAGCTATGTCCTCCCCGACCCGCACCTCGACCAGTCGTCCTAGGGGCATCTGACTGGCTGTCTCGGCCAGCATTATGACCCCTACCTGAGTCGCTACTCTGACGATCTCTGGAGTAAGACGTAAAGGCTTTCTTAGATCCTCTATAGGAACTTCCCTTGGACGTACTTGCTCCAGAAGTCCCTGACTTACTCCTCTCTGCTGAGTCTGTTTTTTTCGAAACGGACTTAAAAAGCAGAGTCGGAAGCTTTCTTAGTAATCTGATCGTAGATTAGCGAAAGCTTACCATCAAAGAGAAGCTCTCCTGAAACCGGAGCGACTCAAAGAGAGTTTTTCCACCTTAGAATCCACTCTTGTGGATGAAGCCAGGGCAGCATCACGTCTGACTAACTCCAAATTTGCCACTGAAAGGGCGGAGTTATACGTGGAATATGCTACGGCCCTCGAAAGAACTCTCAAGGAAGTTTGAACATCCTGGAATTCTTTTCCATCGAGACGTTGTTATAACGCTCTGGTAAAGTGATCTGCGTAAGATAAGGCATCTAGACTGGCTCTGTTAGACGAGATTGCCGTCTCCAACGTACTGGAGAGAATCGACATAGGCGCCGGCAATGACAACTCCAAGTCTTCTGACTGGTCATCTAAATGCAGAGGAACTCTCGGAACACCCTGTCCTGCCGTTTCAAATCTATTTCTACTGTTGATGAACGGCAGATGTAGAACATGAGACGATAAGAAACTGGATCTGCCATTCTTAGAGGCTAGCCTGAAAATAGCGTCATTCAGCAATTCAAATGTCCGTGTGACATTTCTGGACTAGGCCGGAAACTCAGGCGCGATGTCCTTATCCTGGCTGAAAAAGTCTGTGTCCAGTGACGCTATCAGTCTCTTATCTAGAATCGCAGCTCTCTGGTCCGGAGGAATAACTTCTGGAAGGTGTTGCCGCATGAAATCTACGGCCACCTTATGTTGTTCTGAAAGAGAAAATTCCAGCACGGCTGATTTCCTTTCACCATCCAAATGGGAATCTCGGTCGTCCCTTTCTGACACTGCAGGGGAGCGTACTGACCCAGCTTCCTCAGACACTTCCTGATCTGAAAGAGTTTCTTGAAGGTTGCTGGGCTGCTGTGATGAGTTGTGCTAGCAAGTCCGTCACGGAGGCCTATGGAGCCATGGTCTTACGTTGTTTAGCCGCTGGAAGCTCCTGGGATGGTAACTCTTGCATAATTCTTTTATGTGAACGTCCCGAATGGTAAGGCCTCGTGTCCTTGGCTACCGGATGGAGCGACCCGGTCGACGTGGAATCCCTGGTCGGCGAAGCAGGCTGGATATCTGTGGTCACGTAGCCAAGGTACGGCCGTGTGTGCCGACATGTAGATGAGGAAGCCAGTAGACTAGCCGTGCCTGGCTGTCTATGCGATGGAGCGTCCCGAACAGGAGGAGCGGACATATGCTCCAACTGACGAATGGTACGAACAACATCTGGGCCCAGATGTTGCTGTAAGAGAGAGGGACCTCTCTCTCTCGTAGACCTGAACGAGCTAGCTACCGGACTGTCTGGCTTCCTCTGTTCCATCCTCTGATCCGTGGTTGCCGGGTGTGCATGATCCGAGTTTATAGTGCTCGCAACACCCCTTCTCCTCTCCTAGACGGCAACGGACGAACCCGGTGTCGCATCACCCACTTTATGAGTGATAGCTTCACCGGGCGAGCTAGCTGACGACAAGGTCGTCAATCCTACTAAGGATCTAGGCACTTGTCGTATTTTGTAGAGCGCCTTTGCCGCTAGCTCTTCATTTGTTTGCGACGGCGGTAGCACACTTCCTGAAGACATCACGGAAACATCACCCTGTTCTTGTTCCTCTGAAAAACTAGAGTGACCCTGTGGCGAGAGGACCGACATGGACCTCTCACCACTAACAATATACCGTGACACATGTCTCCAACGTTTGTCCTCCCAATTGGCACACACTGAGCAAGAATTAGTGCAAGTACATTGACTACAGAAAATACAATGAACATGAGAATCAGAGGAAGACTTCCTCGATTTACAATTTGAACAATATTCTTTCATATTTTGAAAAAATATTAAACAGCCGTAGTACTCGCACTAACCCTTGAAAATACAAAGATACATAATAATAATATAATCCATTACAAAAATTTCGAAAAATAATTCAAAAGAAAAAATTTATGAAAAAATTTCGAGACGAGCCCAAGTTCCCAAAGGGAACGATGAGCCAAATGGATCCCCAAAAAGCCTAAGTGTGGCCAAAACATTTAAAAAATAATGTTACACTTACTATCCGATGTAAAACAGAAACTTCCACAGAAGAAACTGCAGTACATCGGATGGTAGATGCATGAACCAAACGCCTAAACACCCCTAGGGTGAGGACGTAACCATGGGCAAAACAGAATAAACATTCTGTAACTATGCTAAAAACTCCCAAGAAATTTCAGTAAAAAAATTTAAAAAATTATGCCAAAAGCAGTGGAGTTTTCATAGCAAGAATGAAAACATCAGACCCATGCCCCGAAATTAGGGAACATGAAATAATTTTGCATAAAAATTATAAGTTACAGCCCTGAACACATCTTTCCACTGTTTCTTCCTCTCATCCTCCTATTTCATCCTTGGATCCACCATTTCCCTCACGATTTTGTGCCTGGCATCATTGTAACTGAGATTATAAGCACAGATATCAGTGAGATATTACTGATTGAAGGGCCAAACAAAGAATGAAGATTTGGTGCCAATTTCGGTACTTCCTTGACACTACGCATGTGCAGTGGACAAAAGTATGGAGGACCATATAGGACACGGATTTTTTGGATTTTGATGCAAATTTGGGGGATTGGGGAGGGGGGGGGGGACAAATTTGTGTTTGGCCCTGAAATTTTAAGAGTTAGCACCAGCTAAGTCTGGGTCATTGGTACAGTATAAAAATAATTAGGTCTTTACCACCAACCTTTAATACAATCGTAAACCCTACCTATTTCCCCAAAGCGAGCTTTCACTTGCCTGAGAATCAATGAATTTAGGCTTGAATTTAATCACCCAGGTATTGAACCCACTCATTATAATTTGTACGGATCTGTGCTTGTGATGTATTGACATCCTGATCGCTTCCATTAACTGGAATCGAATAATTACATTTTCCAACGATAACCCCCCACGCCACCCCACCCACCCCCAAAAAGCAAGTTTAATTATTAACTCGCCATAATATTGTTGGATATAGCAATTGTTTTAACTTAATTTAAAGTCAAAACACAGTCTGCAGGATCAGGTAGACCTTATGTATCTAAGTCATTACTCATCACGTGCGTTTTAGTTTGATTACCATTAAATCAGTGTGTGTGTGTGGGTTGGGGGGAAACAATTATTTATAAGTTTAATGGATAAGCAAAAGGGCTCACTGCCTTTCAATGGTGGTGGGTGGCTCCTAAGATTTTATCCAGAAATGTTAATAGAGTTAGTTGCCACAACCAGTGACGTGGAAATCCCCCTCCCACAAAAAAAAAACAACAAAAAAAAAATACAAAATTACCACACTCTCATGACTTTCATCACCCCTCTCCACCTCCATTGTTGATTTTTTCTGAAGTTTATCCCAGGATTATAAACTGAGAGAGAGGTCTAACTAGAAGGGGTATCAGTACCCCATGGCTCACCAGCAGGTGGCCAATGTAAAGGAGTGGCTGAAGTAAAAACAAAAAAAGAAAGTCCAAAACCTGCACACAAAATTCCAAAATTAAAGTAAATAATGAGCTAAAGGGTTAAATGATATAATAATAGCCCCAAAAAGCATGCTAACATAAAATAGGAACCATGGCAATATGCTACAGGATAAGTCTCCACTTTGAAGAAAAGAAAGACAAACCTCAAAACCTGCACATGAAAGTAAAAACAAAAAAGTATCACATTTGTTTCAATGGGTTAAAATTGAGAAAAATACCCTGATAATGTCACAGTAACCACCATGGCAATATGCCAGTAAGGTGAAACTCTACCTGAAAAATATCCACTTGGAAGAAAAGAAAGAAAAACCTCAAAACCTGCACATAAAAGTCCAAAAAGTATCACTTTTGTTTCAAAGGGTTAAAATTTAGAAAAATACCCTGAAAATGTTACAGTAACCACCATGGCAATATGCCAGTGAGGTAAAACTCCACTTGAAAAAAAAAATATCAAAACCTGTACACTAAAGTCAAAAACCTGCACACAAAAGTCCAAAATTAAGGTAAATAAAGCAGCTAAAGGGTTAAATAATATAATACTAGCCCAAGAAGCATCCTAACATAAAATAGGAACCATGGCAATATGCTACAAGGTAAGTCGCCACTTGGAAGAAAAGAAAGACAAACCTCAAAACCTGCACACAAAAGTAAAAAAAGTATCACATTTGTTTCAAAGGGTTAAAATTGAGAAAAATACCCTGCAAATGTCACAGTAACCACAATGGCAATATGCCAGTAAGGTGAAAGTCTATTTGAAAAATATCCACTTGGAAGAAAAGAAAGACAAACCTCAAAATCTGCACATAAAAGTCAAAAAAGTATCACATTTGTTTCAAAGGGTTAAAATTGAAAAAATACCTTGAAATGTTAAGGTAACCACCATAGCAATATGCCAGTAAGGTAAAACTCCACTTGAAGACAAAATTTCAAAACATGTACACAAAAGTCAACAAACCTGCACAGAAAAGTCAAAAACCTGTACACAAAAGCCCAAAATTCAAGTAATTAAGAATGGAAAGGGTTGAGTAAAATATTACTATCCCTGAAAAGCATCCTGACATAAAAAAAAAAAGCAAAAAAAAAAAAAAAAAATCAAAACCTGCAAACAAAAGTTCAAAATGAATGAATCTGGACGCCGACGACAACACCAACCCCGCCCACATGAGGGCTATGCCATAGGCTCACACAACTATCGATGGTGAGCCAAAAACTAATTTTCTCTGTTAAATGAATGTACAGTTAGATTATTCATATTGCCATGTGATCCATTTCGACTAATAATTTGAAGTTAACATGTACAAAACAATAGGCTGCTGAGAGTCGGTGAACAAAAGAAGCTTTAAACAATAACAAGTAGTAGTTCGATCATTACGTGTGCAGTCCCTGTAAAAGTTGTCTTCCAAATTACCCCAGTTGTTACATATGATTACATAATACAGTCACTGTTAATCCGGTTAAATTAAGATCTCTGTGTCTATTTATAGAGGAACTTTTTATGAGTGGGCGGAGCTAATTAACGGGGTTTTCCAGCACTGGTCTGATAAAGCATAACACTTTTTAGATGTCGTTTATAACCTTTCTGACAACTTTTATTTATCAAATGTTATTAAATATCTTTTTGAAATTTATTCTGTATTTTGCTATAATTTATTGGGAATGCATATATATCAATATATTCTATCAATTGTAATTTGTAACAAAAACAAAAAATCACATTAAAATAATCTTGCCATGTAAAGTTCAAAGGGAGAAATATTCAAGTGTAATTACTGTGTAATATTCATATCTGCATTTAACACTTTACGTGACATAACTGTAAAAATCGGCCAGCACTATACACGAAATTCGTCATTCCCATTTTTTTTTAGGTTTTTATCTTAATTTTTTGCTTCCAAAGCATATCTTATGACTTCTGACTGAAACGAGCACGTAGCGTATGTTTCAATCAGGGGTCATAAGCTGTGTTGTTATTTATGGAGGGGGGACTTTAAACTATAAGGGTGTCGAAGCCTGCTCTTACTGGACGTTTACTCGGCATATGTACATACGGCGATCTTAGGTGGAAAAGACAGGTATCCAGTATTAAGAAAACAACACTCGAACACATGGTCTCTCAGTGTGCTGCAAGACACGGGGCTGTAGAAATTGTTTTGTTTTTTGTTTTTTCTCAATTTTTGTAACACTCTATTCAAAACACTTCTGGATGTTTTCCAATAAATTGTCGCAAAAAAAAAATTCAATCTTTGTTATTGTGGTATAAAGTCTACAAAGAGTTAAATGGTGGGAAGTCGTTCGAATCCCACCTGAGGCAACCGCGTTGAGTCCTTGGGCAAGAACTTCACCCACATTGTCCATTTGGGGACGTGGTGACGTCGTGTACTAAGGCGTACTGCACGTTGATGGTGCACTTGTCTTCAACCAATGCTAACCCTGCTTGTGTGGAGTTAGTATGTTGGGGAGCTGACAGTTGCTCGCCGTTGCTCGGTGATTCTCTCCGGGTACTCTGGCTTCCTCCACCCATAAAACCGTCATGGTCATGCTTAGCCATTGTGCAGAAATATGTGACCTTAAACCCGAATAAATAAATAAATAAATAAATAAATAAATAAATAAATAAATAAATAAATAAATAAATAAATAAATAAATAAATAATGGTGGGATGTCGCCCATGGGAGAAGTTGGCCAAAAATAAAGTTAGCAACTGGGGTATGCCCCTAAGTAGGTCCACGGATTAAATCGGCCCAGGGCTTTTTCGTAGAGCTAATATACATGTGTACGGTTAACTTAAGTGACAGACTGAATGTTAGAAATTGAACTTTTTCTCATCGTGTTGCAACTATTTGTTGGAAAACACCACACGAGCGCTGTCTTTTCCTATAAATAGATTCAAAATAATTTCAATATTTGTCATAGTGCTAATAAAATTGTTAAATGATAGGTAGAATGTAAGAAACAAAATTTTCTTTACAAGTCGCAGTGCAAATATAAAAGTATATAGATATACATAATTGTAATTCAATTTAATCAGTTTCTGAAATTGGAAATCTCAAAAGAATAAACTTCATAGGAGTAATTTATGCTTTATCTAATGTCAATGTTTTCATTTCGACCAGAGGCTGTTTCAGAAACAATCAGTAGCAACTGTCGGCTCTTGTTTTACATCTTTAGAAGGGTAATTAAAGGATTAGTTTGGATTAGAAAATGTTATTGCTACCAAATTATATTGCTGCCACGAGAACTCAATAACTGATGATGTTAAGTGTTGTGTTATATTCAGTTATATTACAACAGCCTGGGTCTACTTTTCTCAGTGGTTCAAAGCAACAAACCTCAAGCTATACGCATCATTTTTTAACGAAATATAAAATATATGTATATGTTTCTTCTAATTTTGCTGAGTTCAGACGGGAAACTGAAAACTCTCCCAAATTTTGCCAATTTTTAACTGATCTCAGATACATTCAGACACATCGCGTCCCATCTCGCCACATGAAGAAAGGTCTCTGCTAAAACACTCGAGGAGTGAGGTTTCCACTCACAAAATGTGCTCTCAGTTTCAGTGAAAAAGGGACACCGAGCACAACATATTTCTATAGATGGACCGTAGGTTGTCGTTCAAAGGACCCTCGGTTCAATGAAATGATTCTTTCACATGGGTTGAGACGATACATATGTGAAAATTCCACTCTGTTAGTGTTTCTGTTTAGAATTTCTCTCCATGTACTGTTGATGGGTTCCAGGATATCCACAATTACAATCTTGGTCATCCACAGTGTTTCAAAGGCCCTGCATGGTTCAATGTAAAAGAATATTCTGTTCACCTGAACAATAGGTCGAACTGCATGCTGGACGAAACTGTGTTGGAGAGGAATTGACTCAGATTTCCCACGTGTTATTCAATCATAATAGATGATTTCAGCACAGCGTCATCTTACATCCGGGAACAGATATGTAGGTACACGCGCGGTTTGTTTATCAAATTTGGTTCCACACCTGAAATCAGTCTGCAATTTATTTTAGTCTGTCAGGAAATTTTGTTCCGCCCCATATGGCGAGGAACAATACCTATATCGCACTTGCATATCCCACTTGATGCTGCATAAGATTCCCACCCCACCCAAGTTCACCAGGATTTTTTAATAGGCCTAGGCCCACAAGTAGTAGGCTTACAGCAACACTGAACATTAGGAGACAGAAACAGACTTTAAATGTTTGTGGGTTTGGCCTATACAAGTGCACCCTCTGATGGCAAGATGGTAGGCCCATGACAGTCGGCTCTCTGCTTCCATTGAATTTGTACTTAGACCCCCCCCCCCCCCCCCCCCAACCTACCAACCAGTCAGATGATATCTATACCCGACTGATCTTCCACTGCATTTTTTTTTACCAAGAACATTTTTTTTTTTTTGGGGGGGGGGGGGGAGCAGATTAACATACTGCACCCGTATTTTGGGTATTCTTTTTGTATTTTTGCCCGGCCAAGTTGAGTGAGAACATCGCCTTGTAAAACATGGATGCTTTGCCGCGACACTGGGGCGAGTTCGCAATGGACCGGCTCGTTCTCTGCACACCTTGAAATCCAACATTACCCATTGAACGCTTATTTTTTTATTGAGAAATGTTGTATATCATCCTCGGATTAAAGGGGATGTCGTAGTTCGGAGTTGCTGTGCATCCCGCCCCCAGGTCCCACTGCTTAGTCTAACCACAGACGTCTGGAGACCTGATTAATATCATATCAACCTCCTCCCCCCCCCAATGTCACACCCCCTCTTATATATGCCCCCCCCCCCCCCCCCCACACACACACACACTTTCAAAATAAATAACACACAGATCTGTGTATTATATATTTCGAGGGGGGTGCATATAAGAATGGGGTGTTTTGAGGTAGGGGTGATTTAGATCAGGTTTCCAGACGTCTGTGGTCTAATAACTCTGGCAATTTGGGCCGCTTAGTGGGTAACGAAACTACGTTGTTCTCAACCTGTTAAGTCGACGTTAGATGCCCTTTATGCGAATACCTGGAAACGCAGCCAAATTGTGTAAAGTTTGTCCAGAATATGTCTACCATTGCAGAATAAAAAAGGTGTGTATTTGAATGACTCTTTTCGAAAGGTTCTTCAACCTATTACAAATGAGATTTTTTTTATTATTTCCATTTTTGGCATAACTTCGCTAATAATAGTCGGATTTTACAAATTCAAGGACGAAATCGCACTGATTTTTACTCAATATATTCGACACAAAACGTGTTTTTTAAATTTCCCTATGATATTAAAAATAGTATTTGCCCGACTGGTTAGAAAAATGTGCTAATTGATATCCAAAAATTACGGGATCAAAGAAACACCGACATCGACAAAAAGTAATGACAAGGTCTTCACAAATATTCATGCGAGATCGAAACTGCCTTCAAAAGTCATATTGTACGATATTTCGATATAAATTTTAACGATTGTATTTTTATTTGTGTAGTTTGGGAGCATTTCGCTTTTTTCCCTAATTATCAGCGGCTGTTTTGCAGAGAAATGATGTATGGAGATCCTATTTTGTGTCGGAAGCATAACCTTGTCACAACACTGGGAAACACTTTGTGCTAATTATAACCGATAGTACATCTTATTGAAGTCACGTGGTTGGGTTTTGATACCCCACCTCATAGAGCAGTTAGTGGGGAGTCGATTGGCAGTGTTTTACAGGGAGCATACACGTAATGTATGTCACTGATTGCTAATACTCCTGTCTTGATTGTCTTATTAACTGGTAGAGTGCTGAATTGTTTTTGGCAATCAAAATTTGTTCACATGTCTTTGCCTTGTTACAATTTATGGGAGAGTGCCAGTGGGCACTCTCCCATAAATTGTAACAAGGCAAATCCTAACTGACGAAATAATATCACTTCAAAGATAATATGAAGCATATCCATTGAATTTGAAGCCTTTAAGTGGCAGTACCTACACTTGAGAATGAAGCCCAAATATGGGCTTCCAGCACTCTACCAGTTAAAAGATTATTGCCAAAGGTTTTAATTACTGAACAAACTATTGTAATCATCTTCACCTGTGCAAGTTCAATAGACTTTGTGAGGGATAACTTCTGTATCCACTGTCGATTTTTATTGGGAGTTTGTGACAAATTTGTTACATTCTTGGTTTGCAGGATTAAAATATTAATAATTTGTCTTCAATACGCTGAATGAGATGATGCACGGCATAGGTTAATTTTAACACATACTCTCAGAGTGGAGTTTCCCCTCGCACAGTTTTTTAAATGACGTTATGACATTTATCATGTTTCTGGCCAGAAATGCGGACACTCAGATTCAAGTGGGGTGGGGGTGGGGGTGGGGGGGGGGGGGGGGGGTGGGGGGGTAGTATAGTATAGAATGATGGGGATGTGATGGTTGGGGGGGGGAGGTATTCAACATTTGATATCAGCAATGATCAAAGATTTCATGTTAAGGGAAAGTGAATCAAAATCAATGCAGGCATGTATTAGATTGCTGTGGAGAATATCGACTGCGTACCTTTGAGATTGGGGTGGAAGGTCATACGACCCCCATGACCCTCCCTGGCTACGCCCTTGCCGTCTTGTTTGAGACCAAAACTCCCACACTGAAATGCAAAATGTCCAATTCATCAAGCTTGTGGGAAAATATTTGCAAACTGTATTCATTTTTAGCATTACTGTTCCAATGTAACAGGCCCATCTCCTTTTTTCAGTAGAGTAAATACACTGCCATCTGCGTTCGGAATTTTTATACTTGTAAGTTTCAGAATTTATTTATTTATTTATTTATTGATGTTTTAAGGTCACATATTTATGCACAATGGCTAATCATGACCGGGACAGTTTTATGGGTGGAGGAAGCCGGAGTACCCGGAGAGAACCACCGAGCAACGACGAGCAGCTGCCAGCTCCCCAACATCGTAACTCCGCACTGCAGCACAGGCAGGGTTAGATTGATTGAAGACATGCATACCATCGACGTGCAGTACGCCTTAGTACACGGCGTCATCGTGCCCCCACATGAGCAATGGGGGTGAAGTGTCTTGCCCAAGGACACAACGCGGTTCCCGCAGGTGGGATTCAAACCGAGGGCCTCTCGGCTTGCAGCCTGCACCTCTACCTACTCAGCCACTGCGCCCCCAGTTTCAGAATTAAATTAATGTAACGTCATTATTCATATTTAGACACATTGGGCCATTATAGGCTTTCTTGGCTCTTATAGTCAATGATGGCCCGACATGTTGCGCGACTTTTACTTGTTGAGCATTAATATTAATATTATAGTTTGGGAGATTAAGAAAATGCCAGTGAGAAATATTATAAAACGAGTACTGGGAGATTAGAAGGGACAATGGGGTTGGGATGACACATGTGGGACAGGGGGAATGAAAGCCTCCTCTGTAGAGGAGAGCAGCAAATTAATTAACGTCTTGTGTCGGAATTAAAACTTTTATTCTATGAGTAGGTTTAACTTAATCAATTAATGTAAATTACTGGTTTGTGTCATGTTATAATATCCTCAACAATCCCAGTTTTCTCTCTGGTATAAATAATTAACATTTCCTCACTCATCTCAACACTGAGAGCCAGCTTGTTTATTACCCTGGAGACTGAAATGGTTCCAATGTAGTCAATGATTGACGGAATCTATTTATATGCTGATTGATCGTAATTACCCTTGATTAACAGGACTCAGATTTTTAATGCACTGTACACATAATGATGAACTGTATCTTTTGAGCAAACTTCACTGGCATTATAACATAAAATTATCAACAAAGAAAAATACAATGGAGTGTGTGGAATGTTATCCATTTTTGTATTCTGTTCATTCCTCTTCAAAAAATCAGTTAATAGCATGTGTCCAAACAAATGAAAGTGTCAATGACACTGCAGCTCAACTTGACCAAGTAGGGACTGAATTAAATAAAAAGTTCCAGTATTGCCAAGTCATTTGCTCAAGTTTCTACAGAAAAGACATCACAACAAAGATACAAATGGAATCAGAAAAAGATTGGGGGAGGGATGCAGCCTGTAGAGTGTGTTAATGGAATTGATGACAATTTATATGCCAGTTCCAAGAAGGCCACTGGTGGCCATGTTTTTCAATGAAATTTAGAAAGATTTGATAGCTCAAACCTGGACATCACACCAAAGCTACATATAAGATTTGATTAAAGTAGGGGAGGGAAGACACCACCGAGTAGCTCAGAGTAGCCATGGAAGCTTGATGAAAGAGCACATTTATAACTGAAGTCTCCCTGTACTTGACCTTTGCAATTGAACATTATAGTGAGTGTGCTCAGTACATGATTAGTTCAGTATCATCTGACTTTGCAATCTATGTATGTCTTCAACCATGTGACAGTTTGTCAATAATACAAACACACATAAGAACAGTTTTGCACTGTCTATCAGTCACTGTTACCTGAATGACTCATTCAGAAATAACTGCACACAGTTTGGAATCATCCATTTTTACATGTTATTAAGTGCTGTTCTACAAAATACACGTTTGTGCAGAATTAGAGGGTCATAAGTGTAGTATATTTGAATGCTCTAGTATAGTATTAATTGGTGTTATGAAGTAGAATGTCACTTGTCCCCCAAATGTTGGGGGTGTGGCAGGGTTAAATACATCGCTCCTCCTTACAATGTAGCATATTATGATGCCAAGTAGAGAGGTTGTCGGCTTAAGCAAATTGATGTACGTGCGCTATCATTAATATTACTGCTGTTGTGAGTGTAAATATGTGTCAGCAAATGCCCATGTGGGTCCTCATTACCCGTTATGGGGGTTAGGCACGCTCATAGGTGCACCAAACTGGCTAAAGTGGCCAATGAGATGCTTAATGGGAGTTGGTATAAATTTTAACCCTTTGCACAATACAGTAAAGTGAGTCGTTCTTGGCTCCATGAGTGTGGGTATTTATTTCAACCTTTTGCCAAGTACAATTTTTCATAGTTTGTCAACCCGTGATGCGACATGTTAGCTATGTATTGCTCAAAGCTTCAGCCCATAAGTCATTGTTGACATTAGAGTGCATTCGTCTGAAGATAGTTGGGTACGTAATTCAGACTCGCATTGGTGATGCGATAGTTGAGTTAGAACATATCGGCGACCTCGATAAAATGGATGGTTGATCAACTGTGGTATAGGCATTATATGCGCCTGTGCTTTCAGTGAGTAGGGTTAGCCCATATTACTTGATTGATGTGGTGCATATGTTTACCGCGTTGTGGATGCAGCCCATATTATACGACTTGAAATACATTCAGTTTGTGATATCGTATCAGTATTTGGCATGCGTAGTAGGCGATAACATTGGCGGAGGACCAAGGGTGAATGGCTTAGCTACCCGTTTCCTCCATCCACCCCTAGCCTTCTCTCTAAGGCTCATCGGTGAATGCATGCTACTGCTACAGTGTTTGATACATGTGCTTTACTGAATACTGATCGATTTAATTGAATGATGCCGGGGTAGTTAGTATTCCCACTGGATGGATACAGTCCTATTATTAGGTCAGCACGTGATATCGTATCAGTACTTGGCATGTGTAGTAGGCGATGGTACTGGTGGAGGACCAAGGGTGAATGGCTTAGCTACCCGTTTCCTCCATCCACCCCTAGCCTTCTCTCTAATGCTCATCGGTGAATGCATGCTACAGTGTTTGATACATGTGCTTTACTAAAGACTGATCGATTTGATTAAATGACGCAGGGGCTGTTAGTATTCCCATTGAATGGATACAACCCTATTATTAGGTCAGCACAAGTTTAACATGTAAGATCGTATCAGTTTCCACTGCAATATAACTGAAGCTTGTATTAAAAGGCTTATCGGTATGTGCATGCTGCATTGTAAGAGATATGCCCATTCTGATCATTGGGCTGAGACCATCGTCTAGGTAAATAGCTGTCAACACTAAAGAAATATGGTTGTTGACTAAAAGCAATTGAGCAATGCATTTTGTCCTTTGTCAGCTCTCTGCACTACAAGCTCATGATGAAAGAGCTAATTTTAATGTAGCGCTTATATTTGCTTTGGTATATAATTTGTCGGACTCGAAGCCCATTAGTACCTGCCCAAAATTGTTCCGCTGTGTATAACTAGTTTCAGCCTATACGTTTTTTTCAAATAAACAAATACCTCAGGACTTCAATTTGTTGAAGATGTCTGAGTTTATCGAAACTGTGTCGATATATGAATGAGAAATTGTAATATCGGTCGCTTTGTTTGTGGACTTGGACACACCATTTGTTTGATGTGTTTTATTATAATTCTTATACAGCCGTAGTTTTGTTGTAGCAAATTACAAAACAAATTGTTAGTGTGCTTGTTTTGGCAAATTCTATTTGCTGTTTAGATTTTGATTATTGTACTGTGTTGATGTTTTTATTTTTAGCTGGTGCATTCATATTGTTCACACCTTATAGTAGTTGTAGGGTGTGAAGTACAGTCATTCTTTGTTTTCACCAGTTTGGTGTCTGCACTCGATTATTGCACTGTATATAAATATGTTTTTAGTTGGTGCAATTATATTGTTCACACTTTATAGTATTTGTAGAGTGTGACGACCAGGTGTTTTTTTCACTGGTCTGGTGTCTGCACTTGATTATTGGTGGTTTTATTAAATTATCTTCGTTTGAAGAGCTTTGAATTGTCACAGTTTATTTTTAAACTGTATTGTAATTTGGTTTATGCGCCGTTCGCAAAGTTCTAAGCTGGCATTAAATACACAGAATACTATCTATACCACAAGCCTGCGGAACAGAACTTCTAAGTTTCTAAGATGTCTGTTACTGTACTAGTTTTAGTCTAGAAACTTGGCGATTGATGAAGTTTCCAAGCTGTCGGGGAGTATACGAAGTGTATACAATGCTGACTTGTTTCAGGAAACTTCTAGGTTTCAAAGCTGCCAGGCAACATTTTGTTGCACAGGCTTGTTTCATGAAACCAATCAGCACATTTTGAAAGTTTCCAAGCTGTCGGGAAGTATACAAATTGTATACAGCACAGGCCTGTTCCAGGAAACTTTGTGGTTTCAAAGCTGTCAGGCAACTTTAAGTTGGACAGGCTTGTTCCATGAAACCTATCAGCTAGTATTAAAGTTTCGAAGCTGTCAGGAAGTATATAAAATTATATACAACATGGGCTGGTTCCACAAAACTTAGCTGATACACTGAAATTAAATAAATTGAATTACGTGATCGCGAGCGAGTAATTTGCGTAATCGAAAATAATCAATGAAAAAAATGAATTAAAAATTACAGTGAGAAAGTGTCATCGAGTATACCTTGTGTGTGCTATATATAATGATCAGCGCAGTGTTCACGAGTGTCCAAGTCGCAAATGTGTAATAATATTCCAGCAAATAGATGTACAATAATTGCTGTTGACAGATTTCAAAATGGTGTCTAAATCGTTTAGTGTACTCGATGAATATCAGTGAAGAATCAAAAGACAAAGTCGATAGCACTCCTACAAACTCCACAACAAAATATATGATAAAGATACATGAATAATTGCAATCAAAATTAAATTCAAAATTTTATAAAAAATTTCGAAAAATGTTTGAAAAAATACCCAAGTTCCTAAAGGGAACATTATGAGCCCAAGGGCATCCCAATAGAGCCTATGTGTAGACAAAATCCAAATATTATGAGCTACACTACCGGAATAATAATCAATGTATCCTACAGTAATATAAAATACTACATATATTTGAGGATATTGCCAATGTAAACAAAGTCAAGGAAAAAGATGGAAACAAGACATCAGGCACAAAAAGGCCCAAAGTCACTAACCAATTTAAATGCTACCACTCATTTCCGGATTTTGGTCCAAAATTTCTGAGTCCGGACCGGGACCCCCAAATTTTCAGCCTAAATATGAAGCCAGGGACTTGGCTTGAACAAACTTGAATCTCACCCCCTAAGGATGCTGCATACCAAATATCAAAAGATTCTTATAGGTAGATCTGAAGAAGAAGATTTTTAAAGAATATTCCTCATAATGCACTAATTTAAACATTTGGGCTCCTATAGAGAGCCCAAATATGGACCCAAGGAATTGATTTCAATAAACATGTGAAACAATCTTCCAAACATGTTATATGTGAAATTTGAAAGCTTTTGGAGCAGTGGTTTGGGAGAAAAGTAGTCTTAAATGTTTTCCCCATTACCCACAGTGTTAAAAAATGCTGACTCAGCACTTTTTCAAAGTCCCCAAAAAGTACCCCATGATAAAACCGATAGCAATTTTTTTTTACCATTCCATTCTGTTGGTCCTAAGGAAGCCTCACACCAAATAAGAATTCTCAGTGCTGTGTAGTTTTGGAGATATAGGCGTTTTAATTTTTTGCTATTTTTAGTTCCTGCGGTTCCCATGGGGCAACAGGAAATTTTTTTTTGCATAAATTAACTACTTATGTCCCAATAAAACCTCATGCCAAATTTGGTTCAAATCAGCCTTTCGGTTTGGAAAACAGAAATTTTGGGCGGGGTAAAAATTCTTGCCCCTCCCATAACGATGGCAAATATAGCCCCTAGAACTTCTTTTGAACAAATCTGAGTCTACACCTCAAAAGGAAGCTGCACACCTAAAATCAAGTCTCTGCTACTGCTGGTTCATGAGAAAAAGATTTTTTAAGATTTAGGCTCACTTTTTGGGCGTGGCCCTACCAAGGGGTGGGTCAACTTGCTTTGAACAAACTTGAATTGACATATGATAGGGAACATGCACACCAGATTTGGTTCAATTTGGTTGAGTAGTTTGTGAGAAGTCGATAATGTAAAGTTAACTCTGGACGGAAAGTGATTAGTAAAGCTCCCCTTGAGCTTCACTCAGGTGAGCTAAAAATTTTAAAAAAAAATAGCCAAAAAGCTAAGGAGTTTAACAGGAAGGGTTCATGGAAGGATAGGGAAGGAATACTTAACACAACAGTGGAATAAGCATTATCAAAAATGATGACGTCAGGCGTATGTCCCGAAAATGGGAAACATGAAATAATTTTATAATTATTATCAAGTTACAGCCCTGAATGTCTGAAACCACTGTTGTTCACTTCCATCATTCATTAACAGGCTTGGATCCACCAATTCTTACATTGATTTGAGTCTGGCATCCTCAAACAAGAGCACCGCCTAGCGGGGCAACATACGCCCATGGTGATCAAAGTTTGAACAATATAGCATGTAAAATGTTGAAGGAGTTGGCGACACAATACTGTAATGTTTTAAGTACTAAAAGAGCACATAACTCTGGAAATACAAAACAGAGTTACCTGCTCTTGTCACATGCAAAATGACAGTTGGTGATCAACATGTGTGCAAAGTTTGAACAATATAGCATGTGAAATGTTGAAGGAGAAGGTGACACAATACTGTAATGTTTTAAGTACTAAAAGGGGGCTTAACTCTGGAAATACAAAATGGAGTTACCTGCACTTGTCACATGCACATAGACAATTACTGATCAACATGTGTGCAAAGTTTGAACAATGTAGCATGTAAACTTTTGCACAGACAGACAGACAGACAGACAGACAGACAGACAGACAGACAGACAGACAGACAGAGACAGACAGACAGACAGACAGACAGACAGACAGACAGACAACGCCATAACATAATACACCCGTTTTTTTCAAAACGGGCGTATAAAAAGGAGATTTTAAAGCACAGATGTCAGATCATTGTTACTGACTTTAGGGACAAACGAAGAATGATGTTTGCGCCAATTCCGGTCTCTTCATGACCACTGTGCATGCGCAAATGGTAAAAGTATGGAGGGCCAGATTCGACTTCTAATTTTCGGTTTTGTATGCAAATTTTGGGGATTGGGGGTTCAAAATTTGTGTTTGGCCCTTGATAATATCGAGTTTGCACCAGCTAGTCTGGGCCATTGGTTATTAGTATAAAAATATTGAAATTTTCTCGGTCAAAAAAGGCCCATAACTCTAGAAAAATAACATGACAGACCCCGTTAATTGAGGATATTCTTTTGCAAAGGGGGTCCATGAGCATACCAAGAATAAATCAAATTCAACATGCAATGAATGCAAAACAGAAACAGAAGTCAATAAAAATTTTCAAAGTCGAAAGAGTGAAAAAGGGCTATAAGTCTGGGAAAAATTATTGGATGCAATTCGTTCATTGTGCACACCCGTTTTCTCATGCGGTTCAATCAGCATACCAATGGAGATCCAAATCCGACTGATGGTTTTGAAATTACAATGCAAAAAGTTTGTACAGACAGATAGACGGATGGACGGACGGATGGACGGACGGACGGACGGACGGATGGACGGATGGATGGACGGTCAGACAGACGGACGGACGGATGGATGGATGGATGGACAGATGGATGGACAGATGGATGGACAGAGGGATTTACTAAATACCACAAATCCTCCTTCGGGTGTCAGGAACATAATAAAAGAGAGGGTGAGACCTGAGAGTTGGGAAACTGTTTTTCAGTTGGAGTACTCTGAGAACTGACCCACCATTTGATCTGAAGCCCATCCCTTTCCCCTAGGTTGTGTACCTGTGAAGTTTCATCATCCTAGGCCAAAGTGCAGTTAAGTTATAGCCCTGAAACTGTTTTTGGCTTAGAGCACTTTGATCTTTTGACTCCCAAATCAATAGGGTTCATCCCTTTCTGCTCGACAGTGGCCTGTGAAGTTTTAAGATCCTGGGCCAAATGCTGTCAAGTTAGAATTGCTGGAACCAAATTGGAAGCACCTGTGACCTTGACCTTTGGATTCACAACTTTTGCTGGCAGTACACTGATTATTAGACTTGATACCCCACATTATCAACTCCAATGAATTATACAGAATTCAAGGAGATTTAGACACTACCACAGCATTCAAGGAGTATCATTAGCACTTAATTTTTTTTTTTTTAAATTACGAGTTTTCAGGGATTTCAGGTGGGGAACAGGTCGATTCGGCGGAATTCCCTGGTCAGTTTGGCAGAGACCAAATTTTCCCGCCGAAGATGTTGGGACAGTTTGGCAGAAAAAAATTTTGGTCGATTCGGCGAGAAAGTGGGGGGTGGTGGGTGGGGGGGGGGATTATGATAAAAGACAAATGCAGAATCTTTTTTTTTTTTTCATAAATTTTTATTTTTCAGCATATTGAAAAGAAAAGAAAAATTTGAAGAAATAGAGCACAATACGGACATTGTCAATGAACCAAAAAAACACTTTTGAAATTCAAGCATACATACATAATTAACATATAACAAATGGAATACATGCATATGAAGAAAAAATAATAAAAATAATAATAAAATAAAACAAAAAAAATACATAAAGAATTCTCTCGCATTTCCTGTGCACTGCCCTCGGGTCATTAGGAATAATAAAGGAAAAATTGGTCACTATTTTAAATAAAAGTTCAATGAACAAAAATAATAGAAAAGCTGACTTTTGGAATGTTTGGAAGATGTTAACAGCTTATTTTGCATGTTAGTCTGATTAACAGGTTGGCGTTAATTTATCAATTTACTACTTGTGGGCAGGACTAGTTCAACAAGAATTTCTGTTTCTCTTATATCTTAGATACATATAAAAACTAAATGAATTATTGAATGTGGGCTAAACATCGCTATGTTTTTTTATTTTCTCTTGCTTATTATATTAGTAGCCTAATATAATAAGCAAGAGAGAATGAAAAAGAATATTATTTTACGCTCCTTTATATTTTGTCTTGTCCAAAAAATAAAAAACATTTAGTAATCAAAAACTAAAAAGCGTCGGCATTTTTTTCATTTTCAAATGAGAAATTTGGCGACGCTTTTTAGTTTTTGATTGCTAAATGCTTTTTATTTTTTGCACAAGACAAAATATAAAGGAACGGAGAATTCATGAAATCCTATGTTAACTCATTATATTATTTTATTATTACTATGTTCAAAATGATGTATCTACATCAGACCCTGCTTCTGCTGCTGTGTCCACATCATCTGGTGTGGATACCGTTGCTGGTCTATGATACGTAGCAATGCGATGCAACGGTTCACGTGGTGACAATAAATATATGCTGTTCTATATTTGTCTTGGCTTATACCAGTGTTGCAAGCCCTGTGTTGCCAATGATCGTAACCAGTGCATTGCAATGCTTGTTGTCTTGGTCTAACCTCAGTTATGCATGAAATACATGGATAAGGCACAGTTCTAACAGGACAACGTCTTGTTATGATTGCAGGCATTTTTAACAGGTTAAAAAGTGAATGAATGGTCTGGGTACTCAGCATGGGAATATATAGTGTTACCATGGTTGAAAAAAACAATGCGGGGTGAAGCCAGTGTCTGATTTATCATCATCTATCAGCATAATTTTCTCTTTGATGCTGAAATCATTTAATAAAATTCTAACTCTTTGTGTTTTAACAAAAACAATGTTATTTGTTGATGTCGTGATCAACTACTGCTAGTTAATCATGATTGTGTGTTGAAAATAGTAATAAAACTAATCATAAAAACAACAATGGCTCATTGACAAAACAAACAAACAATTAAGGTGATAAGAGTAGACTGATTTATCATCAGTGTTTGTCTATAATTTCTTTGATGAGTTGGAGAAGTGTTTGATTTTCATGTTTAGCTTATAAAAATTGAAACATATTCAAAAAAATGCTGTTTTGGATAAGAAAACTTTATTTCAGAATGTAAAAACACTCCATTGTAAAGTCCCATGCTTTAGTTGAATTGGCTGAGTCAATTGCACAGTTCAGCAGCGACTCATTTCTGGTCGGTTCAGCGGTTTCCACCGAATCGACTTGTATTCTTCAGGTGTGGGTACCCTGTAATTTCAATGACATTCCAATGGTATAAAGGTCAGTCTGTGAATCTGTGCAATCACAGAGGCTTCATCCTTTCAAGATACCTAAGCAACTTCAACATCATTTTTTTTGCTTCAATGTGTTTATATTGAGTAAGTATTTATTAAGTCAAAGAGTTCACTGTGACCTTGACCTTTTGACCACAAATCAATAGGGCAAATCCCTTTTCCATAGGCAGTGACCTGTTGAGGTTTATCCCAGCCATCCAAGCAGTGTACATATTTAGTTTCATGATTCTAGGCCAAAGCATTATTGAGTTTGAATTCCGAGGTTGGAAATAGGTTTTGAGTAAGAGAGCACTTTGATCGCAAACATCCCAGAAAATCTCCAGACAAAATGAATTATTCTAAGATGAAAAGGGGCATAACTCTGGCAAAAAAAGTCTGATCAAAACTATAATCGCAGGTGCACAAGTTCATCAAGTTTCAAAGGAATCAACCCATAAACATTTGAGGAAATCTCCGGACAAAATTCAGGCATTCCAAGATGAAAAGAGGCATAACTCTGGCAAAATAAATCCCATCAAAATTATAATCACTGGTGCACAGGTTCCTATGATAGTGAACATCCATACCAAGTTTCAAAGGGATTGACCCATAAACAACCAAGAAAATCTCCAGACAAAATTAATTATTCTAAGACAAAAAGGGGCATAACTCTGGCAAAAAAAATCTGATCAAAACTATAATCGCAGGTGCACAGGTTCCCACAGTCGCAAATACACATACCGAGTTTCAAAGAGACTGACCCATAAACATCTGAGAAAATCTCCAGACAAAATTTGAGCATTTTAAGACATGAAAAAGGGGCATAACTCTGGCAAAAATAGTCTGATCAGAACTCCAATCGTAGGTGCACAGGTTCCCATGGTGGTGAACATTCACACCAATTTTCGATGACAATAGTCCATAAACGTCTGAGAAAATCTCCGGACAAAATTATGTCTACAGACGGATGGATGGACGGATAGACAAGGTGATTCCAGTATACCCCCCTCCCCCCACAACTCGTTGCAGGGGGTATAAAAACTTTCTTGGATAAAGCGTTAACTGATATAGATTAACGTTTTGAACAATAAAACCATGCACACAGGCACTGTAAATGACGCAGTTTTTTTTCCCCAATCTCTTGAAAATGATTAGCAAGTGGGTGTAATTGTTTAGCAGTTTTCATTTACGATGGTTCCACCCTCAAAAGTACTAAAATAAGTAAAAAATTACATGTATAATTAAATCCTGTTTCAATCAATCAAAAAAACTAAAACAAACTAACACAGCAATGTCACACTCACTGGGACATGAACTTTAAAGACTCCACTGGTCTATATGATGAACAACATACCAGACTTTCCCTCTCCTGGCTGGCATCATGCTGATTGTGCCCCCTATATATTACCTGCGAGTCTCAAACTAAAAAAAATTGGCAAACAGTAACAGGGAAACGGAGAACAGCAGTGTATGAAATATGGTGGCAACCACATAACAAGGGCATGCAATGCCACAATCCTGTAATGCTCCAAAATCAGTTCATGGTCATTGACGAGTTATTAAGGCTTTCATTTCGGTCTCTTACAAATTTGTTTCATATACTAAATGGGGGTGGGGGTGGGGGATAGGGGTGGGAGTGGAGTGGAGTGAGTGTGTGTGTGGTGGGGGGGGGGGTTCAGTAGGTGGGACAAATTTGTAGTGGTACAAACCCTTCAGACATAGTGGTATGAAACCTCCTGGGATGAGCCAGTTGTGATACAAAAGTGCACTGGGACAAACTTGTGGTTCGAAACCTCCAGACTCTATTATAAGAATAATTTTTTATGTATTAAACCCCTAAAACAAGATGCACTGTCACAGTGCCGAAGCTGCAACGATTTGTGCAACGCCAATGATGTTTTAAAACTTGTTGGTGACAAAAAAACTTGTTGGTGACAAGTCCATAAATGTGACGGAAATTATCCGAATGACATGCACTATTGAGAGGAGGGTGTAGACATCATGAAGATACACTTGCATACCAAGTATGGTGTCATTCCATCAAGTATTTTATGTGTCATGGTATTTTTTAAACTCATTGGTGACAGACCGACCGACCGACAAACCGACATTGCCACATATAGAGCTGCTCGTCGCAGCTAAAAAATATGAAGGCAAATGAACCCAATACCTAGTGCAAACGGACCCACTTTTAGGGCAAACAGACTTAGGGCGAACATGTATTTAGGGCAAATGGACCAAAGACAAAAATGCCTTATCAACCATTTTTTTTTATATTTTTAGTTTTGTTTCACACGAAGTGGGTATTTCTATGTGTTAATGTTACAACCAGTGGGCACAATATAGACACAACCTGAACACTTGGGTGAGAAGGTTGCATGTTCCGGTTACAGATGATTAAAGAAGTTTATTTTTACACCGAAAACCAGAACACTCTAGATGGACTTCTTGCCTGGTACAGCTCGATGACCTCCAAGCAAAGTACAGTTAATTGGTTGGTTAACAATCATATGTTTCTGTATGCTGTTCACATTTGTGAGTGACTGTTTTGAACATCTCTTGTAGTTACGATGTGCCTAAAAAAGCATTCTTTGTAGTTATGACGTGCCTATATACTATACTATGTGAGTGCATTAAATGCCAGGAGAACAAAGAGGGATAATCCTATTCTGTTTACCAAAATACATGTGCATCGCATTTTGTGATCCAATTTTACAGAACTGATTTGCATTAGAGGAAAATTGCATCACAAACTGCGATGCGAAACAGAACAAATCCAACCCTGATAAAATCGGACAGACAGATGGATGTACGGACTCAGATTTAAGATTCCACCCTATAGGGGACATAAAACTTATGAGATGGTTGTTTTTTAGTTTTTCAATTCAATCTCATTTTTGACATTTTTATGTCAACTAAAGAATTAGCATTTTTTACCTTTTAAAACCCCAAAACACCAAACGGTGCCATGCATAACTTCCTCATTACTCCATCTACATCTAACAATCTTTGTAACCTTGTTCTTGGTAGCTATTAGCTTTTAAAAATCTCAAAATGCCAAAACATCCATCTACAGCTAAAAAACTAAGTAACCTTGTTCGTGAGGTGGAGATCTTTTGCATACCATTTTAAAATTTTAATATTTCCATCTTTATCCCCCAAAATGCGAGTTTTAACATTTTTACTTAATCTTTTAAGATCAACTCCTGTATCAAGCCTCCCTCTTTCAAATTTTTGATATATCATCTCAACTAAAAACAGTATCTAAAACTCTTGTACTGACCTGGGTAATTCCCAGTGGTTACGGCCAGATTCATGGGTAACATTATTGACATCAACGTTCTAAAAAAATTAAATCACACCCGACTCATGAAATTTTAGAATTTTGTAGAGCTCAAAAAATTACGAAACAACTGCAAACTTTGACTATTATTGATATTTCCTTAAAAACGGCCAAGGTTTTTTAAGGGATAACAAATGTTCTGCAGGTAGGTGACTAGCATAAGCGTCAAGCATTCTGTCGAATCCCTTCATTTTTGTGATTTACCTAGTAATGTTTCTGTATGCTGCTTTCACTGTTTCATAATTATATTTGTTTCTTTCCTTTATTGTAAATCATATTGTATGCAACTACAGTGCTTTCAATAATAAATATTTGTTAAACTAAATGTTCTACAGTCCCCAAAACGTCACACTTGATCACCCACCTAAACCACAATTAACAGGAGTGAGTGGAAATCATACCTACATAGAAATGGGTTTCAAGTTTCTGCATGGAACAGGTGAGAAAACCTGGGAAGCACAAACATAACGTATGTGAGTTTACCATCGGGTTTACACCTGGTTTCTTTAGTTTGGGATGCATTTACCACCTTCGGCTGAGTTCATAGAAAAAAACTCTTAAAAGTTTGATAAGTTATGCAATAGTTTACACTCAATGGATGGTACTGTAATTAAACTTTGAGATATGCACTTTTTTTAGTGACAATGGACGTGTTATGGAGTGCCACAATAGTACATGAAAAGGCGACTGACAATATCTCCTGTTTGCAGGGGCACTCTTGGTAATGGCCATGATTTGTTGAATGATCTCTGGAAATTCACTTTGCAATTTCAAAATAATCTAGTATTTTAGGATGTTATGGTTAGATTGGACGAGTCAGAAGTAGTTGTAGCAAAACCGCAATTATTTTGCGGTTTTAATTGCGGTCATAAACAAAAATATAAACGTCACGTTTATGAAAAAATATAAAACCGATAAATGTGTATGCCAATCGTTTGCAACGATAGAGCTTTTCACGTTGTTGGTCGGAAAAATCATTTTTTGAATGTTTACTTCATTTAGTTTAAACAATATTTATTCATGAAAAAATATGATGCATACATATAATAAACTACAACATGATTGTCATACAGAGTGTGCAATACAATGGTATGCATTAACGTAAAGAGTCAAGAATGAGATTTGTTGAAAGGATTCAGCAGTAAGCTTTTAGCTTGTTTGACCTGTCTTCTTTGGATTACTGACAAAGTTTAATAGTAGCTGCAAACACTAAGTGAAATATTGTTTAAACATAGAAAACAGAGAGAGAGTAAGGAGAGCAATAGGGAGAATGAGAGAATGAAAAGAAAAAGGAAACTTAACCCCTTTCCCAACACGTGTAGCAGTCGACACTTGAAGAATAATTTTTGAATAACTGGAAGTTTCCAATGTCAGTCTCAAAAACACAGCTCACGATCCCTCACTGGAATGGACTCGTCGAGTAGGGCTGGGCGGTTTATCGGTTCGGTTGGTTTTTTTTTTTTAAACCGAAACCGAACCGCTGTCTTAACAAAAAAACGTGACTTTCGGTTTCAACAAATTTCCCAGAATTGGTTCAGTTTATGACCACTCATCTGCACGCCAAAGGCTTAAATGTCGGGCAAAGGTAAATGCTGTGCCATTTATGCTTACTTCGAGAGGACTGACAACAAATCCCCCCTCCCCCCCACAAATAGTGGTAGCAAATTTCTTGTATCTTAAACAATATCTACAGAACCACCAGCAGATGGAACATGAAAAATTAAAAAGTCTTACGTAAAAATCCACACATGCAATTCAAGAATCGTTAAGTAAATTTAATGAACCGGTCACATTCGACCAAAGAGGTATTGCAAGTTACCTGACAATATATGGTGTAAAAGTATTATAAATTACCTCTGACCCAAAATCATCTGCGTACGGCACGTTGTAAATTAGATTGGAGGTAAACATAAAATTTATTGAGTTTTAATACCTCAAAGTTCACAAGGAAAAAATGACGAGTAAATTATGTTAATTAACCGACTACTGGCACGTTCTCTGAAGTCACATGCTCATAGATAACACTGCGCATTAGCAGTAATGTTTTTTGTCAACAATAAAATGGTTAAACTAAAATAGAACACATCCTATTAAATGGATGGCAGGTAACTATTGAAAGTTTTATTTAAACTTATTGGGAATTGTTTGTATAATATTTGAACTTACTTTAAAGAATCGCACAGTACTGCAAGTCTGTCAGGTACACACGCTGCATTCCCAGTACAAAGATGTTATAATCAACACGTGCCATGACCATGTGTATTTTGTAAACTCAACAAATCCCAAGATGCAATATTGCAAACTTTCTTTCAAATCCCATTATGCAGCAGTCTCCCTTCAAAAACATCAATCACCTGTATTGACTGAGATAAAATCAACGAAGGGATCAGCCAAGAGGGCAAAGTAAAGTTGGTAATATCTTCGCCTTGGGACCGCTCATTTCGCCCAATTTCTATGTTTGGGCAGAATCAAAGTAAAAAACGAACCTCTACAGTCGAATTGAGGAGAGATATTGTGAAAGCATTGTAGTGAGTTACCAATAAAAGTGATTCATATATCACGACTTACTTCAACAATAGTTATCAAAATCAGAAGAAATATGATTTGTGTTCCTCTTATTCCACTGTCATTTGAAGCAGGAACCATAAAAAAAACATGGGCACGTCTGTTTTCAAGCGATGTGATAATTACCGAAATAAGCACAACAATTGCACATTTTTTGTGTGTGTGTGTGTGTGTGTGTGTGTGTGTGTGTGGGGGGGGGGGGGGGGGGCTGGTCTCCCTAGATACCTCATGGCTCCACCACTGTTGCCCCCTACAGTAGCCCAATATGTCCATTAGCTGAGAAGAGTGATGAACACAGATTAACCCGAATGACTCAACACGCTATATGAGCCTCATGACTTGGATGACAAAGACAGACAGATTTTATGTGTACATTACCCTCTAAAATGTGGATTTCTACAATATATTTTGAAAAACTGAAAACCGAGTTTTTGTACAAAACCGAAACCGAAATGCAAATTTCAAAACCGCCCAGCCCTATCGTCGAGCTCATTCCAATGATGGGTCATAAGCCATGTTCTCGAGACAAAGATTGAAAATATAAAAGGAATTAAATGACGGGCAGCCTCAATGGGTGTATCGGTAACGGTGGCCCATTTGTGTGGCAAGAAATACTGGAAAAGTTCAAGAGTGCACTGCTACTTATTAAAACGTCCACTCAGTATGATATAGTCCTGCACGGCTCTGAAGACAAGAAGGTTTTCATTATTATTCAGTTGTCGGGATCCAAATAGGAGTGTGGAGAGCTCAATAGTAAATGGCAAAGCATTGATTGTGGAATCACGAGCATCGTCATAGATTCGGCAGTGCACAAAAAAGTGCTCAGTAGTTGCAAGATCCCCACAGAGGCAACGTGGGGATGTTGAGAGATGGTTATCGTATAAGTGGCAGTGATATTACTGCAGTGCAGGCGTAACCTGCAATGATAAATTTGGGCAGCACGGGATTTGGCTCCATAGTAAAAGATTGGTGGTTGTAGGTTTGCATTATTTAAAAACATCTTGACGTTTATGAGGGAACAATTTTCTCTTACTGAGGGGGGTAATCTATTCCACTGGTCGGTAACTTCTGGGATAAACGAGGACTTATATAAATTGGTGTGACAAAAGGGAACACGGTGGTTATTTTCGGATTGGAGATTGCGGCTTTGGGTAATAGATGAAATAATTGGTGGCACCTTATTGGAGATATATGGAGGTATTAATTTCTGATACATCTTAAAAAACTGGATAAGCTTGTGCTTTCAGCATCTTTCTTCCAGTGGATCCCATTGAGTTTCTGTGCAGAGAAGGTCTTTACTGCAGCTCACAGTGGCGCCAGTAACTATTCTTGCTGCAGCTACTTGTATTTTCTCCAGGTCAGCAGCTTGAGTTGCTGAGCAGTTGTCCCAGACAGAGTCAGCATATTCTAAAAGAGGTCGGACAAACGCAAAGTATATCTTTTCAAGGACTTTCCGGTCAAGTGTAAACTTATAGGTCCTGAGCATGTCAATACCTGTCCAGGCTTTAGCACACATGATCGATATGGTTGTTCCATGTACAACCTTTATACAAGATTACACCCAGATGCTTGTGGCTACTCACGTTGGAAATTTGAGTTCCGCCTAAATATATAGGTGGGTGCACCGGAACGTTACTTTTACGTGATATAATCATGGCTTCCGTTTTAAGGGGGTTGAACTCAACGAGCCAGGTGTTAGCCCAGTGTTCAATTGTGGCTAAATCATGGTTGAGTATGATGGCACCTTGGTCAGGATTCTCAATTATAAGATAAAGGGATGTATCATCTGCAAATAAGCATATACTGCTAAGCAGGTTTTCAGTAATATCGTTGATGTAAATCAGAAATAACAGGGGACCAAGGATCGAACCCTGCGGGACACCAGACGTTATTGGTTTCCAAGGAGATGCCTCAGAGGCTACAAGGACGCGCTGGTACTGATCAGAAAGGTAACATTTTAGGAAACAAAGCAAGTCGCCAGATAGGCCTATTCTCTCGAGCTTGTGAATAAGACCAACATGCCAAACTTTATCAAATGCCTTGCTAACATCACAAAAGACAACTCTTACCTCTTTTTCGTCAAGGGCATGGCAGAATTCATCATAGAGGTCAGTCAGTTGTAGGACCGTAGAGTCACCTGGAGTAAAACCAGACTGAAACTGGCTCAGTATATTGTTATCACATAAAAAAAAGCTATAATCGTTTGAAGACACATTTTTCAAGTACTTTACCAGTACAGCTAAGCAAAGATATTGGCCGATAGTTATTAACAACGTTAGACGGATTCTTTTTCAACACCGGTGTCACATTGGCTTTTTTCTATAAAGTTGGAAAGTAACAGTTGTCTAATAATCTATTGAAGAGGGCCGTAAGTGGGTCACACAATGAGTGTCTACATTCTTTTAAAAGCCTGGGACTTATAAGATCAGGACCAGACGTCTTCGATACTTTGATACTCTTGATCGCTTCGTACACTTCCTTGCTTTCAAGTGTTAACTTGTCAAGCGATTGTAGGGGAGGCAGGGGTGAATCTGGCAAGGATGCATTAGAGTCATCCAAGGTCGAAATGGAACAGAAGTAATCATTGAACACTTTCGCCTTTTCGGGATTGGTTGAATAGAGTTTGTTAAGGTGACTTATAGTCGGGATTCCAAAAATATTTTTACAGATAAATGTTTTTAATGTTTTCCACCATACTGACGAGGGTGTTTCCGGACAGCTTAGTTCTGATTGGACTTTCGATATGTATGTAGATTTGGCTTTCCTAACAGCTGATACAACTTCATTTCGTTTATGCTTATATCTCGCCCAGTCGTGCAGTTGACCAGTGCGCTTTGCTCTATGATATAATCGTGTTCTTTGCCTAATCAATAACTGAATTTGATTATGCATCCATTCAGGCTGTTTAGCCCTAGAGGTTATCAGTTTGTTGGGAATAAATTTAGATGCTGTTTTAAGTAATTGATCAGTGAAGGTGGATACTATAGTGTCCGGGCATGAATGATCAAGCAGTCTTTCCCAGTCTACGTTATTGTATGCAGTGTTTAGACCGTCAAAGTTTCCCTCTGCATACAACCATATGCGTCTCTTAAAGTTTTTTGGCTTTTCTTTCCTGAATTCAATGGCAATATAAATTGGACAGTGATAACGAGACATGTCAGATACAAGTGGTTCTAGGACTTCACATTCCAGTACATGTACAGTATTACTTACAGCAAATAGGTCAATTAGAGTTGTAGATGATTTGGTAAAGCATGTTGGCCCTTCCACAAGCTGTCTAAGATTGAAATAATTACTTAGTTCCTGGAAGCGACCCTTGGGAGAACCATATTGGTTGTCGTTGAAGTCACCAGTAATAATTATGTCTGAAATTAAGGTATCTTTGGCTTTGTCAATAGAAGCCGTAATTTTATCCCAAACATCTGAGGGACTATTGGGTGGGTGGTAAAATACTCCTAGTAGCAGCGACTTACCATGGGTCATGAACACTTCAGCCCAGAAACACTCAATGTCATTCACCTCAAGATCAGTTCTTTGCCGAAAGCACAAGCCGTCCTTCACGTAGACGGCACCCCCCCCCCCCCCCACCCTCCCCTCGACAAATGGTTAAACCGTAAGGGTTCTTGGAAGCCATGGATCATAATATCTGATGTTAGGTCCTAGCACTGAAGCCAGGTCTCAGTGAATGTTAAGATGCCATTGGAAAATGATTCATACTCAATTATGTCTACTTTGGGCTTCAGGCTTTGGATGTTCAGATGAAAGATTTTTAATGCGTCGGGGGTATTTTCTGTGTTCACAGAGCCTGGCCAATTTACTTCATTTAGTTGAATTGCACAATTCCTGCAGCTTCGAAGCTTGTAGACAAGTTCATGGTGTCAGCCCAGAATTTGACATGCTGTTTTAAAAGCCCTATGAATTATTTATTTATTTATTGGTGTTTAAGGTCACATACTTATGCACAATGGCTAATCATGATCGTGACAGTTTTACGGGTGGAGGAAGCCGGAGTACCCAGAGAGAACCACCGAGCAACGACGAGCAGCTGCCAGCTCCCCAACATCGTAACTCCGCACTGCAACACAGGCAGGGTTAGATTGGTTGAAGACATGCACAGCATCGACGTGCAGTACGCCTTAGTACACGGCGTCATCGTTCCCCCCATGTGGACAATCGGGGTTAAGTGCCTTGCCCAAGGACACATCACGGGAGGCCGAATCGATCGCTCAGACGGAAGCTCTGTGAATATTCAACGAAAATGCATGAGATAAAAAAAGGCATTGGTATTTCACCAAACCAGTGATGAGAGTAAAAAATGAGACAGTATGCCTCGTAACATTATAGATGGGAAAGAAATTATGAAAATGCAGTGAGGCAAAAACATGGAGTTGAAATGTGACTTCTCCTTCAAAAATTTCCGATTGACCTGAACCCCCCCCCCCCCCCCCCCCCCCAAAAGATTATCTTTCGTGCGAATCACACATAACAGGGTTATTTCCATACCCATAAATAGAAAAAATAACACACCTCCAAGCACAACACAAAGGGGGAGCCAACCAGCCCGCCCCCACCCCACCCCCACCCCCCCCCCACCACAATTTTGCCAGGGCTTTTCGATTTGTTGGGAGAAAATAACTCAGGGTTTTGTGCGTACTGTTGACGGTAAGGTAGCTTTTACTTTCCCGAATTATCCGGACATGAGCCATTTCTGTCATTGTTATTGTCCCTGTGTTCACAGGCAAAAAAAAATATTCAAATATTCACCCCGAACAGCACAAGTGAACCACGTACTCGACCCAAGTGGAAAACTCGGAAAATTGACATTTTGACAACATTTTTGGGGAATCAAACCTTTTCACCCCCGGGTTCCTTCTTATTACAAATGTAGGTAGGCCTAGAGGTTCAACCAAACAAATTATCAAATATCATTTTTTCCATGTTTCCAGCTTTTTTTACTTGGCAATTGTGAAGTCAGCAGGTTTATTATTATGTCCGCTCATTAGAGGCGGAGGTTTTGTGGTGAATCGATATTCAGATCGCATGCATTTATCGAGTTGAATTGGATGAAGGGAAGCGTTTTCAAATGACAGAAAAAGAACAATGCAAGTGTTTTTCATGTATTTATTCATCAAAAACATTTGAAACGCCCCTTTTTCAAAAGGACAATGTGTATTTCACAGTCGTCAAAGTGAACACATGATACATTTGTGAGAAGTCTCAGATTAGTTCTACAATTGGAAACTACAAGAATGGAAACAGGTCGTAATAACACTGGATAGTACATACCGATTACATTCTTGGTCTGTCATTAACTTTTGTGGGGCAAATAATCTTGTTGACAATGTGGGCCATTTTTTTTGTGGGGTAGGGTGGAACATTTGGGTTTGTGAAATGATTCTGCAGGCATCATCCAGACCGCATGCATTATGCAGAGGTGGGTATAGGAGAATGCCCCCCCACACACACACACACACACACAACACAACACAACACAACACAACACACACACACACACACACACACACACACACACACACACACACACACACACACCGTCTTGTCTTCCCTACATACCGAGGTACCCCATTGTTTGTCCTTTGTGTGGACTAACGGTTTCAACCTCGTTTTGCCGGTACAGTTCTGGGAAAACAACCGAGGTAAAGGGTTTCTTTTGTCTTTTGTACCTCGGTAAGGCGAAACACGCAAACTCTTTTGTCTAGTTACCTCGTCAAGTTGGTAAGACAAACCCACACACACACACACACACACACACACAGGCTGATGGGGGTCTGATGGGCCTCCAGGATAAATTTAGAAAAATGTGATGGTCTGAGACCGATTCTAAGAGAACCAGTCGCTAGTTGCCTTTTCGACATTACAATTGAGGAGGTAATCGGTAACTTTTTGGGGTGTACCTGGGTGAATATTTACTCGAAAAAGTTCCATTTGGTAAAGGTCTAAAGTTGCATTGCGAAAATTGAGTTTTCCGAGTTTTCATAATTTTGTCATCCCGAACATGCCCCCCAAAAATATGGAACTGCCCAAACAAAATGTTTTTTTTCCAGAATAGTGGGGAGGGGAGGAGGGGGGTGTATTGCAGCTTGAAGCTGGTCACCTTCATTCCGGAGCATACATGTTGTCACGAAGTTCGCTGGAGTGCCGTTATGGTGCGTAGATATGTGTATGTGTGGTGCCTGGGGGAGGGGGAGGGGAGGGGGGGCAAAGGGAATCACGTACGCGAGAACCGCCACATCTACACCGAATGATGGAGAAAGCCCTGGTGGAGAAAAGTCCTAAGGAGAAAAGCCCTGGTCATTTTTGCAACAAAGGAGAAAAGCCCTGGTCCATTTTTTCAAGGGGTGGAGAAAAGCCCTGGTTGAATTTTTTTTACTATTTTATCAATTTTCTTTGGTTAATAAACAATGTCTAGGCTTTTTCTCCATTAGGGCTTTTGTCCGTTCACCTCTACACCACCAAGACAGAATATAATGGGAAAATAAAGTATACCATTTGAAACATATATGTATTTATTTAAAAGTGAGGAAAACAGAAAATATAATGACAAAATATGATGAAAGTGTGTGGGTTGGGGGATTTTCTTCTCTTGGGCCCAATTTTTAATTGTACAATGTACATGTAAAAACAGCAAACAGACAATGATTCAATTTCAAGGAGATATTAAGCAATTTAACTTTTATCATTTCTTCAATGACTTTTGAAGAATCGTACAATGGGAAGCTGATTGATTTGAGTCCCCATCACAAATCCAATTTCGGCGAGTGTCTAATTAGATATTTATTGCCACTGGTTTAATTACTAAACAAACTCCTGTAATTTGGCACCTGTGCAGACAGTTTCGGTGAGTATCTAATTAGATATTTATTGCTTACTGGTTTGATCACTAAACAAACACCTGTAATGAACCAAGTGTGCAGTTAAGTTAGGGTTGGAGTGGATGTCATTTTTTTTTGGATTGGGTGTTCTGTATCAGAACTACCCACTAGGCCTACATGTATTTCAATGGGAAGAGATGATTCGTTACGTTTAAATAAATGACATTTTTATTGACCTTTCTCAAGTTGCGTCCCAAATTTCCGAGGGTACTAAATTTCTTGGAGGGGGGGGGGGGGGGGAGGGGGAGGGCAGGGGGGATCTGAACATTGTCCCACCTCCCCTCCCCCCGGAACTATATAGCCTAATATTAAAACATTTGAATTATGATTTTTGTGAAAAGCGCTGGGCGGTTTTGGCCGTTACGTTGGATAAAGAAAAGAGAAAGAAACGCATTTGTCGAGGCTGGCAGAGCATGACAGAGAGAAAATTTGTCATGAAATTGTCTCGATAAACACACAACCTCCAGGTTCCCTTTTGGGATGAGTTATTAATTGTGTATATTTTGGGGGAGCGGAAATTTCCCCCCCCCCCCCCCCACCACACACACACAAACACCTACACTACTAAATCGTGCCCCCACTCCCATGTCACACACATTAAAGACGACACTTGCAAAATAAATTCTTCAAAAAATTTAAAATTTCAATTCACTGTTACAGTGATACGGTATCTGTCAGGATACCCATCCAGTTTTACAGCTTGGGTGAGAAAATTTGAAGCCACACAAAAAGCCATTATTAATTTTGTGCACTGCTGTACAAGTAAGGGCAGGCCTACTCTTCAGAAAGAGCCATCAGAAAATGCTACTAATGGATGTTCCACTTGACTTTCTTTCACAGTTCGCAAAAAAGGACGCTTTAATTAATTACGATCGAATGTTTCAATTTGAACTGATGAAAAGTCTGGGTGAAATTGAGTAGGGACGAATTGTGCTCAATTCCCAAAGCACGTGATTAGCAACGGCATTGTTTTGTACGGTCTACGTTGCTGTTGCTCATTGTAGGCTGTCATTTCACTTGAAAATCAAAATTCTGGGTCACATTCCCCAATATCATTGCGAATAAATGATTGAAATGAAACAAATTCTCCTGTTTTCTGTCACTTGAACGTGTTATTGTTCAATTTCAATCGGTGAACGAAGCAAGTGGCTCAGGTGACCTCGTCCTTGAATATCACTAACAAGCAGGCAATTGGCATTTATTGGGAGGGGGGGGGGGGGGGGGGGGGACATTGCAAAGTGGTGTTTTTTGTAAGAGGCGGGGATAGTGTTAAGTGAAAAATAGGGCGAGATGTTTGGAGGGAATTTCTGTGAGATAAAATAGCTACATGCTATGCAGGCGATTTCTGTGCTGCTGTCTTTTCTTTTAGTTTGCTCTTGCACATTCAAGTTGAAGCACATGTGCAAATACTCGTTATTTTCCGAATGGATAAATGTTTTATCTTTGTTTACAATCGGGAACAGAAACAAACTGTTACATGATATCCCTGGAGGATAACCACGAACCCCCCCCCCCCCCCCCCCCACCTGATAAACGCATTTATCTTCGTTTACAACCGGGAACAGAAATGAACTGTTAAACGATACTCCTGGAGAATGACTGCCAAAAAAATGATAAACGCATTTATTGAAAGTTTACAACCGCATTTCGATTCCTGATTATACCACGGTTGTTTCTACAACTACTTTCGACTCGTAGTGTACTTAATTATTTATAAACAAATGTTAATGTCCTAATTAAAAACTACTTTCAACCACCTTAAACAATAGGATTAGGGTCACTATTTGAATGAAATAATTAGCGATAAACTGTGAACCATCCTTTCTATGACTCACCTGATACAGTTAACAATTCTCTTAATAAATGAAGTGCAACTTCACTTCTACTGTACTCTTTTGGCAGTAGAATCACTAACAAACATTGTGATATCTGTCGCAAGAAATCAATTTCCAATTCTTCATTTTCTAACCAAGAGTGTAAAATAAACTTGGGTGCTGTTAAAAGTCCTTTTTCTCTGTAATAAAAGACATTTCCTTTGAAGAGACTAAAAAAATTCAACAGATGTATTCAGACGTATCTAGTGAGGATTTTTACCTCACTTATTCAAAACCGAATAATTTTTGTAACATGAATACTATTAATAGAGTAGCAAATGATCTCTTTTCCTAACAATGTAGAGAAATTTTGTCATATTTCTGCACAATGGCTAATTGTGGCGAATCATTTACACCCAAGACCGAAGTTGTCCATTCTAGAGGACTTCCAGTCTGGGCACTGGTTACCGAGTCCTATTTGACCAGTAAACAGCTTGTTTACCACAGTGAACAAGCACAACTTCACTCCCCGGTGTTCCCAGGGGGAGAAATCACATTTTATAAATATTTTGATATAATCGAGGAGCAAGATACCCTTTTCCGGTCACCTCTTCCCCACCGCCCAATCCTGTGAAATGTTTTTAAATGAATTCTTACAGAGAACAAAAATAGTTTATACTTTCTGTTATACCACAATTGCTGTATGTATTCAACATTACTCAACACAATACTGAGATTGAGAAATGTGCTAGATACACCATGCATGGAATCCAACCCAGGTGTAAGAATGTTGTGTACGAACACATCTGATTGGTCATTATGCATTTGATTGATGTTTTGACGTGCATGATATGCTTTGACACAAAACAACGTTAAGCAGCAAGAAAGTCTACAGGATGCTGTTTGAAGGTGACATTTTTCTTTAAAATATCAGCTTCATTCATTTAATTCAAGTTGAATTGTGGTATAAATACAGATTTATTTATTTTATTTATTCATTTATTGGGGTTTAATGACTTTTTCAACATCTGGGGTCACCTTGTGGAGGTAGAGGAAGCCAGAGTACACCAAAAGAACCACCGAGCAATGGCGAGCAACAGCGAGACTCCCCAATGTACTAACTCCACACAATCAAGATAAGCACTGGCTGAAGACAAGTGCACATTGACATGCAGTGTGCTTTAGTACACAGCTAGTGATGTTACGATGATCAGGATCGGTTATCGGCCCATAACTGCCTATCGAAAAAATATCGGCTTTTGCTGATTATTAAAAAAAAAAAAAAAACAGTGAAAATTTATCAAAGTATATGAGTGAAAAGAGATCTTTTACTAACCTATTCATAAAAAATCTTTTTTGCTTCGATTTATTAGAGAATGTTTTTGTTGCCCAACGTAAGGGCCATAATTAGTCAACGCAAAACACAAAATTTCCAACAAAATTTTTAATTTTATTTTGCTCAAAGTTTTTGTCTCAGAGACGTGGAGCATGGTCCCTCAGTGGAGCGAGCTCTTTGAGCTTGTTTCCAGTGGTGGGCCATGGGCTGTGTCTTGGGGACGGAGACTAAAGTCACTTAGGAATTTATTTTGCAACTGTTGTCTGCTATATATGCTGAGTACGAGATTCAATGCTTTGAATAATGGGCAAACTTAGTTAAGTAATTTTTATTCACAAAAAATCGTTCCGTTGCGATGAATTGCAGACTGTGTGTTGCAACGCTATACACAAAACCTCCACATCAAATTTTAACTGGACTTTGCTTCCAATTTTTCTCTCTGAGACATAGATCATGACCCCTCGTTGAAACGAGCCCGTCGAGCTCGTTGCAATGGGGGATCATGGATTGTGTCTTTGAGACAGAAAGCGAAGGCATTTATGAATTTATTTTCCAACGGTTGTCTGCTATCCGTGCTGAATACGAAATTTCAATGCAGGGAATAATGGGCAAACTTAGTTCTGTGATTTTTTCATTAAAATCGTTTCATTGGCTGACTTTGTTGCGATTCATCAGAGAATGACTGTCGCTCAATGTAAATACCAAACTCGGCCAGCTCTATACATAAATTTTCTTTGAAAATTTTACGTCGTTTTCATTTTTTGTCTCGGAAACATTGCCTCTGACCCCCACTGAAACGATCTCGCAGAGCTCGTTCCGGGCGGGGGGGTCATAGGTTATGTTTAGGGGACAGAGAATGAAGTCAGTCAAGAATATATTTTTCTATTGTTGTCTGTTATCTGCTCGGTGTGGGGGTTACAAAGGAGGGTCATGGTTGAGCTTTGGGGATGGAGATTGAAGTCAGTCAAGAATACATTTTGCAATTGTCGTCTGCTATACACGCTGGGAAAGCGATCTAAAGCTGTGTATAATGGGCGAATTTAGTCTAATGATTTTTATTCATAAAAAATCGTTCGGTTGTGATTTATTGCAGAATGTGTGTTGCCCGACGTAATGGCCATAGTTAGTCAACGCTATACACAAAATCTCCAATCGAATTTTTCATTTTATTTTGCTCTCGGTTTTTGTCTTGGAGACATGGATCATGACCTTCATTGGAGCGAGCTCTTTGACCTCGTTCCAATGGGGGCCCATTGGCTGCATCTTGGAGATGGGAACTGAAGTTATTTAGGAATTTATTTTGCAACTGCTGTCCGCTATACATGCGGAATACGAAATTCAATGAAGGGAATAATTGGCAAACTTAGTTTAGTGATATTTATTCAGAACAAAATCATTCCGTCGTGATTTGTTGTAGAATGCCTGTTGCCCAACGTAACGACTTAAATCGGCCTGCGCAATATACAAAAATCTCCATCCAAAATTTTGTTTGGTTTCTGGGACAAAGATCAAAGCCAAGTAAAATATACATTTTGTAATTGATGTCTGCTATCCGTGCTGAAAAGGGACCCAATGCTGCAAATAATGGACGAATTGTAGTTTAAGGAATTTTATTTATAAAAAGTTGTTTTGCTGCGGGTTATTGGAGAGTGACTGTTACCCAAAGTAACGGCCAAAATTAGTCAACGCTGTACACAAAACCTCCACATACAATTTTAATTTTACTTTGCTCTCTGTTTTTCTCTCGGAGACATAGATCATGACCCCTCGTTGGAACGAGCACGATGAGCTCGTTGCAACAGGGTGTCATGGATTAGGTCTTTGAGACAGAGAGTGAAGTCATTTATGAATTTATTTTGCTACTGTTACCTGCTATCCGTGCTGAATACGAAATTTAATACAGTGAATAATGGGCAAACATAGTTTAGTGATTTTATTAATAAAAATCATTTTGTCGGCTGACTTTGTTGCAAGTTATCAGAGAATGCCTGTCGCTGAACGTAAAGGCCAAATTCCGCCAGCGCTATACATAAAACTTTTTTTGAAAATTTTACTTCGTTTTCAGTTTTTGTCTCGCAAACATTGCCTCTGACCCCCCCCCCCCCCACTGAAACGAGCGCATAGAGCTCGTTGTGGCAGAGGGGGGGAGGGGGGCCAGGTCTTGGGGGACAGAGGTTGAAGTTAATCAAGAATACATTTTTCTATCGTCATCTGTTATCTGCGCTAGGTGAGGGAACCAATGTGGGGTCATGGGCTGTGTTTGGGGACGGAGTTTGAAGTTGGTCAAGAACACGTTTTTCTATTATCGTCTGTTATCCGTGCTGGGTGAGGGTTCCTGAACTGTGAACTAAGAGAAAACTTAGTTTAGTGATTACTTCTATCCGATATCTACAGTTTTTACCACATGTCCTCAACACTCCTCCCTGTTGCAGAGCATAAGACAATTTCGGTCAGTCTCTTGAATTGTACCTCCAAATGTCTCTGAAGAGACTGTTGTTGTTGTTTTTATTATTAAAACTTTTAACTTTAAGATATGCTTGTATTCAAAACAAAAATAATAGTTTTTTTTACTTAATTGAGACAAACTGTAAATATCTTTTGAATTATGTTGCTTTAAATGAAATTTCTTCTTCACAAAATAAATATGGCTAACTTAACAATAGGAAGTTTAAATTGTCGGGGTCTCGCATCAGATAAATTAAAATGCTGTGACATTTTCTTACAGTGCAGGAATAAATTCGATATTACTCTCTTGGTAGACACTCACTCGAGCAAGGATGTGGAACAAATGTGGAGAAATGAATGGGGATACGAGGCACTCTTTTGCTCGTGTTCAAGCTCTAGAAGAGGTACGGCTATTCTGTTTAAAAACACATTCACAAATACCATAAGTAAGAATATACTCGACCCCGGGGGTAATTTTATTATCTTAGATGTAGATGTCCAGGACCAAAGGATCACTCTGGCAGTCTTATATGGGCCTAACGAGGATAACCCACTTTTTTTTTAAATTTTTTTTTACAAAATTGAAAACATTGGTAATACGTCAGTTATAATTGGAGGTGACTGGAAGGCCCCCAGAAATTATGAACTGGATACTTTAAACTACAAACATAAGAATAACACGCGGTCTAATGGAAAAATCTCACACCAAATGGAAAAATTGGACTTGCATGATGTCTGGAGATTAGAAAATATGGATCAAAAACGGTATGCCTGGAGAGGCCGGGAAACAAGATGGCACGGTTAGACTACTTTATAGTCTCTTCGGATTTACAGCTATTTATTAAAAAAGCAGATATACACATCAGACATAGATCAGATCATTATCCGATTAGTATATGCCTCTCTTTCGTGAACCAGAAAAAGGGAAAAGGATTTTGGAAATTTAACAACAGTCTTTTATACGACCCTGATTATATAAATTTAGTAAAATTAACTATAACTGAAACAATAGACCAGTATAATAATAATAATAATAATAATAATAATAATAATAATAATAATAATAATAATAAAAATAATGATAAATTAAAGCTCACAATTAATGACCAACTATTTTGGGAGACGCTAAAAATAATGATAAGGGGAAAAACTATACCATTTGCAACCCATAAAAAACGACACACAGAAGAAAGGAAGAAAGAAATTGAGAACGAACTAAATGAACTATACATTAAATTAGACAGTGGAGACATATCTGCCAGTAGCTGCATTACTCCACTCGAAAATGACCTAAAAGAAATTAATGACAAAAGGATAAAAGGTATTATACTGAGAACAAAATCCAGGTGGAAGGTCGAAGGCGAAAAACCAACTAAGTATTTCTGCAATCTAGAAAAATGACACTACACTGAAAAAATTATAGCAGAACTGATTAAATCTGATGGATCCGAAACTAGCGACCTAAATGATATCATTTCTGAACAACAAAATTTCTTCGAAAATCTGTATTCATCAAAAATTGAAAGCCCTGAAAACAATATTCGTCATGAAGATACTTTTTTTGATCCGCAAAACCCCTATCTAAACCTTCTCGATGAGGATGAAAGTCGGTTACTGGAAGATCCTGTATTGGAACATGAATGCCTCAGTGCCCTAAAGAGTATGAAAAACAATAAAAGTCCTGGCTCGGATGGTTTCACAGCAGAATTTTACAAATTTTTTTGGAAAGATATCGGGAATTTTTTGGTCAACTCCTTGAATTACGGTTACGACTCAGGAGAATCCCTGGACTTCTGATTTTGATAGATTTCGAGAAAGCATTCGACTCGTTGGAGTGGCCATTTATTGAGAAAACTTTTAAGATTTTTAAATTTTGGTACCTCTATCCTTAAATGGTTCAAAACATTCTACAACAACATTTATAGCTACGTATTGAACAATGGAAACTGTTCAGAGAGATTGAATATACAACGAGGTATCAGACAGGGTGATCCGCTCTCCCCTTACCTGTTTATTCTCAGCGCAGAAATCTTGAGTGCGGCGATAAAATTTAACCTCGACATTAAAGGCATAACAATAAATGATTCAGAATACCTGATTAGTCAGTATGCAGACGATTCGTCACTTTTTCTAAGCGATGACCCTACCTCTTTGAACAGAGCACTAGAAATGATGAACATATTTTCCGGTTGTTCCGGTCTTAAAGTAAATTTCGATAAGACACAGGTTATATGGATTGGATCAAAACGGGGTTGTGGCGAAGAAATTCAAATAAGAGAAGAACTGAATTGGAATCATAGTAACATTTTTACAATATTAGGTATTGAATACAATCTATTCAAGGAAAACTACACACAATGCAATTTCTTAAAGAAATTAAAAAGCATTGAGAAACTGTTAAATGACTGGTCTTTTAGAAATATTACTCTGATAGGTAAATGTGTAGTTATAAAAACACTTGCTCTACCAATACTAATTCATTATTTATCGGTCCTTCCCAAACGAGGAGACGTTAAAAAAGATTCAAACCTATTTTTTCAATTTTTTGTGGTCCGGTAAAAACGACAAAGTTAAACGCGAAATCATTATCAATATCATAGAAAATGGCGGTCTAAAATTCCCCCATATAAAAAGCTATTGTCGCTCCTTAAAACTACCATGGATTAAAAAACTTATAGACCTGAGCGTAATGGCCCCCTGGAAAACACTTGCATTAGATCAATTAAAAAAATTTGGGAGCTTTAAAATATGGTACTTAAACAAAGAAGGTTTACGAATAGTTGGGAACCACACAAATAATTTCTGGAAAAGTGTTCTGGAAGCTTGGTCATTGCTCAACAATTACGTCGCCACAACCCCAGATGAAATCTTTTCACAAACAATCTTTTACAACAACCATATAAAAATCAACCACAAAACAATTTTTAACCAGCACTGGTGCAAAGTAGGTGTTTATTTTGTGAATGATTTATTAAATAAAACAAAAGTTTTTTGTCATATAATGAATTCTCCACAAAATATGATATCAAGACACCGTTTACTGTCTACCAAGGAGTAATAAACTCAATTCCAAGAGAATGGAAGGATATAATAAAACAATATAAAAAGCCACAAACGATTATAAACAAGAACGTTGAGAAACTTAAATATTGCTCAAAGTCTTGCAAAGCCTTTTATCCAACGTTTTTGGAGATGTCAGCAAGTGCACCAACCCATGTCCAAAATAAATGAGATGCCATTTTAGATATTAATCTTCAACCGGAGGAGGACTGGGGATTGATATATGAAAGGTCATTCCAAATTACAGATGATACTTATCTACAAACTTTACAATATAAAATTTTACTGAGGATCTTATATACAAATCAGAAATTATATAAATGTAAGTTATCGGAAACAGAGCTTTGCACGCTCTGTGGCGAAACAAAAGAGACAGTCGTGCATCTCTTTTTTGACTGTTCCATTTCCAAACAATTTTACTGAATCTGTCCCAACTTCTGAAGGAGAAATGCAATATATCATTTCCAGTAACTCCCGAATATGTTATTCTAGGTCAATGCGTTGAAGATAATGAAGTAGACATTTCGGCTGATACGGGCTATTAGGGGGGGCGCGGTGGCTCAGTAGGTAGAGGTGCAGGCTGCAAGCCAAGAGGTCCTCAGTTCGAATCCCACCTGCGGCAACCGCGTTGTGTCCTTGGGCAAGACACTTCACCCCCATTGCTCATGTGGGGGCACGATGACGCCGTGTACTAAGGCGTACTGCACGTCGATTGTACGCATGTCTTCAACCAATCTAACTCTGCCTGTGCTGCAGTGCGGAGTTACGATGTTGGGGAGCTGGCAGCTGCTCGTCGTTGCTCGGTGGTTCTCTCCGGGTACTCCGGCTTCCTCCACCCGTAAAACTGTCACGGTCATGATTAGCCATTGCGCATAAATATGTGACCTTAAACATCAATAAATAATAATAATATGATACGGGCTATCTGTGTGCAATTCTGTACAAAATATTCATCTATTCCTGTAGATTGAGAAAATGTCGACCGGTGATGAAAAATTATATCGATCAGTTGAAATATTACTGCAGTCTTGAACTGTTGCCCACCTATTCTTACACGGAAAAAAATCGGTCGCAATGTGAGTAAGATGGGCTGCATTGGGTGGCTTAATTCAGGATTGGTTCGAGAACCAATTCCGAATTGTGTCATTGTGTTCAGTCCTTCCTGCCCAGACCGGAGCTAAGAAATATATAAAAAGGAATTCCCTTCTTCCTATTACATTGCGCATAATAACAAGCGTAAGAAGAAATGTCACATATAGATATAACTCTCATACAATATGTAAAAAACTCTGAGATCTCCCGCCTCCTTTACAGAAAATAAATGACTTTTTAAGTTACACAAAAAGCATTACTTCCTGTGCAACATATCTACTATACTCATTTTTTCAAGATTAAGCAGTTCAGCCCTGTATATTGTTACCTATGTATACAAATATTTAAATATCTATGTACACAAGTTTGTATCTGAAATAAAAAAATAGGAAAAACAAAAAAAAAATCTTTTACCAACCTAATACCGTGAAAAAGTGAGCATTTTCAAAATTTGAACAGCTAAAAGCATTTCCCCGACATCACATACACAATCGTAAATAGTGTTGTGTTTGGATGTGGATTATAGATTTGGGATGCGTTCTGAATTTTGCAGAGTTGTTCGATCTGTGTACGGAGTATTTTCAGTCATGCGTATATGTATGAGAAATTGAGAATACACACCAGAAGAGTTGATAAAAGGGAGGCAGACAAGGACATGCAATAGGGGAACAACAATTCGGAACCAAAACAATTCACCCCCAGCTTTAAGTTTTCTGTGCGTTTCGGCACTAGCTTCAGGATGATTCAGCAACCTTAGTATCAAGGTGTTGTCATTTGTTTTTGTTCACATGAATATGACGAATTAAACTTTTCAGAGTCATGGTAATTTTTCTTTGATTGACATTCTCGAAGATAGTGACGAATGTATCAGATAAATAAAACACACGGCATTTCATTTATCTGATAAATTTGTCACATTCATTGCAAATGTCAACTATAAGCATCATGACGACACTGCCAAGCGTAATATTATTTAGGCATAGTCTTATTCCTGATGCCCAATTGCGGATGCGTAGCTAGGATTATATAGTTTGGGAGACCTATCCATTTTTTGTTGAGGAGGAGGGGGTGGGGGACTATCATATTTGGAAGGTTGTGGGTTTTGTAGTCCTCCGCTAATCCTAACAAGGACCCTCCCATCGTAACCTGAAGAGGAAGTGGATGAAGGGGGTAACGACGGGAGGGTCCTAGTTAGGACAGGGAAGTGAGGGATGGGGTAATGAGTGGGGCATTCTAACTAGGTCAAGCCATCCTCCCAGAAAATTTTGTAAATTTTAGTGCTCCTAAATCAAATCTGAGGCAATTGTAGTATGTGTAGCCCTATATTAGAGCACATTTTAGGCATAGCCACAGTGGGGAAGGCTCCCCCAAAGTTCAGCAGGCTCACCAAAACAAGTCATTGTTTTGGAGAGCCTGCTAAACCTTTCGGTGTGCCCAACTGATCCGGTCAGAGATTTCTGGCATTTGTGTTATTCGGCATTCGTGGCATTGTGGTGTCACCTAACACCTGGTGTGGACAACTGGAGTCGCGGCAGGAATTATTACCAAAGGGAAACAATGGGTATTTGCGTGTAGTTGCTACGGTTGGAAAACATGTAGGATGCAGAGTAGATTGGACATGAATCAGTTATGACTTGGCTGATAGAACTAGTTCTAATTGTTCAAAGCAAGAATTACAGAATACAGTTAACAGAAGTTAAGGGGCTGGCCCACATTGTCACAAATAGAAAAATGCATATCTGTTGTGCTTAAAATGGTTCAAATCAGTATTCCAAGTCTAAAAGGGGCAAATTCCCCCTGATCACAAGAAGCATTTCGCTTTTCTTGGGTAGGAGACAATCGCGCTTCTCTTCATAAATTTCTCCTGCCTCGCTAAATAAGTGTTCAGAGACAACAATCGTGGGAGAAGCTCTGAGGTATTTTTTGGCAATTTTACTTAGCAGAGGATATCTAAGTCTATTGATACGCCACCACTTGAGGGGGTCCTCGTCGCAGGCAATCAAGGGTTCTGCATTATACGAAGCCACTTCATCCTCATCCTCAGTGGTTCTGGTTTTGGAAGAACACATTGTAGCTCTCCCTTAGTCGACAGTAAACAAATGTAATCATCGTCGAGTAAGCGTTTAGCTGCCTTCTTCCCATCACTAATGCTCTTTGCTGCTTTAAGTGTTGCCACTGAATCAGCTGAAGTAGTGTCAGAACTAACAGCTTCTTGAATCTGAGAATCTGTGTCAGTTGTACCAGTTGTTTCACTGGTGCTATGCTCCTTAGTGTTTTTAATGTCAATGTCATCATCTTTGATCCATTTGTATAAATTTCTGATTGCCAAGCCATTTTTGTCTTCAAAGAAAACAGTTTTATATCTTGGGTCAATGAATGTGGCAAGAACCAAAAGTTTATTTCCGATATTCGTGGTCCGTTTTTTCAGTGACGCACTTAACGAGTCCATTAATGTCTGGATGTCTTTGTCATCATCATGACTGGATAGGATATTATTCAGAAGAGAAACAGATGGAATTATTGATGAACAACAAGCTCTTCCCTCTGACATTTCTCTTGTCATCTGCTCAAACTTTCTAAGAGTGTTCAACCGGGTCTGTGCTATATTCCACTGATTAGATGTCATCACCGGGATGTCATGATCACTTCCGTATTCGACCAAGGCAAGTCGTTGTTCAACAATGCGATCTAGCATGTAATTTGTACTGTTCCATCTTGTGGACACATCCTGTATTATTTGGTCGGATAAATCATGCTTTTTTAAAGTGGCTTCAAGTGAAAATTTGCAAGAGGCGATCGACTAAAATGTCCCGCAATTTTACGGAAAATGGCCAGCATGTCGACAACAGCTCTCTGCATTTATGGCATCATGAATAATTAGCTGTAGCGTGTGAGAGAAACAGCCCAAATGGTCAATTCCGGTCAACTCACAACCAGCAACTGCATTGGAAGCATTGTCTCTGAGAATAACAATCACTTTTAGGTATGCCCCACTCGGATAACATCCTGCTAATTTCATCAGATATTGCCTGCACTGTGTGATGTCCCATGAATGAAGACACATTAAGCACACATCGCTTTCTATTAAAATCATTATCCATCCAGTGACCCGTAAGACTCATCAATGAGGTGGAACCACAGGACCAGACAGGCCTGGCCGTTTGAAAAATGCTGGCGAGCTACTACCGCCCGCCTTAAATCACCCCAGACGGGCGATAATGGTGGCCCTTAATTCACCTCTGGGAGCCATCAATCAAGAACGCCCTATCACTTTTAACTTATTTAAGCCTGGAACAAAAAATGAAGGCGTGTGAAAATCAAACTCGCAGTTTCCATTTCAAATTCTTTACTTTATTTCGGAATTGCCCAATGTTAATTGTAATCGGAAATTAATAAATAGACTGCAATTTTATAATTTTCCCTGTCGTTTATTCAAAGCTCACGGGTATGACTTAAAACATGGCATGTATTGTTCAAAATGTATGGCACATCGAAAAACAAAAGTCCTCGAAAACTGTTCCATATGAAAATAAGTTCTGGTCAATGCGCTGCAGTGTGCATGGATTCCCAAGTGATAAACTTGAAAGTGGAACTTTTTTTTTCACTGAATCGATAAGAGGTTATGAAAGGAGCACCATTTAGCAATATTGTGCTTGTTGGAGAAAAAAATCACCATCAAAAAAAGTTCCGGAAGTATAAATTTTATAGTAAATTTCCTTTCTTATTATACCTACCGAAATTGTTTACTACAGGCTTGCACTACAGTGGAAGAACCTAACTCGGATAAAATACTCTCTATTTTAATCTTTCCCAAGATTTGGGAAAGAAAAGTGGTGTAAAAACACCACGAAAAAATAATAAGCCAAAACTGGGTCGAGCGCCATCGGCGCACACCCAGTATGGCACGTTCTTCCATAGTACAAATCTAAATTTTATAGTAAATTTCCTTTCTTATTATACCTACCACAATTGTTTACTACAGGCTTGCACTACAGTGGAAGTCCCTAACTCGGATAAAATACTCTCTATTTTTGTCTTTCCCAAGCAAGTTGGGAAAGAAAAGTGGTGCAAAAGCACCAATAAAAATAAGCCAAAACTGGGTCGAGTGCAACCGGCGCAGACCCAGTACGGGACGCTCTCTCCCAAGTACAACTCCACGACTTCCGTTGCCAGTGCGCATACCGTCTCTAAAGACTCATTCTTTTTGAATCCGTAAACGTTAGAGTTATGTGATCAGCGGGGAGGAAAGATTCTTTACCCGTAAAGAAGACGGGAGGGCCTCCATGTAAACAATTGTGGTAGGTATAATAAGAAAGGAAATTTACTATAAAATTTAGATTTCTTATCAACCTACTCACAATTGTTTACTACAGGCTGAATAGACAAAAGGCTGGAGGGAATCGCATAACCAACCCCCACATAACCCTAGTGCACTGGAACCGTGAAGCAGAAGGAAGAGGTCCCGAGGCTTATCAACCATAATGTCGCAATCATTGGTAAAGGACAATGAAAAGAGACATATGAGCCTGTGTGACATACAGACAGAAAAAAGGGCAGTAACAGCACAAGGCTGAAACTGACCTTCAAGAAGCCTAATGGCTATGGCAGACAACAGCCTGAGCAGAAGAAAGAGGACCCAAGGCAAAAAGGTCCTCCGACTGCTCCTGCAACTGGCGTAAATAAAAGGTGGAGAAAGTAGAAGCATTTCTCCAGTAGGCTGCCTGCATAACATCCGACAACTTGACGGAGTTAGAATAAGCCCAAGAGGTAGACAGTGCCCACACCTCGTGGGCAGAATACGATTGGTAATACAATCGCCAGCTGCTAAACGAATATAAGCCGTACGAATAGCAAGACAAATCCATCGAGAAATGGATTGAGGAGAGATCTTCTGTCGACCCGGAATGAGAGACAGAAAAAAACGTTTTCTGCCCTTCCGTATGAAGCGTGTCCGATCAAGATAAATGCGAATAGCACGGACCGGACAGAGCAAAGGGCGAGTACCCTCAACAGAGGGAAGAGCCCTGATACAGATAGGAGGAGGAGTAGTATCTGGTAACTGATTCTTAGCCAAAAAGGAGCAATCAGTGGTAAAAGTAACACTGTTGGGAGAACTCCTAAAAAAGGCCGGGTCAACCGAGAGGGCGCGAAGCTCACTAACCCGTCTGGCCGAAGCAAATGCCATCAGAAAAGCCGTCTTGTATGTGAGAAATTGCATATCCACCTGGGATAAAGGTTCGAACGGCGCCCCCCCCCCCCCCCCCCCCCAAGCAAAGCAGCACCCACGAAAGATTCCATCGTGGAGTAAGCTGCAAAGTCCGAGGCCTTTTCAAAGAAAAGTGCCGAACAAGCTTGGAGAGGTAAGGATTAGTGCCGATACGACGCTTCCCCACATAAGAAAAAGTCTCTGAAAGCATAGACCTGTAACCCTTGATGGTAACAGGCTGGAGACCCCGAGAATCAAACAGATATACCAGAAACTCCGCAATCTGTGAAATCGAAGGATTGGCATAATCAACAGAGTGATCAGCACACCATCGACAGAAGACCTTCCATTTAGCTGCATAAGCTAAACCAGTGGAGTGCCTCCTTGAAGAAGAAATGCACTCCACTGCTCGTCTCGAAAAACCTCTACGGAGGAGACAGGACCTGACAAAAGATATGCGTGAAGGCACAATGAAGTCAGGTCGACGTGAAACCTCCTCGGGCGACCTTGACAAAGAAGGTCGCGACGTAGCGGGAGACGTGCCGGAACCGCCGCCATCAGCGAGCGGAGCTGATTGATCCACACCCGCTGAGGCGACAGGGGAGCGATCAGAATGATTCGACAACTGCAGGTTCGAATTTTGGCGAGAACCTGAGGAAGAATCGGAACCGGCGGGAAGGCGTAGCCGACTAGACCGTTCCAATCGAGTGACAGAGCGTCCACGGCAAAAGCCAGAGGATCTGACACGGGGACACGAAAGTGTCCACCTGATGGTTCCAACGAGTCGCAAAGAGATCGATGTGGGGACATCCCCAGAGATCGCAAAGCGACTGGAACACTGCCCTGTGAAGCATCCACTCGGTGGAAATAACCCTGCCCTGTCGGGACAGGGAGTCGGCTAGGACGTTCAGACGACCGGGAATGTGACGAACAACCACCCCGGCGTGAACCTCCTGAGCGAGCAGTAAAAGATCCCGAGCTAACTCGTACATCGGAAGCGAGTGCGTGCCGCCCTGGTTCCGAATGTAAGCAACCACTGTCGAATTGTCGGATAGTAGAAGGACCTGGCGATTCGACAAGTGAGGGATCCACTGCCTGAAACTCAGAAGAAGAGCAAGAAGCTCCTTCTGGTTGATGTGTAGAGCTGCTTGATCCTGGTCCCACATCCCGTGTAGGGAAAGACCGAGAGGATCCAACGTCGCACCCCATCCGAGATCGCTGGCATCTGCCGTCAGGACGCGATCGGACGTGGGTAAGTCCAGCGGAACACCCTGCGTAATCCACTGAACATCTGTCCAGGGAAGAAGGTGAGGATACAGAGAGTCCGGAAACGGAAGCACCTGATCCAGAGAATCTACATTCGGTCTCCAACGACTGAGCAGAAAGTGTTGGAGAGGTCTGACACGCAGCCGACCTAGAGGAATGAGATCCGTCACCGAACCGCAGAGACCGATCAGCCGGAGAAAACTCCGAGCGGTCGCGGACCTGGACTGGGACAGAGTCAGAGCAAAAGCTGAGAGAATCACAGCCTTGGCCTGGGGAACAGCCACCAAATTGAATTTGGTTTGGAAAGACATCCCCAGATGACAAAACGACTGAGAAGGGACCAGGTCCGACTTCTCCTCGTTGACTCTGAATCCTAGCGACGTGAGCAAGCTCAACAGAGTGGCGTCATCCGATTCCAGTAAGGCAGCATTGGAATGCCTCTGGAGGATATCGTCCAGATATGCCGAAGTAGTCACCCTGGACTGTGTGCGATGGAACGCTATCACATGCGACATCAGTCTGGTGAATGCCCAAGGAGCCAGGTTGAGGCCGAAAGGCATGGCCTTGAACTGGTAAACTCGCCCCAGAAAAGCGAACCTGAGATACTTCCCTGACGCCCGATGCATCGGAACGTGGAAGTAAGCGTCTCGCAGGTCGATGCTGGCTGCGAAATCTCCCTGGTGAATTGAATGGCGGACCGACCTGAAAGTCTCCATGCTGAACTTGGGAGCAATGATAGACTGGTTCAGGATTCTCAGATCGATAACCGGTCGGAGTCGGCCGTCCTTCTTCGGCACCAAGAACAGGCGGGAATAGAAACCCACTGACTGAACGTTCTTGACGACCTCGATCGCCCCCTTTGCCAGGAGATTGGCAATCTCCGTGAACAAAAGTTCCCGACGTAAAACGTCTGAAGGAACTGTGGTTGGAAGAGGCACTCTTGACAGAGTGGGGTGCCGTCGGAAGGATATGCGCAGCCCGGACCGAACAACATCTAACACCCATGGATCGGATGTGATGGTGGTCCAATGGTCTGCAAACTCTGCTATCCTTCCTCCAACCTGGGACGAGTCGAGGTGAGGACCTTCATTTCGAGCCCCGACGAGGCCCGCGAGAGGAGAAACCACCTCCTCTGCTAAATGAAGAATCCTGAGACTTCCCTCGATTCTGCCGACCCCTACCTTTACCCCGTGAGTAAGAAGCAGAGGCGGCGGCAGAAGGACCAGCCTTTTGCTTCACAGAGGAAGCAGAAGGGTACTTGTTAGGCTTGGAACGGCCCTTGCCTCCCCGAGAAGGCTGATCAAGCTGACGAAACAGCAGCTGATCTTTGGAATGACGTAGGACGTCATCCCGGACCGTCGACACGGAACCATGGAAAAGTTGCGGACCTGCCAAAGAAGCAGATCGAAGAGTAGCACGCTGCTCCTCGGGAAGGGATCGTCCTGTGTCCAGCACAGCGTCCCTTCGAACTAATTCCAAATTGGCCGTGTTGCAGGCATGCGTGTGAGTAAGGTGCATAAGCGCCTTGGACAGCACACGCAAAGGAGCCTGTACCTCGTCAAACTTATCTGGAGGCAGATAAGCAGCCAAAGCTGAGACGACGTGATCTGAGAGAGAAAGCATGCCAAGCATCTCTCTAGATAAGCCCAACGTGGACTCCAGAGTCGTCATTGGAATGTCGGCAGACTTGGGCTTGGAAAGCCCGAGGGAAGTGGAGTCCTGATCCAGAACCGTCAAAGTCTGGCAGACTGACGGATTGGCGGAATCGTAGGAACGAGAACGCACAGGAGGCAAAAAGGTGTCAACCCTGGTGAAGAACGAAGTCTTCAAAGCCTTGGAATTCAGCTTGGCATCCAATGCTGAAAAAGCTTCAACCACCTGTACCGACTGGCACGGGCGAAGGCGCCCAGAAGCAGGTTGCTCCATAGGCTGTTGGCGCGCGACCGAAGATCGCGGCCAGGCTGACACTGTCGGCTGGTTAGCAGGTTTGAGCTCAGGCAGAAACCCAAACACAAAGTCAAGAGCCGCCCCCAAGTCCGAAGACTGCTGGCCCTCGACCTCAAGCATGTCGGACTCCTCCCCAGAGTCGGAAGACACATAGCCCATCGTGGGCAAACCAGCCGACGCCTCCCATGGTGTCGGGACACCAGAGGAATCGGAAACCGGCCTGTTTCCAATCCCGGGAGGCGGCGCCATAGGAGGCGCCTGGAAACCACCCATAGCCTCGCTGGAAGCAACAGGAAGGCTCTTTGAGAGAACCTGAGTGAGTAAGGAGAGGGCCTCCCTAAGCTCACTGCCTGTACCGACCGGTTCGACAGGGGAGCGAACCGGCAAAGTGGCTTCACCTCTGACCCTCTTAACCAGCGAAGGGTCACGATCCTCCAAAACACCCGACGCAGGACGACGGGCGGCAGCCGAAACATCTGAAGGCAGACGTGTATAGGGGTACGATGCACCCCGAGGATCAATATTGCGAGAACTCATGAGAGTCACCGCGGACCTCTGCGGGGCAGAAGGTCCAGGCTGCACAAAAGGCGTTGGTCCCCCAAAACTGGTCGTGTGACCAGAGTGAGCGGACGGAAACGCCACGGAGTTCATGGTGTTTCCACTATGAACATCCGAATCCAAAGACACAACTGTTGTACTCGACGGCGACGAGACCACAGCGATGGGCTCGGCCGGCAGCCCCTTCCGACTTCGCCGAGTTGAAGTCAGGGAAGGCTGGGGCCGATATCCCACGTCTACAGTATCGGACAGTTCTGCAGTCCCCTGCAGCGAAAAGCCGAGGCCGGCTGAAACAGACAACGAAGCAGACGGACCAGCAGCAGTAGTAGATACGTCGAGAGTCGTTGAGGCTGGTGAAATAATGGAGAGAGCACACCGGCTCGGCTCCGAAGGAGGAGTCACAACCCTAGTGACAGCCTCAGATGTCGACTGGAGGGGGACCGTAGTCCCGGAACCAGGCATCTCTACACCAGAACACTCAACGGCTCCCGCAGTATCCACCACAGGAAAAGACTGCACATCCCCCACGGAGGAGGAATAACTCTTACCAGACAAGTTCGGCTCGGGAGGCCCCGAACGACCACGTTCTCCTTTCCCGCGGGAGCGGGAGGCACGGCCACGAGAACGAACGACACGATTTACAGACGCCCAAAAGGTGGAAGACCATGTTCCACAGACACCACACGGCCGCTCGGCCGAACACCCATTACAGGAGGAACACGACGAATGTACATCGTCCACATGCTTAGGCAGCAGACATTGCCCACAAGGAATTGTCCTAGGCATGAAAGAGGTGAGAGGAGCAGAGAAGGTGAGATCAGAAAACAGAACACCCCCAAAGAGAGAAAGGTGACAGAAACAAAGACCCCAGACGGCCGACCGGGAACCACCCAACAGGAAGACTACTCTCAACAGAAAGAAGAAACACTGTAGGAGTGGTACCCCGCTGACACCTAACTCTAACACAATTAAAAAATTTTGCAAAAAAAGCATTAACAATAATTGTGAAATAATCTAAGTCCGAACCGCGTGGCCCGCGAAATTCGCGCGCGACTCGAGAGAGAGCAAATAAATATACATGATGGACATATAATAGAAAAAAGAGAATATAAAACACTGTTCCTGAGAATACAAAGGATACACTGTGGTATAATGAATCAGGAATCATCAAACATCGAGTTGGTGGAACACTGATAAGCGTGCAAAAACATCTCGACACGAAGCGGATTTTAAAAAGAATGAGTCTTTAGAGACGGTATGCGCACTGGCAACGGAAGTCGTGGAGTTGTACTTGGGAGAGAGCGTCCCGTACTGGGTCTGCGCCGGTTGCACTCGACCCAGTTTTGGCTTATTTTTATTGGTGCTTTTGCACCACTTTTCTTTCCCAACTTGCTTGGGAAAGACAAAAATAGAGAGTATTTTATCCGAGTTAGGGACTTCCACTGTAGTGCAAGCCTGTAGTAAACAATTGTGAGTAGGTTGATAAGAAATCCACGACTTCCGTAAAACAGTGCGCAATGCGTCAATTCGTCATTCTTTTGATTCCGAACAACACTGGAGTTATGTGATCAGCGGGGAGGAAGGATTCTTACCTGAATAAGAAGACGGGAGGGCCTCCATGTAAACAATTTCGGTAGGTATAATAAGAAAGGAAATTTACTATAAAATTTATACTTCTTATCAACCTACCGCAATTGTTTACTACAGGCTGAATAGACAAAAGGCTGGAGGGAATCACATAACCAACCCACACATAACTCAATAGCACTGGGACCGTGGACAGAGGAAGAGATCCCTAGGCCTATCAAACCCTAGCATCACAAACATTAGAAAAGACAATGAAAGATGAGTCGTATGGTGAAGTGCGACACACAGACAGAAAGGGCAGTAACAGCACAAAGCTGGAACTGACCCTGAAAAAAGCTGAAAGGCTGGGATAGACAACAGCCTGAGCCGAAGAGGGCCCCAAGAACCAAGGTCCTCTATCGGCTCCTGCAACTGTCGCAGATAAAAGGAGAATGTAGCATTTCTCCAGAAGGTTGCCAGTATAACATCTGTCATCCGACAACATGACAGAGTTATTAGAAGAGGAAGACAATGCACGCACCTCGTGGCAGAAAAAACAAAAGGTAATACAATCACCAGTAGCTAGACGAGTGGAAGCTGCACGAATAGCAAGACAAATCCATCAAGAAATGGATGCAGGAGAGATCTGGCATGTGAGAGAACGCATATTCATCCAGGATAAAGGCGTGAACGCCCCCACCCAAAAGCAGAGCAGCACCCAAGAAAGTGACCATCTTGGAGGAAACTGCAAAGTCCAAGGCCTTTTCAAGGAAAAGAGCTGAACAAGCTTGGAGAGGCAAGTATGAGTGTCAAAACAATGCGGTATCACATATGAAAAAATGTCTCCGAAGCATGGACATGTACCCATAGCTGGAGACCCCCAGAAACAAACATATACCATAAACGCCACAAGCGGTGTGATCGAAGGAGTGACAGAAGCAACAGAGTGATCGCACACCATCGACAGAAGAACCTTCCACTTAGCCACAGAGGCTAAACCAGTGGAGTGAGTGCCTCCTTGAAGAAAAGCAACTCCACTGCGTGTCTCGAAAAACCACTACAGAGGAGACAGGACCCGATAAAGGACATGTGCGAAGGCACAATGAAGTCGGGTCAACGTAAAACCTCCTCGGGCGACTTTGGCAAAGAAAGTCACGAGGTAGAGGGAGACATGCTGGAACCGCCGCTAACAGAGAGCGGAGCAGATTGATCCACACCCACCGAGGCGACGGGTGTGATCGAAAGGATTCGACGACTGCAGGTTCATATCTGGGCGAGAACCTGAGGTGGAATCGGAACCGGTAGGCAGGCGTAGCCGACAAGACCATCCCAAAGGAGGGCCAGAGCATCCACGGCGAAAGCCAGAGCATCTGGACATGGGGACACAAAAGTGTCCACTGGATGGTTCCAACGAGTCGCAAGAGATCGATGGAACCCGCCATGTGGAGCATCCACCTGGTGGAAATGACCCTGCCCCGACGGGACAGGGAGTCGGCTAGGACGTTCAAACGACCGGGAATGTGACGAACAGCCACCTAGGCGTGGACATCCTGAGCGAGCAGTAGAAGATCCCAAGCCAATTTGTACATTGGAACAAAGTGCGTGCCGCCCTGGTTCCGAATGTAAGAAACCACCGTCGAATGGTCGGACAACAGAAGGACCTGGCAATTCGACAGGTGAGGGATCCACTGCCTGAAACTCAGAAGAGCAAGAAGCTCCTTCTGGTTGATGTGTAGAGCTGCATGATCCTGGTCCCACATCCCGTGAATGGAAAGACCTAGAGGATCCAACGTCGTACCCCATCCGAGATCGCTGGCATCTGCCGTCAGAACGCAATCGGACGTGGGTAAGTCCAACGGAACACCCTGCAAAAGCCACTGGACATCCGCCCAGAGGAGAAGGTGAGGATAAAGATGTTCTGGAAACTGAAGCACCAGATCCAGAAAATCTACATTCGACCTCCAACGACTGAGCAGAAAGTGTTGGAGAGGTCTGACATGCAGCCGACCTAGAGGAATGAGATCCGTCACCGAACAGCAGAGACCGATTAGCCGGAGAATACTCCGAGTCATCGTGGAAGTGGACTGGGACAGTCAGAGCAAAAGCTGAGAGAATCACAGCCTTGGCCTGGGGAACCGCCACCCAATTGAATTGTGTGCGGAAAGCCATCCCCAGATGATAAAACGACTGAGAAGGGACCAGGTCTGACTTCTCCTCGTTGACTCTGAAACCTAGCGACGTGAGCAAGCTCAACAGAGTGGCGACATCCGACTTCAGTAAGGCAGCATTGGAATGCCCCTGGAGGATATCGTCCAGATATGCCGAAGTAGTCACCCTGGACTGTGTGCGATGGAAAGCTATCACATGCGACATCAGTCTGGTGAAGGCCCAAGGAATCAGGTTGAGGCCGAAAGGCATGGCCTTCAACTGGTAAACTCGCCCCAGAAAAACGAACCTGAGATACTTCCGTAACGCCCAATGAATCGGAATGTGAAAGTAAGCACCTCGCAGGTCGAAGCTGGAAGTGAAATCTCCCTGGTGAACTGAACGGAGGACCGACCTGAAAGTCTCCATGCTGAACTTGGGAGCAATGATAGACCGGTTCAGGAAACTCAGATCGATAACCGGTCGGAGTCGGCCGTCCTTCTTCGGCACCAAGAACAGGCGGGAATAGAAACCCACTGACCTAATGTTCTTGATGACCTCAATCGCCCCCATTGTCAGGAGATTGTCTATCTCCGTGGACAAAAGTTCCCGACGTAAAATGTCTGAAGGAACTGTGGTTGGAAGAGGCACCCTGGACAGAGTGGGGTGCCTTCGGAAGGATATTCGCAGCCCAGACCAAACATCATCTAACACCCAAGGATCGGATGTGATGGTGGCCCAACGGTCTGCGAACTCTGCTATCCTTCCTCCAACCTGGGACGAGTCGGGGTGAGGACCTTCATTTCGAACCCCGACGAGGCTCGCGAGAGGAGAAAACACCTCCTCTACTGAATGAAGAATCCTGGGGCTTTCCTCAAGACTGCTGATGCTTACCCTTACCCCTTGAGTAAGAAGTAGAAGTGGAGGCAGAAGGATCAGCCCCTTTGCTTCGCGGAGGAAGCAGAGGGTACTTGTTAGGCTTGGAACGGCCCATGCCTACCCTAGAAGGCTGATCAAGCTGAAGAAACAGCAGCTGATCTTTGGAATGACGTAGGACGTCATCCCAGACCGTCAACACAGAACCATGGAAAAGTTGCAGACCTGCCAAAGAAGCAGATCGAAGAGTAGCGCACTGCTCCTCAGGAAGGGATCGGCCTGTGTCCAGCACAGAGTCCCTTTGATAAATCTTGGAAAAGATTAAAATAGAGAGTATTTTATCCGAGTTGGGTTCTTCCACTGTAGTGCAAGCCTGTAGTAAACAACTGAGGTAGGTTGATAAGAAAGGATACTGCATTATTCAGAGAATGACCGAAGTTCAATGACAAGCGGACCTTTTTGTATGTCAGTGAATGATAACAGGGCACCGTTTTTCGCAGATGTGCTGATGTTGTTTGGGAAAGTAATTCAGCCAAAACTGATTACATAATAAGCCGAGTGTAACCAATAATAATATATGTTGTTGTGCTTTTTTTTAAGAAATTTTATAGTTTTAATCGCCCGCGCAAATTGACGTAAGGCAGGCAAAATATGCCCGCCTTATTCGGAATCCAGTCGGGCGGCGGGCGAACGGGCGGGCGGGCTATAGTGATCTCCCACCTCAAATGGCCAGGCCTGACCAGATAACAGTCGTAACGCTGATGTGACTCATTTCAGATAACTCAATTTTGACCCTCTGTTTAATTTCATTATATATGTCCTGAATAATGTCATAACTGATTTCTGTCGAGTTGGGAGCTTATACCTCATCTCCAGGGTTGCCACAAATCTTTGGAAGCCAACACGTTCAGTAAATGAGAAAGGTTCGAAGTCTATGGCTATCATCTCGGCCAGCTTGGGATTTATTCTCTAAGTCCTGCATCATTTGGTGGCCATGGAGTCATCCTATTCACAACTTCAGATAATTTCATCCGATGAACCTTCTTAATTTCTGTTGACGTTGATGGGGCTTCCCCCTCTAACTGCTCCCATATTTTCTTTTTTCAATTCTTCTTGTTCACTTTGTTTCATTTCCATACTTTTGTTTTCGGCTGGATGACATGCCTGCAAGTGATGTCTCAGGTTGGTGGTTGTGAAAGATTTAGTGTTTTTTTCCTCCCCGGGAAATCAGTGCTTTGCATATATTGCATTTTGCCTTTTCATCTCCAGGGGACTCTATGGTGAAAAAATCCCAAATTGGGCTTGTTTTCTTTGCTCCATGAGTTGTCATTTTAAAATTTCGATTAAACTTAAAGAATGTTATCAAACTGAATTGACCTCACATTCTAACTGCAAGCAGTGTAGTTTGGGAACCAGGTAGACGGGACTAAATTCGTATTACGTTCTCAAAGTCATAAGGCCTAACCATAGGGATTCACAGAGAAAGTGGTGGACAGCTATTTTACAACCGACAGATTCTACGAATTGTCGCAAGTGACAAATAATAACCAGTCAATCAAAGACCCAATGACTTCACTGCCACGTGTCTGATTTCTGCACTTGACAATCATATTACTCTGCAGCCATGAATCTAATCAGCACCTGTGATCTCTCTGACAGTGTCTGCCCAGAATAAATCAAAGACAGCATAAGGCAGTGATTCCATTGTGATGTTAGTGGGAATAAAACACGACAGCGTGTTTACAGCTCTTTGATCTTATTTACTTCAAAGTTCAAAGTATTATAGTAGAAAGGGGAGGGTGGTCGTTCACTATAAACAACACAGGGATAATAATGTACCTGATAACCTGAACATCGGAATCGGAAATCGGCCGATAACGCATTCAGATAATCGGAAATTGGTCCGATGGCAAATTTCGTTATCGGAACATCACTATACACACCGTGCCCCCTTGGAGACAACTGGGAAAAAGTGCCTTGACCAAGGACACAACACAGTTACCACTGGCAGGGATCGAAGCGTGGACCTTTCGGTTTGATGTCAAAGTTCATAACCACTGAGCCATCGCACACCCAATATTTTAATACAGATGACAACTCAGCTAGAGTACTGGGGACAAGAATCAACGACCATTTGTGAAGTTTTTCCTGTATTTCACGAACACATTTGGCAGTAGTGAAATACAGGAAAAACTCCAACTCAGGTCATTGATTCCAGTCTCATTCGTGTTCTGTATTATTACAATGTAATCTAATTATTTTTCATTGTAGTACAGTGATGACAAAAGTAAATATTTTTTACTGGTTCTGACCAGATCGGAACACTGGGTCATTATCTGGTTAACTGGAAATGTGCTAAATTATTTTTCAATGTTAAAAGTTTTTCACGTATCTACAACGAAAAAATTTGTTCATCGTCAGATGGTTATGAATCTCCTTTCCAGGACCACGGGGTTAGCTGTAATTACTACTCCCAAGCGAATTTCGGTCAAAATTTTCGTATAAAAATGCTTCCTTGGGAATTTTCCACATGAACTGCCAAAGTATTAGTGCCCACTGGGATTCTTTAAAAGCTCTATTGTCTGACATGTAAGACAATAACACATTCGACATTATTGGACTGACTGAAATCTTTAAAATTCACGAAGACATAACCTATCACCTAGAAGGATATCAACCACTAGTGGTAAGAGCAAGACCACAGGACGATGACGGACGTGGGGGGGTTGGGGTCTTCATCAAAGATGGCATCGACTTTAAACCCCGGGACGACCTATCAAAATTTACTCCCCATGTATTTGAATCCCTGTTCATAAAAATTAATGTAAATAATTCCCCTAGAATAATTGGAACTATATACAGACCCAATACACCACCAAGAGCTGACATTGATCTATTTTTGTCTAACCTAAACGAAATAATGGACATTATAAACACTGAAAACAAAAAGGCATTTATCATGGGTGATCTTAACACTGACTTGCTAAAATCCGCAACTCACAACAAGATGTGCACATTTATCAACACAATGTTAAATGAAGGATTCCTGCCCACAATTACTAAGCCAACAAGAATAACTGAGCATTCAGCCACCCTCATAGATCATATATTTTCATCTAACATTAGATCACCTTTCTCTTCTGGTATTATCTGATCACTTTGAAACATTTCATATAGAAACATATCCAATTCCAGTTAGTGGTCCAAGAACAATAAAAACTAGAAAAATAAATGATCAAAGTACCGCAAACTTCCTGTCCATTTTAGAGCAGAGTGACTTCACTCAAATCTCCAACTCAAATTGCCCGAACACTACTTACGATATGTTCATAAATAAATTCAAAACAGCTTATGAAGCAGCATTCCCATTAAAGGAAGTACGTATAAAGAGAAAGTTTATCAAACAACACCCTTGGATGACTAAGGGACTCGTTATTTCATCAAATAACAAAACGAAATTCTACAATAAAAAACTAAAGCTACCAAACGAACAAAATATACAAAACTATAAAAAGTATTGTAGGATATTTAACAGAGTAAAAAAGCAAAGTAGAGCTGCCTACTACAAAAATATACTACAAGAAAATAAAGATAACATGCGTAAAACATGGAAAATTCTAAACGAAGCCCTCAAAAAAGCAAAAATAACCCCCAAACTGCCTTCGTGGTTCAGTCATCTTGACAGAAAAATAATCAACCCATGAGAAATAGCTTGAGAATTTAACCAGTTTTTCGCCAATAACGGAAAAGCCACAAGTGACAAAATACCTCCACAAAATAAGCACTTCTCAGATTACCTTACCGGAAATTTTGACCATAACTTCTTTTTGACACCAACTATGCCAGGCGAAGTTATTGAAATAGTAAAGTCCTTCAAATCAAAAACAACAGAGGATCCGGATAACATAACCACAAATCTACTAAAGCGTTCTATTAATATAATAGCATCACCCCTATCAGATATAATAAACAAGTCATTTACTCAAGGCACAGTACCAGATAAAATGAAGATTGCAAAAGTGGTATCAATTTTCAAAACAGGCGACGAACACATTTTCACTAACTACAGACCTATAAGCATCTTACCAACATTTTCGAAAGTATTAGAAAAGGCAATGTCTCGTAGACTAATTACATTCTTAGATAACTTCCGACATCCTCTACTCCCATCAATATGAATTTCGGAAAAAACATTCAACCATACATCCCGTGTTGCAGCTATTGAAAGATGTAGCGGAAGAAATTAACAAACCAACACGAGATATTACTCTTGCAATATTTTTTGATCTCTCAAAAGTTTTTGATACTATAGACCACGAAATCTTGCTCGCCAAATTGGAAAGATATGGTATCAGGGGTATATGTAACCAACGGTTCCATAGCTATCTATCGGAGAGGTTCCAATACGTCAAATTTGGGGAACATCAATCGGACTTGCAAGAAGTAAAATGTGGAGTTCCACAGGGCTCAGTACTTGGCCCGTTATTATTTCTAATATACATAAATGATATCCACAAAGCCACATCGTGTAAGCTTCTCTCATTTGCAGACGACACCACAACCCACTCCACATGTCCAGACATCGATTCTTTAATTACAGACCTCAACCAAAAAATCTCGAAAATATTTGAATGGTGCTCTGTAAATAAACTGGCAATAAACGCGAAAAAAACTAAATATGTAATCTTTAATCCTTCTGCGAGATCAATTGTTCGTAAACACAGAGACCTAACGATTAACAACGAAAAAATAGAAAGAATTGGAGACAACGAAGCAACACAAAATCTGAAATTTCTAGGAATAACAATAGATGAAAAGTTATCATATAAAGCACACACAAACCTAGTATGTTCCAAAATTTCGAGAGCAAATTTTGCTTTAAACAAAGTTAAAGATGTCCTCCCACACAACGCCATACTATACTATTCACTTATACACAGTCATCTCATGTACAGAATACACATATGGGGTAATTCGAGAGGAATTAATCAATTGCTGAAAATGCAAAAGCATTCACTACGAATCTTGAACAATAAAAAATGTAACGCCCACACAGACCCTCTATTCTTCCACGACGGAATACTCAAGATAACTGATCTTTACACACTGAGTGTCTCATTATTCATATTTGATTGGTATAAATCTATTCTACCTAATTCTTTCAAAAACTTTCTAGCTGTGTTGATAACCCTTCCGGAATGACGACAAGACAAGCAGGTCTTTTGACTAAAAAAAAATCATGTACTAAGTCTCTAGATAACTTGCCTCCCAATTCTTTTCCCCAAATTTGGAATCGACTGGATCAGGAGACTCACAGCATACAAAATAGAAAAATTTTCAAGAAGACCTTGACACGAAAGTTAAAAAATTTATAGTAATTTATATATTTTTTATACTTACCAATGACCCAGACATAGCTGGTGCTAACTCTTAAAATATAGGGCCAAACACAAATTTTGCCCCCCAATCCCCAAAATTTGCATCTAAAACTAAAGAAAACATGTCCTGAAAGGCCCTCCACACCTCGCCCCCACTGCGCATGCGCAGTGTCAAGGACGTTCCGAAATTGGCGCCATTTATCATTCTAATAACCAGTGCCTGGTAAGCGCTATGTACTCAGCGGGGAGGCAAGAGTTCCCAACTCCTGGGAGGGCCATCCCCGTCTGGGTCATTGGTAAGTATAAAAAATATATAAATTACTATAAATTTTTTAACATTTTTATACTGTACCAATGACCCAGACATAGCTGAATAGTAAAAAGGCTGGAGGGCCAAGGACATAGAGCAAAATGGAATACGCTCAATAAAATAAAATAGAGTCATCCCCTGTAGGGAAAAGAAGTAATAGGCCTTACATGTATCTTTCTTATTTATGATAAATTAGAAAGATACAACACCTTCCAAAAATTGAGCTTCATACATCCATGTACTCTATTAATATCCAATAATCCTTATACTAATAATTTTTAAAGTAAGCCAATAATAAAGTAAGTCTAGAGAATAGAGACTCTTATACTCCTAAAAGTGTGTGAGAATTGCATAATCATGTCCGTTGACATATGCAATATTCAAAAGCTATACTTTAAAAACTAAGACTTGAATGAATTTTATAAACTTAAACTTCTCACTAAACAACCATCCCAATAACAGCTCAGAATTACTAACTCCGGAGGAGGTATCCCCTTGTTTTCATAGTAAAAACAGGTGACCCAAGGGAACACCCTCCCCCCCCCCCCCCCTTTTTCTTGCCCTGGGTCAAATAGCCCAGAGCGAAGAGGGCAGCCGAACGGAGACACTGCCGAAACAGACAGCCTACCTAGCTATAGTAGCAACTGTTAAGTGAATGACATTCTGAGCAGTAGATAATAGACCTAACAATAGAGGTCTCCAGAAATGGACTCGATATTTCTGAGATAAAATTCATGAATGGATGGCTGAGCGCAATGAGCAGCCTTCAAAAATCTATAATAGCAACACTATTAATGTAAGCCCAAGAAGTAGAAGAACTCTTACTTCATGAGCCGAAATCTTAAGCACAACTGCTAAGCCAATGATATACCATAAGCAGTACGCTAGTTAATAGAATCCATTAACAATAAAATGGAGCGTAACGTCCTTCTACTAGACATCAAAGACAGAAGAAGCTTACGCCCTTGTAATAAACAGATATCTGTTTATAAATACATAACTGTACCCGGAAAGAGTAAAGGCCTATGCCCATACGAAGACGGAAGGACCTTAAAATAATAGGTTCCGGATAATAGGAGCCTAACTCTTATGCAACAATCCAACCTAAATAGTAACGGAAGTATTGATTCCGAAACTATGAAAGTGAAAATCATCCATCAATAATGCATGAAACTCACTGACTCTACAGTAAAAGAGAAACCAACAGAATTACTGTCTAAAAGGTCAGAATTTGAAAACTACTGTTTCCAGAGGTTCAAATGATTACTTAGCTAAATAAGAACCGAAGTTAAAATCCGTATAGGAATTTAATCTAAAGATTCTAAGTCTATTTATCAAAAAGTTACTAACTGACTTAGATAAAAAGACAAAAGACTCAATTGTAAACTATCGTAGAGTGCATAGGTATGAGGTAACATAAACCTATAACCTAAATAACAACAGGCTGCAGTAGATCTTGTGAAACAAGTATACTAAAAACTAGCAATGAGTAGTATGGAGGGATCAACCATATGAACATAATGATCCCTACACCACGACGGAAGAGCCTCCACTTTAGTCGCATAGAATAGCGAAGAAGAGGATCTCCTATAGTAAGAAATCGCGTCCAAAGCTCGTCCAGTACAGTGCTTACAATGCAATACGGACCACACAACGGAATACATGAAGGTTGCGACCTTGCTGGTTGTGATAAAGATGACACGATTTACCCAGTGAAAAAAGATCCTCACATAGAGGAAGATTTCACGTTAAGATCCACAGTAGACAAGAGAGTAAATTACTCATGATCTCTGTGAAGATAGAGATGCTATCAACAGAAATGTATTGTGGTTGTTTATCTTAGCAATACCTGCTAAAACAACAGCGCCGGAGGATACGCGTATCCTATCATTCCGTCCTATAGATCAATAGAGCGTTAACAGTATTAGCTCAGAGATCTGGACAAGCCAACACATACGTCTGCAATTGATTAGCAAGCTGTGTCATAAATAAAACATCATTGGGCGCTCCCATAGATAGCAAATCTGATTAAATACTTGTTTGTTGAGAGTCCATTCTGACAGCAACAAGCGACCCGTAAGAGAACGGGAGTGCGATAAAACAATCAGACGACCCAGAATATGACGGACCAAAACTGAACTTGGTGTACTATAACCAACAGACGGATTCTTTCCATTAAATTGAATAACGGAAACGAAAGAGTGCCTCCCTGGTTCCGGAGATACGCCACTACTGTCGAATTAAAGGACAGGAATTTGGGCATGCGTTTCTGAATAATGTTCATGCAATGACATAAAGCAAGCCTAAAAAACATTATTCCGCGGAAGTTAAACTGATAGCTAAAAGACTGCGGAACCCAAAGACCCTGGCACTTCGAATCCGTAGGGATCAGTATATATCCCAATCTGTTTGACTGGCAACCGTCATAACAGCCACACTAGGGTCCGGCAACTGCGGCGGCACTCTCTGAGTCAACCACCGAATGTTTGCCCCAGTCTGAATCTCTTGTAACACTAGATAGACAAGAGAATGTATAAATCAAGCAATTCATGGATTGCCGGAAAGTTGCCGTCGAAGAGAAGCTCCTCCGAGAACGAAGCGACTCTGAGAGAGTTCTTAACCTACTATCCACGCGTGGATGTAGCTAGGGCTGCATCACGTCTAACCAACTCCAATCAGCCACTGAAGGGCGGAGTTATACGTGAACAAACTACTGCCCTCAAAAGAAATTACATTGAGAATAATATCCCGTAAATCTTTTCTTGAAGACGTAATGATAACGCCTCAGTAAGGCGGATTACGTATAATAAAGCGTCTAAGTTAAGTCTACTATACATAATGTCGTTCCCAACATTGAAATTGGAAAAGACATAAACGGCGAAAAAGAATATATGCAGTCTTTAATCACACCGTCTAGACGCATATGAACTCTCGGTATGCCCTGCTCTGCCAAAATAAACTATATGTAAAAAAGATAAAATGGCAGAAATGAGCCACGCGGACAAGAAACTAAACTATCATGCTTAGTAGCAGGCTTGTATATATATATAATATATAGCGTCGAAAAATAAAACACATGTTGTAATGACAATATTGGACTGCGTCGGTAAGTCAGGGACAAAGTCCCTGTACCGATCGAAAAATCCGAGTCCAATGACGCTATAAGTCTCTTATCCAAGATCGCAGCAATGAAGTCCGAAAAATAATCACTGGAAGAAATGCCAGAAGATATGAAAGGCATCTTCCGATACTACTAAAGGGAAAACTCGAAATCTTTCGAATCCCTTTCGCCATCCTGTCGGACCCTATAAAGCGTTCGGTCGTCCGTAGCTTGATGCAACCGCGGACCGCACCGACCCAGCGCCGTCGGATAATTCCTGATTCGACCGAGAAACCGTCAATTGCTGGGATGCTGCGAAACAACTGTGCTAACTCGGATAGCACGTCCGTCACTGAGGCCTGAGGAGCAGCGGTCTTACGATGCATTGCCGCAGGAAGCTTCGAGATCGTTACCCCGTGCATACTTCCAATATGCGAGCGAACGGAGTGTATAGGCCTCGTGTTCCTTGGCTACCGGATGGCGCGACCTATTCGCTGTGGAATCACTGAATGCCGAAACTGATCGGATACTCGAGGTCACGTAGCCAATGTGCGGTCGTGTACCCTGCTGAGAGGATGAGGAAGCATTAAAGACAGTCTCTCGGACTGTCAATATAACGGAGCGGCCCGAGCAACGGACATATGCTCCGAATGTAAAATATCTGAACCACAACATGCGGTCCCCTATGTTGTTGGCTTCCTCTGATCTGTCCTCAATCTGCCGTCACTGGGTGAGTACTAAAGTAATTAAAGTGCTCGCATCACCCAAATCTCCTTCCTAGACCGCAACGGACGAACCCGGCAGCCGAACCATTCGATGAATGTACGCTACACCGGGTGAGCTAGCGAATGTCACTCCGTAAGCGATAGACATATTCCATGAGCACTTATTGCCGCTAACTCTTCATTAACTATGACGACAGAGGCACACTTTTGAAAGACATCTCCATAACTCTTCGAACAAGAAACCAGAAATGCTTGGATAGCAAGCATAAAATAATAATATATATAGCGTCGTTCAATAATTCGAAAGTTTGTGTGACATTATTGGACTATGTCGGAACTGAGGGACGATGTCCCTGAACCGAACCAAAAATTTCTAAGTCCACCGACGCTATCAGTTTCTTATCCGGCATCGCAGCATATGTTGTTCCGAAAGGGAAAGCTTGAAATCCACCGAATCCCTTTCGGTATCCCGTCGGACCGGATGAAACTTTCAGACGTCCGTACCCGCTTCCGCGGAGCGTCCCGACCCAGCATCGTCGGATAAAATATATGCGACAGATTCGGTTGATGCTGGGATGCTGCGATAAACTGTGCTATTAAGGAAAGCACGTCCGTTCCCGAGGCCTGTGCAGTAGCGGACTTACGATGCATTGCCGCTGGAAGCTCCGTGTACGTTGACTCCCGCACACTTCCTATGCGAACGTCCGGAGTCTGCAGGCCTCGAGTCCCCGGCTACCGACCCAGCGCTGTCGGATAATTCTCGATCCGACACCGTTTCTGTCGTCTGCTGGGATGCTGCGATAAGCTGTGCTATGTGCACAAGAATGTCCGGCGTCGAGACCTGCGGAGGCGCAGTCTATCGGTGCTTCGCCGAGGGCAGCTCCGCATCAGATGGCTCCCGCATACTTCCTATGCGAACGTCCGGAGTCCATCGGTCTCGAATCCCTGGCTGCCGGATGGTGTGACCTGGTCGCCGAAGAATCCTTGATCGGCGAAGCTGGTAATATATCGGCGGTCACGCAGCCAAGGTGCGGTCGTGTGCGCTGACGAGAAGAGGAAGCCTTAGCAGTCTCAGCGGACTGCCTATACAACGGAGCGTCCCGAGCGATGGACGTATGCTCCGCTAACGACACATTTGTACCACAACATCTGGGGCCAGATGTTGTTGAACGAGAGAGGGGCCTCTCTCGCTTGCCGTCCGGATGGACCGGAACGAGCTATGAACCGGACTAAAAGGCTTCCTCCGTTCTCCCTCCGATCCGCCGTCACTGGGTGTGCATTAAGTCAATTTTATAGTGCTCGCATCACCCCAAAATTCCTTCTAGACCGCAACGGACGAACCCGGCTGCCGAACCATTCGGTGAATGGATGCTACACCGGGCGAGCTAGCGGACGTCAAAGGCCGTCGAACCTACTAGGGTCCTCTTAGGCAATTGGCGTATTACATGAGCACTTTTCCGCTAGCCCTTCATTAATTGTGACGACGGAGGCACACTGTTGGAAGACATCACAGATACATCACCCTAATCTTGATCGTCTGAAATAGAAATTGATAAAGTAGAGTGACCCTGCGGGGAAAGGACCGGAGTGTCCAAATCCCCAACAACATACCGTGACATACGCTTCCCATATTGTCATCGAAATCATACGATACAGAACAGGAGTTAATGCGAGAACACTGACCACATATAGAATGATAATAAGGTCAGAGGAAGACTTCCTCTTAAAACAATTGATCAATATCCTTTCAATGTGAAAAGAAAACAAGTTCTGGTACTCGCACTAACCCCTGGCAAACAAAATACATAATAATAATATGATCCATTAATATAGAAAAAATAATTGAAATCAAAAATATTTTGAAAAAATATTTTTTCAGAACAGCCCAAGTTTCTGAAAAGTAACGTTGAGCCCCAATGGATCCCAAGCCTAAGTGTGGACAAAAATTTTAAAAATATTTTAAACAATTTATTCAACACTTACGAACAATAATAATGTATCTAGTTATGATTAAAATAACATAAAGATATTATGATTTAGAAATCCCCCCCTCACACAGAGGGCTGTTGTAAATGTAAACAATGAGTGTAAAAACACTAAAATAAGACTCCAGGCACCCAGGCCCGAATCAGTTACCAAAAATACACCATCTGATGCAAAACAGAGACTTCCAGGGAAGAAAATGCAGAACATCAGATGGTAGATGCAGAACACAACGCCTAACCACCCGTAGGTGAAGACGTAAACATGGGGAAAGAACAGAATTCATTCTGTTATTAAGCTAAAACTCCCAAGAAATTTTAGTAATAATAATTACAGAAACTATGCCAAAAGCATGGGAGAATAGCAACTTAAAGGACAGGGAGAGAGGAAAAACACTTGAAAAAACAGTGTAACTAAATAATCAGAATGACAACAAAATGGCTGCTGCCTTGAAAATAGGTAACTTAACATAATTTCATTAAAAAATTTTAAGTTACAGCCCTGATAATATTCTGTCACACATTCTTTTCCTCTCCTCCTTTTCTATCCTCCTTAGAATCACCATTTCACTAATATTTATGTGTCTGGCATCATTTAAACTGAGATTTAAAAGCACAAAGATCAGTCAGATGTTAACTGATGAAGGGCCAAACTTAGAATGATAAATGGCGCCAATTTCGGAACGTCCTTGACACTGCACATGCGCAGTGGGGGCGAGGTGTGGAGGGCCTTTCAGGACATGTTTTCTTTAGTTTTAGATGCAAATTTTGGGGATTGGGGGGCAAAATTTGTGTTTGACCCTATATTTTAAGAGTTAGCACCAGCTATGTCTGGGTCATTGGTACAGTATAAAAATATTATTAAGCTCATACCAGACGAATATAAATGTTGAGAGCAACAACCCATACTGTCCCGATTGCAGTTCTATCTGACATTTTTGTTTTGCGCCTAAACTACACAGAAGAGAAAAACATATCGTGGCCTGAGAGAGGGGTGTCAACTGCAGTATTAACACACTGCAGTTGGTACGCCTTTGCTCAAAGGTGGTGATGTATCTCTATTTATGTGTGCATGCATGTATGTGTCTATGCATGTATATGAATGTATATGTGTGTATGTGTGTGTATATATGTGTGTATGTACATATGCACACATATAAGTATACACATGTGACCATATGAATATATATATATATTGAAGATGTGTGTGTGCACACATGTGTATGTGCATACATATGTGTTTCTTCGTATATGTGTAGACAAATGTAAAATAGCATAACAGTAATGAGGTCTGATCTTCTCATCCTTCATGAATGGCTCATTGTTCTGCCCGCGGTTTCAAATCTTGAAACGAGCGGTCAGAGCAATCGAGTTATTCCGCTATAATTGTCACCAGCACCTAAGTGGAAACCAAACAATTCACTATGAAACAATCCTAAATTTGTCCCTTACTGGCCTGGGTCGCGGTCGTTTTCACAGAAACGGTTCGTTATTTGATACAAGGGCAAAGGTTGTGACTCCCCATCAGAGCGAGCTCCAGTAGCTCATCCCGATGAGGCGTCATTGGCTATGCTTTGTGGGAGAGCAAATTAAAAATAACACAAGTTGAATACCAATTGTTTCAATTTGCTCTGGTCGGTTCAGCCGCAAGAGATGGGTGGGGGACAAATATAATTACCACCCAAACCTAGACGTATAATTCATAAAATACCAACTGAAACATCTGTCACAGTCTGTTAGGGCTTCTCTACCCAGCCCATTTTTTTTTTCAAGGAAATGGCAGGTAGACAGCCAATCTGGCTATGCCATCTCCTAACAGTATACATTCAAACTGCTGTAATATTCTCTGTAAAACCACCACTACTGACGTGTATTAATGTGTACTGTTGAATAAAATATCATTATCATTATCACCTGTCGTTGCCTTGTTACAATTTATGGGAGAGTGCCTATGGGCACTCTCCCATAAATTGTAACAAGGCAAGTCCGTACAGACTAAATAGTTTCACTTTAATGATAATAGGTAAGTCCATACAGACTAAACAATTTCACTTTAATGATAATGTGAAGCAAATTCACAGAATATGGAGCTTCAAGTTGCAGTATCTGCATTTTAGAATAAAGCCCAAATATAGGCTTCCAGCACTCTACCAGCTAAAATTCTCTTGTCTGCTCTCCTCCATGCAACACTGTAGAATCTCAACTATGATATCAAAAATTCTTGATTTGATCTGAATTTCGCAGTACATTATATATGAAATTTCGACTCACTGGTGTGTGTTGGGACCAGATCATGATCTGTTCAAGAAAGAGCTCACTTTTGCGATCAAAGAACCATAGAAAACCTGTTAACTGAATAGCCACTTTGCCAGAGAAAATTATTCTATTAACAGGAGTATTCCATTTACAGGGATTTTGTCAGTTTCCTGCATTCTTGAGATAACTGGGCATTTATTCTATTATATCTCATTTGAAAGTGTTCATGATGCTCTCTCAAACAAGATATAATAGATTACATGCCTGTATTGGATGTACTGAGGCTAATTAGGTCTAAAACAAGGGAAATTTGGTGATTGTCAGTGTAATTTTTGAGCATTTTACAAGAATTTTTATTCAATTAATAGGAGTTCTCTCTAAAATCTAAAAGCAATTAACAGGTCACACTTGTACTTAAAGTATAGTAAATGGTTTGGTATTATCTTCAGGATTATTTCGTTAAGTGGATTCCAATGTAATATAGTTTATTTGAAAGGACTTTTGAAAAAGAAAAGAGAACTTAAATCTCATCTCACCTTCTTGAAGCATGTCTGATTTCCCTGAAATGTACATGTACTCTGTTGACAACATCACTTGTAACAAATTTCACGAGATCTATCTTAGACAATCGAGAGCTGATTTCTTCAATAACAATCCATGAATCCCCTCTAAAATCAAACAGAAATTGAAAAAATAATTTATTTTTATCCTTTAACATTTGAAGTAATGCAGCAGGGAGGATTTGCATTGTATCAGCACAGTCAGGACTTTTAGGCACTTTATGTTTCCTCATCAGCCAGTCCCTTTCTCTTCTCTAGACACAGTTCAGATGGCAAAATTGGACAGTTCTCAGAAAGTGCTGCCCTATGGAGTACACTAAGAACCTAGTATAACTTTTGTAGACTCCTCAATAAAACTAATTTTTGCACTGCTCTTTGTATGAAAGAGGATATCCTCCTTGCACTGAGACTGCGGTGCCATCTGTTATGACCTAAGGAGTTAGAAGGCACTAAAGCCATTGCATCAAGTGCAACAAGTAATCTGATAGGCTGATACTTGAGATTCAAAAGTGACATCGTGTTCTTCTCCTGTAGTGGCGAAATTTATTTATTTATTGGTGTTTATCATTTATATCCATACTGCCCATTTTAGAGGACTTCAACCCCAGGTATTGGTCACCGGGTCCTATTTTATTAGTAAAACAGAGCTTGTTTACCACAGTAAACAAGTACTGCTTCACCTCACAGGGTAGGATTTGTTTTAAAAGTTTTGTTTAGCAGTTTTTTCCTGTCTACTGAAATTGATTAGCAAGTGGGTGTAATTGCTTTGCAGATTTCATTTATGATGGTTCCACCCTCAAAAGTACTAAAATAAGTCAACAATTACATGTATAATTAAATCATGTTTCAATCAACCAAATAAAATAAAACAAACTAACACAGCAATATTACACTCACTGGGACATGAACTTTAAAGACACCACTGGTCTATATGATGAACAACATACCAGACTTTCCACCTCCTGGCAGGCATCATGCTGATTGTGCCTTCTACATATTGCCTGCCAGTCTCCCACCCAAACTAAAACAAGAGGCTCCAAGTGGCCTTAATCACTCACCTGCCTAGGTGGTTAAAAGAAGTATTTGGGGTCGCATTCAGTTAGACATGGTTCATCAAGACTATAAAGGAATGAAGTCATGAAAGGCAAATTTTATGGAAAAAACACTAACGAATGGATCTGAACAAACCTGAACCTAACATGAACCCCCCTGCCACCCCCTAACCTCACCTATAGAAAGCCCAAATATTAAGCCTGGGACTCAAATTGAAAAAACTTGAATCTCAACCCCAATGAATGTTGCATACCAAATATCAAAAGAGTCTGATTGCTGGATCGAAAGAAGAAGATTTTTAAAGAATATTCCTCATATTGCACTAATCTGAACTTTTGGGCTCCCACAGAGAGCCCAAATATGGACCCAGGGATTTGATTTCAACAAACATGTGAAAGAATCACCCAAAGATGTGATATGTGAAATATGAAAGCCTTTGGTGCAGTGGTATGGGAGAAGAATATTCTTTAATGTTTTTTCCATTACTTACAGTGTTAAATGAAAGTGTCAATGACACTGTAGCTCAACTTGTGTAAGACATGTACATGTATAGTATGTGACACAGCAATGACACACATTAGGTAATGACTTGATTAAAAGGTACATGTAAAGTACTGTAAAGGTCTGTACATAAATACTGACAGGAGCCTGTAACAAATGTACAGGTAAAGAATTGTAAAGGTGGGTGACAGTAGATGCCTCTAGCCAGAGCTGTATTGAAATGTGCACTTACTGTGTATAAGTAGCACGGAATAAATCAAAGTTTGTCTAACTGCCTGCCAGTGGACATCTTGAAATTTTGGACCGCACCCCAAAACACTCGTTCTTGTCCCAAGGTGATAACAAAGGTACCCAAGAAGTTTCGTGAAGATCAGTTCATAAATACAGCCTCTAGCCCGAGCCGTATTGACATGTGCAGTTACTGTGTATAAGTAGCATAGAATAAATCAAAGTTCACCTAATTTGCATAATTTCTGCACGAGAAAAAAACCTGTATTATATGTGATGTATTCCATGTTACTAAACATTCAGTCAAAAATTTATTCAAATCAGAACCTTCATATAGAAGATCTAACCAAAAACAGATTGTACCTAATTTTGGTACAAAATGGCCACCGGCAGCCATCTTGAATTTTGGACCGCACCCAAAAACACTCATTCTCGTCCCAAGGTGATAACAAAGATACCCAAGTAGTTTCGTGAAGATTGGTTCATAAATAGAGCCTCTAGCTCGAGCCGTATTGACATGTGCAGTTACTGTGTATAAGTAGCACAGAATAAATCAAAGTTTATCTAATCTTCATGATTTATGCACGAAAAAAAAACCTGTATTATATGTGATGTATTCCATGTTATTCTAAACATTCATTCAAAAATTTATTCAAATCAGAACCTTCATATAGAGGTTCTGTACAAAAAACTGACTGTACTCTCGTCCCAAGGTGATAACAAAGGTACCCAAGAAGTTTCGTAAAGATCGGTTCATAAATAAGGCCTCTAGCCTGAGCCGTATAGAAGTTGTGTACAAACCAGAGGCTCTACAGAGCCTGTAATCGCTCACCTGGAACTACATATAAAAATGTGATTTCCCATAGGCTTTCCATGGTAACTATGAGCTGTAATTGTGGCCATGTTTGCAACATTACATCAACATTACATGAGGATGATTGGTAGTCTTCCATCATGTGAAGTTTCAAAACATTTGAATCCATCAAACAGAATCATGGAATGTCTCTGGTGGCCATATTTTCCAACCAACGGGAACAAAAAGAGGATCGTTTGTAGAGGGCCTCCTATAGACCATTCTTACCAAGTTTTGGTTCATGTCAGCTCAGTAGTTCCAGACAGAAGATGAAAATGTGATTTTCCATAGGGTTTTTCTATAGTAACTATAAACTGCAATTGTGGCCATGATAGCAATACGATCAACATTAAATGAGGAACGTTGGTGGATGATGTCCCAGTTATCAACCACGCAAAGTTTCAGAACATTTGGCCCTGTGATTTCAGAGAAGAAGAGTTTTCAAAATTGACCAATCAGAATCAAAGAATGCTTCTGGTGGCCACGTTTTTCACCGAACAGGAATAAAATGAGTAACAGTTGTAGAGAACTTCTCATAGACAATGCCAGCCAAGTCTGGTTCACATTGGCTCAGTACTTTCAGTGAAGATGATGAAAATGTGATTTCCTACAGTGTTTCTATAGTAGCTATAAGCCACAATTGCAGCCATAATTGCAAATCAATGAAGATTAAATGAGGATCATTGGTAGAGGGGGTTACAGTAATCAGTCACACTAAGTTTTCAAACCATTTGGCCTTGTCGTTTCAAAGAAGGTTTTCTTGAAAATGCACACATTTATGAATTCTGTTTTCAACAAAAAAATCAGTAAAAGAAGGTTAAATATGTTTGAAAATTACAACTTTTTTTCAGACAGTATTCTCTTTTTAAAACAGCTTTGGATAGGTAAAGGGTTACAGGAAACACATTACTCCAATTTTTGTCAAATCTTAAAAGATATACAATAATTACTGTCATCTAAGCTGACATGACTGCAAGAGAATATAAACAAAACTTCCCCTGGTTTTCCAAACACCTGTCACCAATAAGTATTTTCTGATAAGTTACATGAGACTAATGATACATGTATCAACATACAGTTGCAATGGTTTACAGTCAAGTCAAAAAAAGTTGTAGGATAATCCTATAAACTATGTATCTTTTTCTCTTCCTACACTGATAAGACTAGAAGCTGACATTTTTCTGGAAAGCTCTCACTGAAAGGTTTCCAGAAAATGTCAGATTCTGATCTTGTCAGGGCAGGAGCAGTAGTTTACTTAGTTTACTGCAGTTATGCTACAACTTATTTTGACTTGTACTGTATACACAAAACTTTTGGGTTTTTTCCCCAGTTCTAAGTGGAGAAAACTGGAACCAACCCTTACCAGATTCTCAAAAAACAAGTATTTTGCTAACAGTACTGATCTTCATGCAGACAGGAGAGACACTGGGTTAAGCATTAGAATATAGCCTCTGATGGCCACATATTTCCATCCTCTCATACACCATTGCTGCGAAATTTGGTTCACGTCGGCTCAGTAGTTCCAAAGAAGTTGAAAATGTGATTTTCCTATTGGGTTTTTATAGTTACTATAAGCTTCAATTGTGGCCATGTTTACAACCCAATCAACATTAAAAGAGGATCGTTGGTAGAGGGGGTCCCAGTCATCACTTATGTATCAAAACATTTGGCCTGGCAGTTTCAGAGGACAAGATTTTTTGAAAATCCACCAATCAGAATCAAAGAATGCCTCTGGCGGCCATGTTTTTCAACAATGAGGATCGCTTGTAGAGAATCTTCCATAGACTATCCCTACCAGGTTTGTTTTCACGACGCCTTGGTTTTTCCAGAGAAGAAGAGGAAAATGTGATTTCTCATAGGGTTTCTACAGTAACTATAAGCAGCAATTGTGGCCATGTTTGTGACCCAATCAACATTAAATGTTGGTAGAGGGGGTCCCAGTCATCATTTATGTGAAGTTTCAAAACATTTAGCCTGGCAGTTTCTGAGAAAAAGATTTTTGAAAATCTACCAACCAGAATCAAAGAATGCCTCTGGAAGACATCTTTTTCATCCAACAGGAACAAAATGAGGATCGTTTGTAGAGGACCTCTCATAGACCATTCCTGTCAAGTTTGGTTCACAGTGGCTCGGCAGTTACAGAGAAGAAGATGAAAATGTGAAAAGTTGACGCTGGACAACGACGAACGCCAAGTGATGAGAAAAGCTCACATGGCCTTTTAGGCCAGGTGAGCTAAAAAACTGATTGGACCTAATTTCGGTACAAAATGGCCACTGGCAGTCATCTTGAATTTTGAACCGCACCCAGAAACACTTGTTCTCGTCCCAAGGTGATAACAAAGGTACCCCAAGAACTTTTGTGAAGATCGGTTCATAAATACAGCCCATAGTTCATCTAATTTGCAGAATTTCTGCACGAGAAAAAAACCTGTATTATATGTGATGTATTCCATGTTACTAAACATTCAGACAAAAATTTATTTAAATCAGAACTTTTATACAGAAGTTCTGTACAAAAAACTGATTGCACTAACTAAGGTACAAAATGGCTGCTGGTGGCCATCTTGAATTTTGGACCGCACCCAAAAACACTCGTTCTCATCCCACGGTGATAACGAAGGTACTCAAGAAGTTTTGTAAAGTTCGGTTCATAAATACGGCCTCTAGCCCAAGCCATATTGAATTGTTGATGGACAGACGGAAGGATGGACAGACGGACGATTGGACAGAGGGACGGACCATAGCATAACCTCAAATTTGACTTACGTCAAAGTTGAGCTAAAAATGCTTGGTAACAATTGGTTGAACCGATGTTCCAGGAACCATTGCTGTTGTCATCCGACCATCGGTTGAACACTAGTTTTGGAAAATTTGCACAAGTTACATTTGGAATTATTCACATTATTTGAATTTACAAATTCAAAAGATTTCCACACTTTTGTAATGAGTAAGCGGTTAATCAACAGAGAAAACTGTACCCAGCAAAAAAGCTTGCAGCCATTCTGGTACAGGCTAATCACTTAACCATTCCGAGTGAATTCTCCTGAATCTGGTCAAATAACACTAAAACAAACTCTACAATATAATTACGTTACTTTATTCTATCAAACACAGCAAGATCAAGTTTACTAAGGCCAAAAAAATAAATAACCCAGGTTCTCAGGCACCGCCACATCATTTTTTTTGGGGGGAAATATTTTTGGTCCCCAGATAATATTTTAGGAGCACCGGCATATTTTAGTAGCACTGGCACATTTTAGTAGCACCGCTGACACTATTAAGCTAATTTTTTGTCACATGTTTTCACTGCAATTTCCGATTGTTTTTAGTCGATGTCCCAGTACAAAAGTGAATGTTTTGAAAGTTATGAACTGTTTGCAATATGATTGTATCTGTTTTAGTTACATTCGGCTGGAAGATTGTATTGATTTGGACTGTGATTGGAGAGTTGAATACATCGTGTTCAGTGATTCAAATGTACCAGCGAGTCAGAGATGAAAACAAATTTGAAGTTGAACCAGCAAAATCCTGTGATGTATGGGCTTATTGAAAACATGATCACTTCTATATTAAAAATGCACTCAGCATGTAGTCCTCATATTTTTTTTCATATTATCACATCTAAAGGCTCCTAAAAAGGAAGAATACAGAAGATTTCAAGCATCAACATTAATACATGTATTGTATATTCACAAATTTCGATGATAAAATTATTTTCTTCACTGTTACTAAATCAATCTGAAAAAAAATAAAAAGGAAAAAAAAAACCTCCCTCCCTCATCTGATGTTTCAGCCAATAATGCCTGAGAACACGTTGTTTTTTTTTAATGGCCTAAGCAAGAGACTTGCTGACAGGATGGTTTGTAGAGTATCCTTAGTTTTACTTTAACTGGTAAAGTGCTGGAAGTCCACATTCAGACTTTATTCTGAGGTAAAGATACCGCAGCTTGAGGACATCATATTCTGTGAATGTGCTTCATATTGTCTTTGAAATAAAATTATTTAGTCTCTATGGATTTGTATTACACTAATTTATGGGCGATTTCCAACAGGCCATAAATTGTAACAAGGCAAAGGCATGTGAATAAATTTTGACGACCAAAAATAATTTAACTCTCTACTAATTAACTGGAGAATTTTGGACTTTTCTGAACTCTTTTTGTCTCTCTAACAGCATTTTGAATTATTCTAGGAGTAGTTCACAAACCTCTGCAGGGCCGAATTTCCAATGCAAAATGGACAGTAAAATTCCTAATGAATGATCCTGATATCCTTAACCTGTCATCCATCAGTAATCCACTCCAATCAGCATTAACCCCCAAATCCAGAATATTATCACATGCACATGTCATTACCTTTACAAGTCAAACTGGTGCAAAAAATGAAAATTTTAGTAAGGTGTTAATCCACTTGATAGAAAAATCTTGTTCAAAATGCATTCTTTGAAAATTTATGACTACCTTATAACTTCTTCAAGTCTCTTTGTATCTTTGGCTAAGTCTTGATACCATGTCAAAAGAAAGTCTCTAATTATCAGATTGAGAATATCTTCTAATGTCAAGTCAAGATTTCTTGATATTACTACTCTTCTCTGGCCATTCTGGCTGGGTGTGTCTTGTTCCTACAGAAAGTAAATGGAAGCACCAGTAACAGTGCAGCTAACATACATTTTTCTTTTATTAGTCTAGAATGAAAAAATTATTGATTTTAACTGAGTGTTGAAACTGTTAGTAGACTAATCAACAGTGACTTGATTGATTATTAAGTCAGTCGACCTTGAAATCTGCCAGTTGATTACTCAGAACAAACCTTTATGACTCACTAAATAATAGCTGGATAGCTAGGCATAACTGAAATGATCTAAATATTCCAATTTAAAGGACAAATCACTTAGGAAACATGCAGTCTAATGCGATGCAGTGACAGCAGCATATTGAAATTTCAAGTTCGGTTTCGTTATGGTATTTTTAGAATGATTTACCTAGGTATAGGTACAGTATTTGGTGAACTGACAAAATACTGGAAGTAACACAGGCACTTGTCATTGGTCATCTGATATGAGAAAAAGCTTTTGTTACATCAAATGACAGGTGGTGACGACTTTTAGAAATACACAGTCCATGAGCTTTGTCATGAATTTTACATACTAGTAATATTCTGTTGTTTAACTTTTATGTTTAACTAATGTCAAGAAATAATTTTTAATATCAAAATTTCAGTATTTTGAGATTCTCTTGGTCCTATAAATCAGTACTGGCTTGATACTAATACCGAGTGGTATTTACAGTGTACTGGCCATCTCCAGCTAAGTCTACCAATATCTGTAGAATTTTAAAGTAGTGTTTACCGAGATGTTTGTTTCAATGGAGAAAAACACTGCCTTTTAAATATTGTTTAGATTCACAATGTTTTTCCTGGCAGGGCATCAATACTCTCAGTTGTTCTGAAAGAGGCAAGATTTTTGGCTCTGCCCAAAATTTCTATTTTCAGAACCGATAGGCCAATTGAAACCAAATTTGGTATGCAGTATCACTGGGTCATAAATCGACTCCAGCTCAAATTTTTTCTTTTCTTGCATCCCCGTGGAAATTCAGAAACTGAAAATTGAAAACTTTTCAAACACACATATTCTAAAACAGAACAGACAACTGCTATTTGTTATGAAACTTTCTGAAAGATGCTTAAAAGTTCTGGATTTGTTTTTTTTTCAAATTGTTTTGCAATCATCTGACTGTTCAGACATGTGGCATGTGACAGTTATTTTTGCTTATTTGGTACTTTGTGAAATTGTATTGACATTCATTCAAATTTCTCGAATGAACCCTTGTTTGCATAAACATGGACAGCATTGGCCACAATTTCATTCCGGCAATGTATTCTGTACAGTGGTGAACGATTATCAAAACTTGCTATCAACGGATTACCGGTTATTTCTCTGCCGATTATGCCGATTCGGATGGCTGAAGTAGGACATTGAAGATAATCTGTTGGTGCCTGTTATCTTTCAGAACTTTGTTGATAAATCATCAATTACGAAAGCTTAATACCCCCTAAGTTCTCAGAGTATGCATATTTAATGCTGGGCAATATTAGCCAAAATAATTTTTGCACTTTGGTTGTGGTGTGGGGAAAAGATCGTTATTAACGATACAATCACACGATATTGTTCTCGTGAAGACTGTGTTATATTCCAGTAAATAGTGTTAATACGGTTTTGTGTAAGGATACAATATACTTGGCTGTATCAACCAAGTACATACTGAGCACACATACTTTGTGTCTTAAATAATAATTGATGTTAATGTGTGTTGTGAAGTCGTATGACGCATGATTTGCACGTATGTCAGAACTTATTATTCAATGTTCTTCTTTCAACTTGTTACCTCCCTTGAAATGTTTCTCTAATGTTTACATGAACTCGACAACCTTTGGGAAATGGTGGCTATCTCATGCCGATTGCAGTTGGTAAATTCCGTAATATCTCTGCTCTGCAAATTGCTAAATTTTCTGATATGCACGACACACGTTTTTAATGGTGAAACTTTATTGAAACGGTCAGTTATCAAAGGGATTTTTAATAGTCAGTGTTAAATATAGAATAACCGGAAACTGCCGGTTGTCATAATCGGCCGATGCCCCATAATCGGCCAGTTCCGATTGCCAATTCCAATTATCGGTTCATCACTAATTCTGTATTATTATACAACCAACAATCACTCCCTCTACCCTCATGATCTTAGGAACTTACCGTGTTATCTGTTTAAAAAAACCTGACATCAAAATCCGCACACGAATAACTGAGTTACAATGCAAATGTTTGTACAGAGAGTTTTCTAAGTTCTACAAGGGCCATAACTATGGTAGGAATGTATGAACAAAACCCGAGACGTGGATATCATGTCCCTCGTGCTGGTCTATCATCTTACCAAAAGACGTAAACATCTAACAAACAATGCCAGAGTCATAATGCAAAATGTTCATTTTACAATTTTTCTAAGTCCAATGAGGGCCATAACTCTGGTATGGATATTTGGACAAAACATGTAATTTGTGGATAACATTTGCCCCATCATCATGCCAAAGAGCATTAAGATCTGACAACCAATGCCAGTGTTCTAATACAAAATGTTTGTATGGACAAAGGTATGGACATAGATATATGTCCAATATTATACTGCATTATAAGACTCCCACATTGAGCCCCAGCATCGACTTGATGTGAACAATTTGAATCGGATATCCTTAAAAGTGCTCTATACCAAATATATAAATATTTTGCCTGGTGGATCTAAGAAGTAGATTTTAAAGATTCAATAAGTTAAAATTTGTGCTCCCACAGGGAACTCAAATATTAATTGGGAGACTTGATTCGAACAAACCTGAATCTGACCCCCTAAGGATTCTGTTTTCCCCAAACTAAATGTTTCTGATTGGTTCTACTGGAGAAGATTTTTAAAGAATATTTCCCATACAGCCTGACACAGCACTATTTATTTATTTATTTATTTATTTATTTATTTATTTATTTATTTATTTATTGATGTTTAAAGTCACATACTTATGCACAATGGCTAATCATGACCGTGACAGTCTTTCGGGTGCAGGAAGCCGGAGTACCCATAGAGAACCACCGAGCAGCTGTCAGCTCTTCAACATCGCAACTCTGAACTCCCCATACAGCACTATGTAAAAATTCTGGCTCCCATAGGTAGGCCTTTAAATTAATTTATTTTGGGCACACCGTTTTGTTTTAATTTGGGCACATTAAAACCAGCAATAACAGTCTTATCCTGTTATGTTCTATTGTCATGCCTTCCTTTGTGTTTCTATGGTCATATTGTGATGGAAGTTATTCTAAAATGCAGAATAGGCACAGAGAATTTTTTTTTTTTCTGATGCCTTCACACCTTCTCTAATTTGGGCACACCTGTAAAAGGTGTGAAATTGGGGTAATCTAAAGGTCTGCCATAGGGAGCCCAAAATATCAACACAGGGACTTGATTTGTACAAACTTGAATCTGACTTCCCACAGGATGCTGCATCCAAACATCAAAAGATTCTTACTGGTGCATTATTCCTCATACTGCAGTAAGTTAAATGTTGTGCGCCATAGGGAGCAAATATTAACAGAGGTTCCTGATTTGAACAGACTTGAACCTGATCTCGGTAACAATGTTGAATACCAAATATCAAAAGATTCTGACTGGTGGATCCAAAGAAGATTTTCAATCATTTTTTCCCATACATGTATTGCACTATGTTAAAATTCATGCTCCCATAGAAACCCCAATTATTAACTAATGGTCTTGATTTTAATAAACTTCAATCTCATCCCTGTAAGAATACTGCATACCATATATCAAAAGATTTTGACTAGTGGTTTTGGAGAAGATTTTTAAATATAATGCTGCATTTTGGATGAAGTTAAAATTCAGGCTCCAAAGGACAGCCCATATATTAACCCAAACTTCCCCTAAGGATAATGTATACCATACACGAAAAAGATTCAGATTGGGGGTTCGTGAGATGAAGATTTTTAAAGAACATTCCTCATATTGCACAAAGTTGAATTCGGGCTCCAACAGGGAGTGCAGATATTAATTGACGGACTTGATTTGAACGAACCTGAATCTGCCCCCATAAGGATGCTGTATACCAAACATCAAAAGTTTCTGATTGTTGGGTCTAAAGAAGATTTGTAAAGATTATAACTCCTATTGCAATAAGTTAAAAGTTGGACTCCTACAGAAAGCCCAAATATTGACTGAGGTCCTTGATTTAAGCAAACTTGAATCTGACCTCTGTAGTGATGTTATATAACAAATATCAAAAGATTCTGACAGGTGGATCTAAAGAAGAAACTTTTTTAACGATTAGTCCCCATATTAAAATTCAGGCTCCCATAAAGAGCCCAATTATTAACTGATGGGTTTGATTTGAACAAATTTAAATCTGCCCCCTGTGCGGATTCTAAAAAGCATTTATCAAAAGATTCTTCTAAGTGATTGTGGACAGTAGACAGATTGCAACTAAAAGGGGACGTCCTCATCTCGACTTTATACTGAGTCATTCTACTAAGTTACAATGAAATCTCTTCACAAGTATGACCTGTAGTCTGTACTAAAGTTTTTCGGGTTTTGGTCTCAGGAAGCCATCATGGTTGAATGATCGCAACCAAAAGGGGACATTGTCATCTGGGCATAATCTGGAGTGATCCTATGAAGTTACAATGAAATCCCTTCATATATATGACCTGTAGACCATGCTCGAGGTTTTCGGGTTTTGGGCCGCTGAAGCCGTCACAGCTGACCAATCTTGACCAAAAGGGGATGTCATCATCTAGGCATTATATGGAGTCAACCAAACAAGTCACAATGAAATCCTTCCATAAATACGACCTATAGACTATGCTAAAGGTTTTTGTGCTTGGGCAGCCATTAAGGCTGAATGATTGTGACCAAAAGGGGACGTTCTCATCTAGACATTATTGGGAGTCATGCTACGAAGTTACAATTAAATCCCTTCATAAATATGACCTGTAGACCCTGCTAAAGATTTTCAAGCTTTGTGCCCCTGTAGCCATCACAGTTGCCCAATTGCGTCCAGAAGGGGGCATTCTCATCTTGACATTATATGAAGTCAAACTACCAAGTAACAATGAAATCCCTTCATAAATATGACCGGTAGACTGTGCTCAAGGTTTTCGGGCTTTGGGCTCGGGCAGCCATCATGGTTGAATGATCGCAAAAAAAAAGGGGACATTCTCATCCGGCATCATCTGGAGTGATCCTACGAAGTTACAATGAAATCCCTTCATAAATATGACCTGTATGTAGACTGTGCTCAAGGTTTTTGGGCTTTGGGCACCTGTAGCCGTCACAGTTGACTAATCACGACCAAAAGTGGATGTCATCATCCAGGCATTATATGGAGTCAACCTAACAAGTTACAATGAAATCCCTTCATAAATATGACCTGTAGACTGTGCTAAAGGTTTTCGGGCTCAGGCAGCCATCATGGTTGAATAATCGCAACCAAAAGGGGAAATTCTCATCTAGATATTATTTGGAGTCATCCTACCAGGTTACAATGAAATCCCTTCATAAATATGACCTGTATGCAGACTGTGCTAAAGGTTTTCGGGCTTCGGGCCCCTGTAGCCATCACAGATGACCATCACGACGAAAAGGGGATGTCATCATCTAGGCATTATCTGGAGTCAAACTAACTGGCTACAATGAAATCCTTCCATAAATATAACCTTTCGACTATGCTAAAGGTTTTTGGGCTCGGGCAGCCATCAAGGCTGAATGATTGCGACCAAAAGGGGACATTCTCATTTAGACATTATTTGGAGTCATCCTACCAAGCTACAATGAAATCGCTTCATAATTATGACCTGCAGACTGTTCTAAAGGTTTTCGGGCTTTGGGCCCCTGTAGCTGTCACAGCTGCCCAACCGTGTCCAAAAGGGGACATTCTCATCTAGACATTATACGAAGTCAAACCTACCAAGTTACAATGAAATCCCTTCATAAATATGACCAGTAGACTGAGCTAAAGTTTTTCGGGTTTTGGGCTCGGGCAGCTGTCATGGCTGAATGATCGTGCCCAAAAGGGGAAATTCTCATCTAGACATTATTTGGTGTCATCCTACCAAGGTACAATGAAATCCCTTCATAAATATGACCTGTAGACTGTGCTCAAGGTTTTCGGGCTTCGGGCACCTGTGGCCGTCACAGTTGACCAATCACAACCAAACAGGATGTCATCATCTAGGCATTATATGGAGTCAACCTGACCAGTTACAATGCAATCCTTCCATAAATACAACCTATAGACCATGCTAAAGTGGGCTCAAGCAACCATCAAGGGGATGTTCTCATCTAGACATTATTTGGAGTCATCCTACCAAGGTACAATGCAATCCCTTCATAAATATGACCTGTAGACTGTGCTAAAGGTTTTCGGGCTTCGGGCCCCTGTAACCGTCACAGTTGCCCAATCATGTCTAAAAGGGGATGTCCTCATCTAGCCATTATATGAAGTCAACCTACCAGGTTACAATGAAATCCATTCATAAATATGACCTGAAGACTGTGCTAAAGGTTTTCGGGCTTGAAGTTCAGGCAGCCATCATGGTTGAATGATCGCAACCAAAAGGGGACATTCTCATCTAGGCATCATCTGGAGTGATCCTATGAAGTTACAATGAAATCCCTTCATAAATATGACCTGTAGACTGTGCTCAAGATTTTCGAGCCCCTGTAGCCGTCACAGTTGACCAATCACGACCAAAAGGGGATGTCATCATCTTGGCATTATATGGAGACAACCTAAAAAGTTACAATGAAATTCTTCCATAAATTTGACCTACAGACTATGCTAAAGGTTTTTGGGCTCAGGCAGCCATCAAGGCTGAATCATTGCGACTAAAAGGGGACGTTCTCATCCAGACATTACTTGGAGTCAACAAACCAAGCTACAATGAAATCCCTTCATAAATATGACCTGTAGACTGTACTAAAGGTTTTCGGGCTTCGAGCCCCTGTAGCCATCACAGTTTCCCAATTGTGTCCAAAAGGGGACGTTCTCATCTAGACATTATATGAAGTCAACCTACCAAGTTACAATGAAATCCCTTCATAAATATGATCTGTAGACTGTGCTAAAGGTTTTCGGGCTTTGGGCTTGGGCAGCCATCATGGTTGAATGATCACAATCAAAAGAGTAAATTTTCACCTGGGCATCATCTGGAGTGATCCTACGAAGTTACAATGAAATCCCTTCATAAATATGACCTGTATGTAGACTGTGCTCAAGGTTTTCGGGCTTCGGGCCGACTGTAGCTGTCACAGTTGACCAATCACGACCAAAAGGGTATGTCATCATCTAGGCATTATATGGAGTCAACCTAACAAGTTACAATGAAATCCTTCCATAAATACGACCAAAAGACAATGCTAAAGGTTTTTGGGCTCAGGCAGCCATCAAGGCTGAATGATCGCGATCAAAAGGGGACGTTCTCATCTAGACATTTGGAGTCATCCTACCAAATTACAATGAAATCCCTTCATAAATGTGACCTGTAGACTGTGCTAAAAGTTTTCAGGCTTCGGGCCCCTGTAGCCGTCACAGTTGCCCAATCACGTCCAAAAGGGGATGTTCTCATTTTGACATAAAATGAAGTCAACCTACCAAGTTACAATGAAATCCCTCCATAAATATGACCTGTAGACTGTGCTAAAGGTTTTCGGGTTTTGGGTTCGGGCAGTCGTCACGGTTGACAGATCGTGACCAAATGGGGAAGTTCTCATCTAGACATCATACGGAGTCATCCTACCAAGTTATAATGAAATCCCTCCATATTAAATATGACCTGCAGACTGTGCTAAAAGTTTTTGGATTTCAAGCTTGGGCAGCCATCACGGTTGACAGATCATGACCAAAAGGGGACGTTCTCATCGAGGCATTATACAGAGGCATCCTACCAAGTTACAATGAAATACCTTCATAAATATGACCTGTAGACTGTGCTAATGGTCTTGGAGTTTTAGGCTCAGGCAGCCATACCGGTTGACTGATCACGACCAAAAGGGGACATTCTAAACTAGACATGACTCCAAACCTGAAATATTTTGACGATCAGACAAGAACTACAGGGTGTAGCCTGTGCTAAAGGAAAATGTGAACAGACTCACAGACTAACAGACTTCCACACGTGTGATGTCAACAGCTTATCCTGACTTTGTAAAGTTAAGCTAAAAATTATTACTCACATTTAAGCCAGAGAATAAGCAGACAGTCATCTGCAAAATGAGATCACCAGAGGGTGAATTTAGTTATGCTATCCAACACCAGGGTAGCATCATTAAATTTACACTCTGTGGACCTCAATTTGAATCAGGGACTCAAACCTAAACAGAAAAAGGTACCCAGAGGATAAACTGGCCCACTGCATGGGATAGCATCATCAAATTCACCCTCTGGGGACCTCATTCTGCAAATGCCTGACTGCTTATTTTCAGGCCTGCTCATACTGTACAAAGTTAATATTCCCCCCCCCCCCCCCCCCCCCCATTTAAGCCAGAGAATAAGCAGACAGTCATCTGCATAATGAGATCACCAGAGGGTGAATTTAGTTATGCTATCCAACACCAGGGTAGCATCATTAAATTTACACTCTGTGGACCTCAATTTGAATCGGGGACTCAAACCTAAACAGAAAAAGGTACCCAGAGGATAAACTGGCCCACTGCAAGGGATAGCATTATCAAATTCACCCTCTGGGGACCTCATTCTGCAAATGCCTGACTGCTTATTTTCAGGCCTGCTCATACTGTACAAAGTTAATATTCCCCCCCCCCCCCCCCCACACACACACACACACAGAGCACAACTATTAACAGTGGGACTTGATTTGAACAAACATGAAATTGACCACCGTAATGATGTTGCATAGCAAATATTAAAGATTCTGATGGGCGGTTCAAGAGAAGAAGATTCTTTTAAAGAGTAGTTTTCATATTGCACAAAGTTAAAAATTTGGGCTCCTGTGTTGAGCCCAAATGTGAACCAAGGGGCATCATTATAATAGACTTGTATACCACCCTCCTCATGGGTGAGGTATACCAAATATCAAATGATTCTGATCAGGGGGTCAGCCTGACAGCTGATTTTTGGGAGAAGTGACTACTCCTCCCAGGGATTTTAGGGAATAGTCAGGGACTAGGAGGGAGAAGTAAGTGGACAAGAGAGAGAAGTCAGAAAAATCATAAAAATATTTGCCATTACATTTAAAGGTACTGTAAGTAGATTAGTAGACTGTTGCATGAGCAATCTAAAATTTGAAATCTGCTGCCTCCAGGTAGTACATTTCAAATTTTAAAGTTCTCAACCCTTCACATTACTTACTTGAGAACATGTGGAATTCAGATCATGGCAACTATTGTCAACACTTGTGGGGAAGAGTTAAGGGAAGTCCTCATTCATTCATATTGTGTTCAACCGGTTACATATACTATTAAAAACAAGAGGCCCCATGGGGCCTAAAGCGCTCATCTTGAACAGAACACAATATAAACAGAGTCCAAGAATGAGTCTACATTAAGCAATCCATCGCCATAGGCTACACTGTCAATCCTGGAGTCCCTCAGGAGTGACAAAAATAATCCGGGCATCATGCCTTTTCTTCAGTTGATCATAATGTAAAATGTAGAGCTCACCTATGAAGCCCCTTGATATAACCAATGTGGATTAATCTTAGTTACACACCTCTAGAGGGTACTGAATGCAAAATTTTTAATTCTTCAGCAAAATGGCCAATTCCGGCTCCCATAGGGAGCCCAAATATTAACCCAGGCTCTCGATTTGAACACAGTTGAATCTGACTTCCCTAGAGATGCTGCGTACCAAATATGAACGCATTCTGACTGTTGGATCTGAAGAAGAGAAATTTTAAAGAAATTACTTCATATTGCACTACGTTAAAATTTGAGCTACCATAGCGAATCCAAATATTAACCTATGGATCCGATTTGAACAAACTTGAATCTGACCACCCCCCACCCCCCTAGATATGTTGTATACCAAATATGAAAGCATTCTGACTAGTGGATCTGAAGAAGATTTTTTGAAGAAATTCCCTCATATTGTACTAAGTTAAATTTCAGGATCCCATATGGAGCCCAAATATTAACCCAGGCACTCGAATTGAACAAAATGGAATCTGAACCCCCTAGAGATGTTGTATACCAAATATGAAAGCATTCCGACTAGTGCATCTGAAGAAGAAGATTTTTAAAGAAATTTCCTCATATCACACTAAGTAAAAATTTGGGTTACCATAGCGAGCCCAAATATATACCTAGGGATCTGATTTGAACAAACTTGAATCTGACCCCTGACTTGATTCTACACCTCAAAAGGAAGCTCCATAGTAGCAAGTATCAAGTCACTGTACACACTGGTTCAAGAGAAGAAGATTTTAAAAATATTTTGGAGCTTTTTCCCCCACTCCCACCCTATGGGGCTGGGCATGTTGAGACAGAGTTGAACAAAAATGCAATGCCCCTTTGGGACCATCACTCACACAAACTTTCACTTGAATTGGCCCAGTGGCTTTGGAGGAGAAGACCAAAACATGGTGTTGACGGACGCGGGACGGACAATAGACGGAGAGCGATGAGATTAGCTCAGCTTTACTTTGTCAAGATGAGCTAAAAAGTAGGGAATATCATCCAAACTGATGTTGATATTTTTGGAAAATGGTGTTGGATACGCATGATTGGACACATCAATATGGTTCCATGTTTAGTGAAGATCATGAATGTCACTGGCCAATGAAAACTTTGTGCAGGTTTTTCGCACGAGCGCCCTGTTAATGTCTGTGGAGAAAGTTTTGAAATTTTCATTTGTTCCAGATGGGCTTTTTCGGAGGTCTCATCATTCTTTTCTTGGTATAAACTCGTTCATCAATAGTTTCTGGCCGAAACGTAACTTTTGAGGTATGCAAAGATTGACATGTGACGACTACAGTGGCTCAAATTCTCAACGTTACTCAATCAGTGATTAGCAGGTTGTGGTCACGCCACTATCATACAGGCAATGTTGATGACAGACACCAGTCAGGTCATTCAAGGGTGACAACTGCTAACCAGGATCGTTTCATCTGAACAACAGTATTACATAACCGCCATCAAGGTGCCTCAGAAATTGGACAGAAGCTGCACCGAGCGACGGATGTGTGAAGCAGTGGTCAGACTATCCAAAATCACCTGTGCAGCTGGAATTTGTAACGACTAATTCCACATTTGACTGAACGTCACATCGCATCAAGGCGTAATTGGTGTGGAGCACGACAGCACAGGGACAGTCGTCAATCACGGCCATCGATTCATTTTCCAAGATGACAATGTAAAGAGCACACAGGGCCCATGTCGCTACAGAGTTCCTCCAGGAGCAGAACATCACTGCACTGCCTTGGCCAGCATTAAGTCCAGACCTTTCACCAATCAAGCACGTCTGGGATATGCTTGGAAGCCACGTACAACAACGTCAAAAGCCCCTACCAATGTCCAGGAACTCGCCGCTGCACTGCAGAAAGAATGGAATAACATCAGTCAAGCTGATATTGGACATTTGGTGAGACGTATGCCACATCTGATTCACGCTTGTCTCAGGAACCGAGGATTTACAAGGTATTGAGGTCTTGGACTGAATGTGGTAAATTCTCTGACTGACCGTCCATGTCTTCTTCAGATCAGTGTGTGGAAGGTGTGCTTCCCAGACACCCAACTATCGCTGAAATAATTCACCAGATGTCACAGTGCAATGCCACAACTGTCTTTTTGATGAAAATATATTTCTTCATATATCTCCCTTTTATCGGATATCCCCAACTTTTTTTGACTAGTATATTATGGCAAGGTGGTAGTAGTGAATATAAGCTGACCACTTAAAAGTAAATTTTATTAACTAAAAACAAAACAATGCATTTATTCTTCAAAATCACTCAAGTTGATTTTATATTTGCCTAAAAGCAGTGGAGGTGAAATTTATTACTGCATATTGTGAGAGTGTTCTTCGTCATAGTTTTTTTTTTTTTTAAATATTCAAAGTATTCAAAATAAATTTCAAATTCATATAAGAAGCTGGGTCTACCATGGTTTCTAAATGTCTTAATTAAATTGAAAGGCGTAGTTAAAAAAGTTTTCAATATCCTTCGTTAATTAAGAGTTAACAATTTGAGTTAATTTATTTCTGAGGTAATTGACAAAATATTTCAGTTGTCTCCCTTCCCTTCTACACTAGGTAATTATATCAACAGACTGTACAGAAAAATGACTGTTTATGGCGACCATCCTACATGGATACGTGCAATTGGTGCCAAGGAGACCCAACATTCTCATCCGCCCTAATATTTGTGATTTATAATCAGAGCCTGGTGAGTCAGAATGGACATCCTATTTTTAAAAAGCCATTTTAGTGCTGGTTGCTACCAGTTAGAGGGACTTGTTTAAACACAACAATAGGCCATTACAACTCCTCTGAGAAATAATAAATGGGGCTAGTTTGGACTATTTTCAGAGCCATATGATGTATTTTAACAGCAACCGCAAATGTGTTTATTTTATTATGACGTCAATTGGAAATAAAACATGAGAAATGCACAAAAACTGCCATGGCTCCCAAGGAATTTTTGAAGAGAGACTTGAATTTCGCTCCCAATGTAAGCCAAGATGACTTTAGGAATGCAAGGCGACTTCTTTGCCCTAGTCGCCTACTCGGCTGACCCCTGATTCTGATCAGTGGTTCTGGAGAAGATTTTCTAAATTTTAGCAAGTATGGTGACTCAGCATTTGTTTTATTCCCTGTACAATACACTATGACAAAAACCGATGAAAATTTCTTTTTTTCAGTTCCATTCTACTGGTCTTGAGGTTGCTTCACACGAAATAACAGTTTCTCTACTCTGTGTGGATTAGGAAATATGGACATTTGAAAATATTTTCATTTTTAGCTCCTGAGGGAAAATGTTTTTATATATATCAAGTACTTTTGACTCAATAATACCACATACCAAATTTAGTTCAAACCAGCTCATCGATTCAGAAGACACAAATTTTGGGCAAGGCCAAAAATCTTGCTCTTCCCATTACAAAGGCAAATAATGCCCTATGAACTTTGTTTGAACAAACTTGATTCTACACCTCAAAAGCTCAGTACCAAATATCAAGTCATTGTACCCAATGATTCAAGAGATTTTTTTTTTAATTTGGGATCATTTTCCTCCACTACCTCTCTATGGGGAGGGGCAAGTTGATTTAAACAAAATCAATATGCAATGTCAGAACAAACAATAACTTCAAATTTATGTGCAATTGGTCAGCAGTTTTAGAAAAGTTGCAACACTGTGTTCACAGTCGACGCACAGTGAGTGTTCACTATAGCTGACCTTGACTTTTAGTCAGGTGAGCTAAAAAAAATAATCAAGGAAAGCATTATTAACATACTTAGCCTGTAATATAAAAGAGCCTTCACATAAACACAACACAATGTAAGTAGATGTTTCTGTTCATGAAAAATCTTTGCCTAAAAAATAGCAAGTAACAAAATGTGTACACTTCCATTTACCCACTGTGACTAAATAAAACTACAGGCTCAAGTGTGCCTAAAATGCTCACCTGACTCAAGTTGTCAAAAGAGATGATTGTGCCAGTAAATGATGGAGAACAAGAGCAATTTTTTTGGACTGCCATGACACAGCCAGAAGCAATTTTTTGGGGCCATTTATTTCTGCTGATCCTTGGAAAGCTTCTCAGGCAAAAACAAAGCCCTGTTCTGCGAAGTCTTAAAAAAGGGTCCCTTCAATTTTTGTTTTGTTTTGAACTTCTGTAGTTCTCTCTACCTTACCCTAAGGGGAGTAACAACTTTTGGGGCAAAACTCAGAAGAGTATACTCCACCAAGATGCTTTGAACCAAATTAGTTTAGATTTGGTCCAAAGTTTTGAAGAAGACTTAGTAGCACCAGATAGATGATGACTCGACATTTTCCCATTACAGTGATAAATGGTCATCACCTTGGGCATCTCATGACAAAATTGATAGCAATTTTTTTTGCCCATCTTATTCCACTGGTCCTAAGAAAGCTTCATAGCAAATAACAGTATTCTGGTCAGTGCAGATTTGTAAATGTAGGCATTTGAATTTTTTCTATTTTTAGCTCCTGGGGTCCCACAGGGCTGCAAAAAGATTTTTTTCAGGCATAAATGAAGTACTAATGGCCCAATTATACTATATGACAAATTTGATTCAAATCAGCCCATTGGTTATGGAAAAAGAAATCTTGGCTTTTTTGGGCATTAACCTCAGCCCAAAGTTTAAACAAGTAGAAAGAGTATACTCCAAAGATGGTCTGTGTCATATATCTTTGAATTTGGCTCAATGATTTTGAAGGAGACAAGTTTCAAATAAGTTGATGGAGTGCAAGAAAGATGATGACTCAGCATTTTCCCACTGCCAACAGTGTTAAAATGGACATCCCCATACCGCACCCCATGACAAAACCAACAGCAATTTGGTCCATTTTATTCCACTGGTCCTGAGGAAGCTGCATAGCAAAAAATAATATTCTGGTCCGTGCAGCTTTTGAAATATGGACATTTTAATGTTTCCTATTTTTAGTTCCTGGGGTTCTCACGGGTCTGGAAAAAACATTTTTAGGGGCATCAATCAACTACTTATGACCTAATTATACTACATACCAATTTATTTCAAATCAGCCACCGGATCTTGAAATAGAAATTTACGGTGAGCCCAAAATGGGCATGCTCCCACACGAGAGCCCAAATACTGACCTACAAACTTGCCCTGAAAAAACCTTAATCTTCACCATCATGGCAAGTAGATTTTTAAAGATTTTTCTGCTTTTTGGGCATTAACCTTATCCCGAAGATGGCAACAGCTTTATTTGAACAAAGTAGAAAGGAAATACTCAAAAGATGGGCTGTACCATGCTATATATGTTTGAATTTGGCCCAGTGGTTTTGAAGAAGAAAAGTTTCTCAAAAGTTAACGGATGACAGACACAGGATGCCAATAGCTCCCACTGACTTTCAGTCAGGTCGGCTAAAAAAATGAATCAACTGGGCATTCCTTTTTCAGGTTTTTACTCATCATTCTCCTATGTTGAAAATTTAAAACTAATATCTCAAAACATCTCCAAGATATGGGTGCTATGGGTGACAACGTAACTTGAGAATGCAAAAAATGAACAAACATGGCCTGGCCATCTCCAATTTTTTTTTTCAAAAAAATTTGACGTGCATCATCCTCATAGCATCCATGAACAATGTTAGAAACCTGAAACAAATAAATTAAAACATGTCTAAGATATAGGTGGTAACATCAAATGAAGCAAAAAAGGATGACAAAAATGGCCGCCGGTCGGCCATCTTGAATTTTTTTTCAAAACGTATCGATGTGCATTGTCCTCCTATTATGTGTCACCAATGGCATAAAAATGAAAGTACAGCGTCGAAGCATCTATGAGATACCGGTGGTAACATAAACTAAAATACAGATGGTAATGTCAAATATAGCAAAAAATGACAACAATGAAAGTGTCAATGACACTGTAGCTCAACTTGACAAACTTGAACTTGGTAAGTTTTAAATGAAATGGCAAACTTGAAGATCATTGGTACCAATGTTATTTGATGAAATTTCAACATAAAAGCATTGTGTGTGCACAACATCAGAGTAATCCATGCATTTTTTAAATTTAAACTGTAAGACTGGCTAAAAAAAGAATGTTGAAACACAAATGCAGTATGTTCAGAGGTTATTGTAAATGGCAACTTTTTTCACAGAAATGAATGCTAATCAATAGCTCTTATCTAAAGGTCTTGCCTAATGAGCACACCAAGTTCAAAAACAATCCTATGATAAATGTGGCTTGTAGGCCATGTCAAAGAATGTTGATGCACAAATGCAATAAATTCAAAGATTGTTGCTAACAGCAACAGCTTTTGATGGAAATGAAAAGAAAATCAATAGCTCCTATCTTTGTCACCCTGCATAAGCATACAAAGTTTCATAACAACCTGATAATGAATGTGCCCTCTGAGGCATGGCAAAGGAAGATATTAATGCACAAATGCACTGCTCTAAGTAGAAGGTCATTGTTTGTGGCAATGCTTTTTTTTGTTTTGTTTTTTTTTTATGGAAATTCATAAATATACCCTGTAGAGAGTGCAAAAGGGATAAGTTGATGCACAAATGCAGAAAGTTCAAAGGCTGGTGATAACGACAATAATTTTTTATGGAAATTAAAACAAGAGGCCCCACGGGGGCTGAAGCGCTCATCTTGTACAGAACACAATTTGAACAGAGTCCAAGAATGAGTCTACATTAAGCAAGCCATCTCTATAGGCTACACTGTCAATCCTTGAGTCCCTCAGGAGTGACAAAAATAATCTGGGCATCATGCCTTTTCTTCAGTTGATCATAAGTAAAATGTAGAGCTCCCCTATGAAGCCCCTTGATACAACCTATGTGGATTAATCTTAGTACCTCTAGAGGGTACTGAATACAAAATTTTTAATTCTTCAGCAAAATGGCCAATTCCGGCTCCCATAGAGAGCCCAAATATTAACCCAGGCTCTTGATTTGAACACAGTTAAATCTGACTTCCCTAGAGATGTTGTGTACCGAATATGAAAGCATTCTGACTGTTGGATCTGAAGAAGAGAAATTGTAAAGAAATTTCTTCGAATTGCACTAAGTTCAAATTTGGGCTACCATAGCGAGCCCAAATATTGACCTATGGATCCGATTTGAACAAACTTGAATCTGACCCCCCTAGAGATGTTGTATACCAAATGTGAAAGCATTCTGACAAGTGAATCTGAAGAAGAAGATTTTTGAAGAAATTCCCTGATATTGTACTAAGCTCCCATCTAGAGGTCACCATAAATAAGCATACCATGTTTCAAAGCAATCTAATCATAAATGTGCCCTGTAGGGTGAGCCAAAGGGAAATATTGTGGTCTGACTAAACTAAGTTCTAAGAATGTTGGCTGCGGCAACATTTTTTGATGGAAATTGAAGAAAATCGATAGCTCCCATCTAGAGGTCACCCCAAACAAGCATGCCAGGTTTCAAAGCAATCCAATCATAAATGTACCCTGTAGGGTGTGCCAAAGGGAAATATTGAGTCTTCTGACTAAACTAAGTTCTAAGAACGTTGGCAGCTTCAACATTTTTTGACAGAAATTGAAGAAAATTGATAGCTCCCATCTAGAGGTCTCCTCAAACAAGCATGCCAGGTTTCAAAGCAATCCAATCATAAATGTGCCCTGTAGGGTGTGCCAAAGGGAAATATTGAGGTCTTCTAAACTAAGTTCTAAGAACGTTGGCCGTGGCAACATTTTTTGGCGGAAAAGGAAAATGAAAGTGTCAATGACACTTTAGCTCAACTTGTCAAGACAAAGACATGCACGTGTAGTATGTGACACAGCAATGACAAACATCTAGGTAATGACCTGAAAACAAAGGTACATATAAAGTATTGTAACGGTCTGTACATAAATACTGACCGTTGCCTGTAACAAATGGAAAAGGTAAAGTATTGTAAAGGTGGGTAACAGTCAGATGCTAAACTAGAAAAAAATCTTTGAGTCCCAGAGTGGGTCTGACTGAACCCCAAAATATTTGTTCTCATAGCATAATGATAACAAAGGCATCCCAAAACACACTTGTTCCTGTCCCAAGGTGAAAACAAAGGTACCCAAGAAGTTTTGTGAAGATCAATTCATAAATACAAGCTGTATAGAACTTGTGACAAAAAACTGATTGGACCTAATTTTGGTACAAAATGGCCACTGGTAGCCATCTTGAATTTTGGACAGTACCCAGAAACACTCATTCTCGTCCCAAGGTGATAACAAAGGTACCCAAGAAGTTTTGTGAAGATCGGTTCATAAATACAGCCTCTACCCTGAGCCGTATTGACATGTGTGCTCACATTGTGTAAGTAGGACTGAATAAATCAAAGTTCATCTAATTTGCATAATTTCTGCATGAAAAAAAAAACCCTTACAATATGTGATGTATTCCATGTTACTAAACATTCATACAAAAATTTATTCAAATCAGAACTTTCATACAGAAGTTCTGTACAAAAGACTGATTGCACTAATTTGGGTACAAAATGGCTGCTGGTGGCCATCTTGAATTTCGGACCACACCCAAAAACACTCGCTCTCATCCCACGGTGATAACAAAGGTACCCAAGAAGTTTCGTAAAGATTGGTTCATAAATATGGCCTCTAGTCTGAGCTGTATAGAAGTTGTGTACAAAAAACTGATTAGACCTAATTTCGGTACAAAATGGCCACTGACAGCCATCTTGAATTTTAGACCGTAACCAGAAACACTCGTTCTCGTCCCAAGGGTACCCAAGACATTTCGTGAAGATGAGTTCATAAATACAGACTCTAGTCTGAGCCATATTGACATGTGTACTTACTGTGTGTAAGTAGCACTGAAAAAATCAAAGTTTATCTAATTTGCATAATTTCTGCACAAGAAAAAAACCTGTATTATATGTGATGTATCCCATGGTACTAAACATTCACACAAAAAATTATTCAAATCAGCGCTTTCATATGGAAGTTCTGCGCAAAAATCTGATTGCACCTAATTTTGTACAAAATGGCTGCCAGCGGCCATCTTGAATTTCAGACCGGACCCCAAAACACTCGTTCTCGTCCCACGGTGATAACAAAGATACCCAAGAAGTTTCGTAAAGATCGGTTCATAAATGCAGCCTCTAGCCTGAGCCGTATTGCCATTTGCACTGACAGTGCTGAAAGTAACACTAAATAAATCAAAGTTAGTCTAATTTGCCTAATTTAAGCACGAGAAAAAAAAAACGCCCATATGATATGTGATGTATCTCATTGTACTAAACATTCATACAAAAAATTATTCAAATCAGAGCTTTCATATGGAAGTTCTGTACAAAAAACAGATTTCCGCATCGTCGGTACAAAATGGTGGCTGACAGCCATCTTGAATTTCGGACCGCACCCAAAAACACTCGTACTCGTCCCACAGTCATAACAAAGGTACCCAAGAAGTTTCGTACAGATCGGTTCATAAATATGGCCTCTAGCGCGAGCCGTATCCAATTGTTGACGTATGGACAGACGGACGACGGGCCATGACAAAAGCTCAAATTTGGCTTTGCCAAAGTTGAGCTAAAAATAATATGAGGTGTACACTGTACTAAAGAGCTGAGGGGTGGGTTAATATGACCTCACAGTTAATGTATGTGGCCCTCACAGTTAACGTATATCAACAAAAGTTACCAAGTCACAATGAAATTATCCCAAAACAAGTCATCCTATCAAGTTACATTGAAATCCCTTCATAAATATGGCCTGTAGACTGTGCTAAAGGTTTTCGGGCTTCGGGCACCTGGAGCCGTCAGTTTCCCAATTGTGTCCAAAGGGGACGTTCTCATCTAGACATTATATGAAGTCAACCTACCAAGTTACAATGAAATCCCTTCATAAATATGACCTGTAGACTGTGCTAAAGGTTTTTGGGCTTTGGGTTTGGGCAGCCATCATGGCTGAATGATTGCAACCAAAAGGGGACATTCTCATCTGCAGTGACCCTACGAAGTTACAATGAAATCCCTTCATAAATATGACTTGTAGACTGTGCTCAAGGTTTTTGGGCTTCGGGCCCCTGAAGCCATCACAGCTGACCAATCACAACCAAAAGGGGATGTCATCATCTAGGCATTATATGTAGTAAAACTAACAGGCTACAATGAAATCCTTCCATAAATATGACCTATAGACTATGCTAACGGTTTTGGGGTTTTGGGCTCGGGCAGCCATCAAGGCTGAATGATTGTGACCAAAAGGGGACGTGTTCATCTAGACATTATTTGGAGTCATCCTACCAAGGTACAATGAAATCCCTTCATAAATATAACCTGTAGACTGTGCTAAAGGTTTTCGGGCTTCAGGCCCCTATAGCTGTCACAGTTGCCTAATGGTGTCCAAAAGGGGCTGTTCTCATCTAGACATTATATGAAGTCAACCTACCAAGTTACAATGAAATTCCTTCATAAATATGAACTAAAGACTGTGCTAAAGGTTTTCGGGATTTGGGCTCGGGCAGCCATCATGGTTGAATGATCGCAACCAAAAGGGGACATTCTCATCTGGGCATCATCTGGAGTGATCCTACGAAGTTACAATAAAATCCCTTCATAAATATGACCTGTAGACTATGCTCAAGATTTTTGGGCTTGGGCACCTGTAGCCATCACAGTTGACCAATCACGACCAAAAGGGGATGTCATCATCTAGGCATTATATGGAGTCAACCTCACAAGTTACAATGAATTCCTTCCATAAATACGACCTGTAGACTATGCTAAAGGTTTTTGGGCTCGGGCAGCCATCAAGGCTAAATGATCGCAACCAAAAGGGGACGTTCTCATCTAGACATTATTTGGAGTCATCCTACCAAGCTACAATGAAATCCCTTCATAATAATGACCTATAGACTGTTCTAAAGGTTTTCGGGCTTCGGGCCCCTGTAGCTGTCACAGTTGCCCAATCGTGTCCAAAAGGGGACGTTCTCATCTAGACATTATATAAAGTCAAACCTACCAAGTAAATCTCTTCATAAATATGACCTGCAGACTGTGCTAAATGTATTCGGGCTTCGGGCTCGGACAGCCATAATGGTTGAATGATCGCAACCAAAAGGGGAATTCTCATCTGGGCATCATCTGGAGTGATCCTACAAAGTTACAATGAAATTACAAACCTACCAAGTAAATCTCTTCATAAATATGACCTGCAGACTGTGCTAAATGTATTCGGGCTTCGGGCTCGGACAGCCATAATGGTTGAATGATTGCAACCAAAAGGGGAATTCTCATCTGGGCATCATCTGGAGTGATCCTACAAAGTTACAATGAAATCCCTTCATAAATATGACCTGTAGACTGTGCTCAAGATTTTCTGGCTTCGGGTACATGTAGCCATCACAGTTGACCAAACATGACCAAAAGGGGATTTCATCATCTAGGCATTATATGGAGTCAACCTAACAAGTTACAATGAAATGCTTCCATAAATACGACCTGTAGAATATGCTAAAGGATTTTGGGCTTGGGCACCCATCAAGGCTGAATGATCGCAATCAAAATGGGACGTTCTCATCTAAACATTATTTGGAGTCATCCTACCAAGTTACAATGAAATCCCTTCATAAATATGACCTGTAAACTGTGCTAAAGGTTTTCGGGCATCAGGCCCCTGTAGCCATCACAGCTGCCCAATCAGGACCAAAAGGTGACTTTCTCATCTAGACACTGTATGAAGTCAACCCACCAAGTTACAATGAAATTTCTCAGTAAATATGACCTATAGCCTGTGCTAAAGGTTTTCGGGTTTTGGGCTCAGGCAGTCGTCACGGTTGGCAGATCATGCCCAAATGGGGAAATTCTCATCTAGATATCATAAGGAGTCATCCTACGAAGTTACAATGAAATCCCTCCATATTAAACATGACCTGCAGACTGTGCTGAAAGTTTTTGGGTTTCGGGCTTGGGCAGCCATCACGGTTGATAGATCATGCCCAAAAGGGAACGTTCTCATCTAGGCCTTATACAGAGGCATCCTACCAAGTTACAATGAAATCCCTTCATAAATACGACCTGTAGACTGTGCTAATGGTTTTGGGGTTTTGGACTTGGGCAGCCATACCGGTTGCCCGATCGCTACCAAAAGGGGACGTTCTCATCTAGACATGACCCCAAACCTGCATATGAAATTTTGTGACGATCAGACAAGAACGGCAGTGTGTAGCCCGTGCTAAAGGAAAATGTGAACAGACTCACAGACTAACAGACTTACGCATGTGTGATGGCAATAGCTTATCTTGACTAAGTCAAGTTAAGCTAAAAATGAAAGTACAGCATCGAAGCATATATGAGATACAGGTGGTAACATAAATGAGAACAGATAGACGGAGTGCAATCCAATAGTCCCCCAAAAACGGTAAAACCGTGGAGGACTAATAAGGAGCCAAATTCAAGTAATTCTGTATTCTTAGCATGAATGACTATGCTAATTGGATGTAACAAGTTCCCAATTTTAAGGCTATTCCGGACTAAGACCTAAAAATTAGAATGGCATATTTGAGAGTGAGAGGTTAAACCCCCCCCCCCCAAACATACGCCATAGACAATAATACACAAGCTGTATCCAAGATATAATCTACAGACAAAACACCTTCACTCATAGTTACACACTTATTAAGCCGGAGGAGATTTAAAAAATCTCCCCCCCCCCCACCCTTCCTCTTTTTGAAGGAATCTTCAAAAACAAAGAGGGGAGCACTCTGGAATCAGTAAAAGCAGTACCATATAACAATATATATTCGTCGAACAGTCACCCAGATATTAATTATTATTAATAAATTGGTGCTTAACGCCACTTCAGAAGCTAAGGCTATCATGGCGATTCAGGTAATTAATAGCACCCACTTGTAACATATACAGGAGTCGGCATACGCAGATAGACCGAAAACCGATGATATAATATATAGAACATACACATGTCCAATAGAATCACAATGGACGATATCTGGAGAGTAAACACACTTCCAAGGTAACCCACAGACGACCCTGTTCAGGTCTACAATGAATTCCAAAAAATAACACTCCCAGACATGTTCTATCCGATATCTATGCTCCCAGACACGTGCGAATATACGAGAATGTATAGACAAGTTATATTTGATTGGGTACCGAAATTTATAGAAACCTGGATTTAGAAATGTAACAAGCTATGATTAAAAGACTCGTCCCGGGCCGCCCCCAAAATAATTCAGTGTTTCTAAGGTCCATAACATACAATAATGCACCTGCCTAATAATACATTTATTACGCACGTGAGCATTGAAATCCTGCATGTAATCATCTATATGTCATATGCTCGTATATGACATATAGACGAACAACCACAGGAAACAAACCAACTAAAAAATGGATGTGCCCATGAGGTCGCCATAGAACACGACCCAGCCACCAATCGAGAAGTCATGAAATGCATGTATATACTTAAATGCATACAAGGCTTACGGGAAAAAAACTATGTCTTGCCCGGTAATCGCCTCTTAACAAATTGGGGGTGGGGAGAGATTTGAAATCATAACCTCCCTGACCCGCATTACTTGAATCGTTCTTGTGTTAGTCATCAAATAGTATAGGAACCGCAAGGCTCCCTCACCACTGACTGACTCGATAAGGCCACTAAGGGCAGAGAAGGACGTGATGAACAAATACAGCATATTAACATAATAACTCACACCAAACCATACCGGTTTGAAGAGAACAACCTCCTCTCACAAACGATATCATGTCCGATAGGACAACTAACTCAGCCTAGCTCAAGCAGCTAAAGGTCTTCCTGTATGTGAAGACCATTAAAAGCTGATAACTGAGGCCCTATAAGCTCACTAAGGAGACTTACCACGCTAGTCATAGCTTATAAGTCTTCATCTTCGTGAAGACAGATATATCGGTGCAAGTTTCGACCCTGAAGGCTCACTTAATGGAGACTTACAATTATCGTCGCGCAAGGTAGGGAATGAAGAACTGCTATGTAAACAGACCTGAATTCCCAAAGAGACTGCAGTCCCAAGAGATAATAAATTCAGTTATGCCACTGCATAATACTGAAAAAAATCTCACTCATGATTTTAGCTAGGCTACTATGGTGTAACAATAAGACTCAAGTCTATGACACCTAGGAAAGGAAAAACAAACCGAAAAGCACAGTATCTTTTTCGGTTTCATCTCAAAAGACAGCAGACAGAGCCTAACTCAAGAGAACGCTGTAACCGTACAAAAGGCTACTATGGCGTCCACAATGACATAATTGTCTTGACGCCAAGGCATATCTCAGCCTATCTATGCACTATCCATCCAGATTCAGGATGAGAAACAGGTGATAATAAAAAACTGGAGAATAATTTCGACGACGTCTAATGCTTTTCTTCAATAGGAAAGCTTATACCACCAGAAGGAAAGCCTCTTTTGGAAGATCTGTCTAACAAGTATTCTTGTAAGTGGAGCTTGCTCGGGCTGATAGCCGCAGGCCTGCCAAGACTACATTCTCATCCACTGATCTTCCGCAATTTATTCACTTATTTAATTTATCCTGATTACGGGAGGAGAAACTACGTCCTTCCTGAGAAGAAGCCTGTCGACCTCAATTGTTCCCTTCAATAAGAGAGCCTTTACCTTCACTAGAAGCGACTCTCTTTGAAAGGAACTTGTTTTTAACATCCAGTTTCTCGTGAAGATGATAACCTTCCATTAATCGTCGGCCTAGGGGGGTCTGATCCATAGCCTTGATCAGACCTATGCCCCTTCCCGAGTCGCTATAATGATGACTTTCAGAGTAAATATAAGAGGGTTATTGAACCTTCGAGAGATATTCTCATGATGCTTTTTTAGAAGCAGAACAGCCTCGCTTACCCCGGTCTGCTGAAGTGTGTTAATGAGACAGCAACTTCAATAGCAGAGCACTGGAAGCTTCTTGTAGCCTGCTCATATATCAATGCAAGCTTGTCATCAAATAATATATTTCCGGTAACCGGAGCGACTCAGAGAGAGCTTTCACCTTGTCATCTATAAGTGATGACGACGCAAGGGCAGTATCACGTCTTACCAACTCCAAATTCACTGTCCGCGGAGTTGTACGTGGCATATATGACTGCCCTAGAAAGAACTCTTAGCGAGAGCATGTCCTCATATATCTTTTCATTGAGACGTTGCGCCATAGCTCTGGTAAGGTGATCTGCTCAGGACATTGCACCCAGATTTCCTCTTTTCAATGAAATAGCACTTCCATCATTTCCGAGCATATATTAAATGATGCAGGTAGGGGCATATTTTCATCCCCGGTCTGCTCATTTAAACGCAGGCTTATATTCAGATGGAACAATATTCTTTAGAGCTTAACACTTTTCATAGTCTTAAAGTGCCCTAAGATGGAGACTCACACTCCATATCCCTCTCACCATCCAAATGTTCCATCTGCAAATATGGTCAACTCCATCCAACCGAACAGATGACTGGACCAACGCAGCACCGTCTGATAGCTCACCATCAGAGTCTGTTAAACGGTAGCACTAGTCTCAAACCACTAGCTATCAACCTGAATCTGCAAAGTCAGATAGCTAGTCTGTGGTCAACGTGCTTCATTAATGAAGCAAGGGAAGATGCCATAGCTTCCACCGAATCTGGCTGCAGTGTGGAAGAAGCATCCCGAACCGCAAGCGTGAACGTACGTCCCAACTCGCTACAGTTTCACTTTCTCGCACAAAAAACAGTCGGCCCTGACTGCTGACGGAAAAGACGGTTCTCCAGCTCGCAGTCTGCTCCAGACCTCGCCGAGCGTTCTGTTAGAAACTTGTAGGCATCTATCCCTTATCATCTTATCATGCATATCCATGGAAGAAGAGGAAGCCGTAACCACAGCTGAACCCGGCCGAAGTGCAGAAGAAGCATCCTGACTCATCACATAGGACAGATGCTCCTCCTCAATGAAGTTTCTTGCAATACAAAACAGTTGTCCCCGACTGTTAACGGAACAAAAAAATGCTCTGCACTTGTGATGTCCCCAGATCTCGCAGAGTATCCCACTTAGAAACTTCTAGAATAATCCTTTTTGTGCGCTTTCATGTAAGCAGAAGCCATAACTGCCGCCGGCCCTGGCTGCAGTGAGGAAGGAATGTTCGACGCGTGTTCTGACTCAATATGGTTTCTCACAACAGACACAGTCGACCCTGACTATTAACAGAGATCTGACCACAGATCTGGCCTAGCGTCCCGCAGAGAAACTTCTGGCTTCTTCTACATGCACAATTGACTGGATCGACCCAGCACAGTCCGACAGCTCAACACTGGAGTCTGCTTTTGCAGTAGCTGGGATGCTGCTAATGGCTGCGCAACTGCGACAGCAAGTCCATTTCCAAGGCTTGAGGAGCAGCAGTCTTCTGTTTTTTACACCACTTGCTGCTCCTGGGACGAAGATCCAGAGATAGATATCTTCTCCAAGCATCCTGTTGATCGATGCCTCAGATCGCCCGACTTCAGGGGCAAAGAATGGCTGCGTCTTCGCGCAGCTGAATGGATATCTGAAATTGGGTAGCTAGCCTGTGGTGATGTGTGCTTTAATAACGCAGCGGAGGAAGCCGCGACTGAAGCCGACCCCGGCTGCAGACTAGATGGAGTGTCCTGAGCGCCCGGTGCTCTGTCTCTTGCAAGTTTCTCATAACATTTGACCCCCAAATGTTGTTCGGTTAGAGAGGGGCCTATCCCGCTCACAGACTATTAGACCTCGTCGAGCCTCCCAACAATAAACTTGCTGACTTCCTCCCTATTTCCTACCTATGTCTGTCATTGCAGTGTGAGTTTATTTATATTTAAGTGCACACTCTACACACATCTACACTTCCTTTGACCGCAACTGACTTACCCAGTGCCACGGCTCCCATGGACGGAGTAACTGCTTCACCGGTCGAGCTAGCTGCTTGCAAGAGATTAAGAACACTAACTAGAGGCCTTATCCCTTGCATATCATGAGCACTGCAGCTAGCTGTATTTGCTCAACAGAGCTTGACAACGGTAGACACTTGGATGGGTGTCACAATATCATCACCATGTTCATGTTCCTCTGAAATAGAAACTGAAAAAATGAATTATAATGCGGTGAGAGGCCTGGCCTAAGAACCTCACCGCCAATAACGTACCACGACACCCGTCTCCAACATTAGTCATCCCAGTGAATACAAGTTTGACAAGAGTCTGCAGAAGTGTCGACTAAAGTCGATATCACTTCCCCAAAATATATAATCAAGATACATGAATAACAGCAATCAAAATTAAATTCAAAATATTTTTTTTTTAAAAAAAATTATGAAAAAATGCCTAAGTTCCCAAAGGGAACATTAAGAGCCCAAGGGCATCCCGATAGAGCCCAAGTGTGGACAAAATCCAAATTTATTAAGCTACACTACCGGAATAATAATCCATGTATCCTAGAGTAATTCCACAGTAATCTAATATATTTCTAATATATAAATGCGAATGTCTGTATGCCTCTATCTATCTCTCTTTGTTCCGGATGAACTCCTCCATTTCTCGACCAATCGATCTCAAATTTTGTACACGGGGGTAATTCATCCCTGCGAGTAACATGGGGTGGGTGATGTGCCCATGCAGGGTGACCTTGGCCTTGAAATTGATGACCTTGACCTTTTATTTCGAAAACAGCTGGGCCCATCGGGTTAAAATTTCATATGTGTGGGTATACTGATCCATCGATCATTTTGACTTTATGTGGGTGCCCGTGTGGGGTGACTTTGACCTTGAAATTGGTGACCTCAACCTTTTATTTCGAAAACGGCTGAGCCGACCACATCTGAGGGTATATTGATATAACCATCTTCTCCCGTGCAACGCCAGGTATCACCCGCTAGTCTAATATATAAATGCGAATGTCTGTCTCTATCTTTGTTCTGGGTGAACTCCTCCGTTTCTAGACTGATCAATCTCAAATTTTGAACACAGGGGTAATTCGTCCCTGCGAGTAACATGGGATGGGTGGCGTGCCCATGCAGGGTGACCTTGACCTTTTATTTAAAAAACGGCTGGGCCGATTGGGCTAAAATTTCATATGTGCAGGTACATGAATATTGACCCATCGATCATTTTGACTTTATTGGGTTGTCCATGTGATATGACCTTGACCTTCAAACTGGTGAACATGACCTTCTATTTCGAAAATGGCTGAGCCGATCATATCTGTGGGTATATTGATATAACCATCTTCTCCCGTGCAATGCCGGGTATTCACCCGCTGGTAGAATATAAAAAACTACCTATTTATTAGGACGTTGTCAATGTAAACGTCAATGAAAAAACCGGAAACAAGAAATCAGGCACACAAAAAGGCCCAAAGTCTGAAATCAATTTAAATGCTACCAGATGCAAAGCTAGATCTTCATACAAAGAAAAAACGATACATCGGATAGAAGATGCAAGACTAAACGATCTTACAACCCTAGGGTGAGGACGTAACCATGGTGAAAAGCTGAATAAATATTTTGTAATTCATGTTAAACTCTCAAGAAATTTAATACAAAATTTCAATAAAAAATAGCCAAAAAGCTTACAGAGCTTAAGAGTTTTAACAGGAAAGGTTCATGGAAGGAAAGGGAAGGAATACTTAACAAACAGTGGAATAATCATTATCAAAAATGATGACGTCAGGCTTATGTCCCAAAATTTGGAAACATTAAATAATTTTATAATTATTATAAACTTAAAGCTCCGAACATCAAAAACCACCGTTGAACACTTCCATCATCCAATTTAACAGCCTTGGATCCACCAATTCTTGGATTAATTTGTGTCTGGCTACACATGTGCAGAGAGTAAAAGTATGGAGGACCAGATAGGACTTTTAATTTTCAGTTTTGCAAGCAAATTTGGGGGATTGGCGTGTTCAAAATTTGTGTTTGGCCCTTGATAACTTTTGAGTTTGCACCAGCTAGTCTGGGCCATTGGTTTATAGTATAAAAAATAATATAACACTCAGGAATGAACTTTGATTTATTAGGCCAAATAAAAAAAGGTGTTTGGTTCTCAGGAATGTTTTTTTTCAAATCTGAGGAGGGAGACAGTTGTTTATTTTTATTTTCTGTCAATTTTCACCACAAGGGAGCCAGGTTTTTAATTTTCATTTTTAACCCGGTGGAACTATATTATACCAAGGTTCTTTATATTTCAATTTGAAACCTCATCTGATAAGCTGCCAATTTGTCTTTTGCAACTCGATCTTTTGTGTTGACCAATTCTAGAAATTCACCTGGAGTGATGGACCCGTTATGAGCTTTTACTTTATTAACATTTCTATAGTAAACTCGCTCGGGATAGCAATAATGGTTCAAGCAACCACACACATGGATTTAGAATTTTTTGTTGTGGACAACGTTATATCGACAAGCATCGCCATGGTGGGTGTACTCGATTTCAGTTCTGGACAATACACGATAAATAACACCTCCCAAAGGCAGCTTGTCCTTGATGATTCATCCCAAGTCGATTTTCCAAGTGGGACGATTCATCTGGGGCGTTGCGTCCCACACTAAACAACAGAAGGCTGAACTATGCATATACAGAATTAACATTGGGACGAAGCATCTTGATATTTGGGACAAACTGTCCTGGCTTTGATTCTGGGATGAAACGTACTGGGCGAATTGTCCCGGGACGAACTCGGAGTTGAGTTGGAGGCCCCCTATACAAATGGATGTCACCCTTTCTACTAATAACAGGAAGGTGAAAGTGAAAGTGGTAGTAGGAGGAAGGTTTTTGGACATTTGTGCCCAGACGTTTTGTACCCAGTTGGACCAACCATACCACCTTTGTATTCGTGAGAACAACATGTGATTGGAACAAGTTGGGGATTCAGTGATAACACTTTGACTGACTTGATTCCTTCAAAGTAGCGCTAGAAAAATTCTAGCCTCTCTATCCCACTGCCAACATGCCAGAACTGGATCATACAGTGCTTCTATACAAATACAGATAGTAAATGGTTTGGGGACGAAATGTCCCGGCAGCGTTATCCCTCGTGAATTTTCGGAGTACAGTTAGAGTGTCTATCATGCATTGTCCGGAACTGAAATCAAGTACAACCACAATGGTGAAGCTTGTCAGTGTTATAAAAATAAAAAGGTTGTTCCCATTATTTTCTCCCTTAACTGGAATAACTCTATTTGTTCACTGAATTTGTTTCGTAACCGTGATAGCTCTATCTGTTCAGTGAATTCATTTCACTGGAATAGCATTTAAGATGGACATGGAGAATGGAGGAAAGTTTTTTATTGACTACCCTAAAAAAGGAGCAAAGCCGGCATTATTTTTTGAAGTGGCGATCCCTGAGAACCAAACAGCTTTTTTTTATTCGGCCTTAGTTAAACTTATAAATTAATGTTGCACTTAAGTACTGGAGAAAACTGGATGTGGATGTTTCATATCTCATTAATCAAGAGGTTGAGAGCCCATCATCTGATAGAAAATGTTGGATTTCACACACTGCCAGAAACATAAATTACACAATGCTTGCTGCTGATGGTAGATAAAAAGTTAAAATTGTAAACACAATGGGGCTGGAATATAGGAAGAGAATCAGAAAAATAGAAATAAGAAAAAAGTCCAAAACAGGAATTTCTGAAAAAAATGAAGTGTCAATGACACTGTAGCCTAACTTGTCTGTGTGTTATGTTTGATGAAAAGGATAATGTTCAATGTTTATGAAAGGATTACGAAATAAGACAAGAATTGTGATAATTGGGAATACTGTAATTTCTGTTCCCTGTATGTTATATTCTCAATAAAAATAATGAGGTGTAGACTGTACTAAAGAATTGAGGGGTGGGTTAATGTGGCCCTCACAGTTAATGTATGTGGCCCTCACAGTTAATGTATACCAACGAAAGTTACCAATTTATAGTGAAATTATTCCAAAACGAGTCATCCCACAATATTACAATGAAATCCCTTCATAAATACGGCCTGCATACTGTGCTAAAGGTTTTGGGGCTTCGGAACTGTGTAGCCATCACGGTTGACTGATCGCAACCAAAAGGGGAAGGCCTCATCTAGACATTATCTGAGTCATCCTACCAAGTTACAGTGAAATCCCTTCATAAATATGATCTGTAGTCTGTGCAAAGCATTTCGGGTTTTGGCCTCGGGCAGCTGTCATGGTTGAATGATCGTGACCAAAAGGAGACTAAAAGGGGACGTTCTCAACTAGGCATTATCTGGAGTCCTCTTACCAAGTTACAATGAAATCCCTTCACAAATATGACCTGAAGACTGTTCTAAAGGTTTTTGGGCTTCGGGCCCCTGTAGCCATCACAGTGCTAAGAGTTTTCAGGTTTTGGGCTTGGGCAGCTGTCACAGCTGAATGATCGTGATCATAAGGGTACGTTCTCATCTAGACATTATCTAGAGTCATCCTACCAAGTTACAATGAAATCCCTTCATAAATATGACCTATAGACTGTGAAAAGTTTTCAGGCTTTGGGCCCCTGCAATCGTCACAGTTGACCAATCATGACCATAAGGGGACGTTCTCATCTAGATATTATCTGGAGTCATCCTACCAAGTTACAATGAAAACCCTTCATAAATATGACCTATAGACTGTGCTAAAAGTTTTTGGGCTTCGGGCCCCTGTAGCCGTTACAGTTGACCAATCGCTACCAAAAGGGGACGTTCTCATCTAGACATTATATGGAGTCATCCTACCAGGTTACAATGAAATCCCTCTATGAATATGATCTGTAGACTGTGCTAAAGGTTTTGGGATTTTGGGCTCAGGCAGTCGTCACGGTTGACAGATCACGACCAAATGGGGGAGTTCTCATCTAGATATTATACAGAGGCATCCTACCAAGTTACAATGAAATCCCTTCATAAATATGACCTGTAGACTGTGCTGAAGGTTTTGGGGTTTTGGGCTCGGGCAGTCATCACGGTTGACCGATCGCGACCGAAAGGGGACGTTCTCATCTAGACATCATACAGAGTCATCCTACCAAGTTACAATGAAATCCCTCCATATAAAATATGACCTGCAGACTGTGCTAAAAGTCTTTGGGTTTCGGGCTTGGACAGCCATCACAGTTGACAGATCATGACCAAAATGGGACATTCTCATCTCGATTTATACAGAAGCATCCTACCAAGTTATAATGAAATCCCCTCATAAATACGACCTGTAGACTGTGCTAAAGGTTTTTGGGTTTTGGGCTCGGCCAGCCATCACAGAGGACCGATCAAGACCAAAAGGGGACGTTCTCATCTAGACATGACCCCAAACCTGCATATGAAATTTTGTGACCATCGGATAAGAACTACGGGGTGTAGCCTGTGCCAAAGGAAAATGTGAACAGACTTACAGACCTCTGCACGCATGATGGCAATTGCTTATCTTGACTTTGTCAAGTTAAGCTAAAAATTAGCATCAATGAGTTACTGAGAAAATGTTAAATACTTACAGAGAGTTTCTGAAAAAGCAAATTGTTTGGAGAATTGACAGTTGGTGGTTTGTATGGCTTCCCTTGTACCAGTTGCCATGATACAGTCAAATAAAATGTCACAACAGCAATGGCTAGGTGAAACAGAATATAGATGGAAATATACAGGAGACCATTGTAAAGTAGAATTCCCAGTATTGAAATAACTCCACAAGCAAGAACAGTCTTCATATTTTATCCATTCCAGTTGCCTGTACACTAGAAAGAGAAATTAATCATTTATCCAATACACACAATATCAAAATTTGTTATTTTGATTATCATTTTTCAGATTTGTCACAAAATTCTAGAAAACCATATCATAAGCTCATTCCATTATTGAAATTTTGGAAAAAAATTTTCAACTCCTCAATATGTAAATTACAGGAGCAGAGGTTATTTATTTTTTATTGGGGTTTAATGACAGTTTCGACAGACAGGGTACACCTTAGTAAACAGCAAATCCATGCCTCCACATGGGCAATCAGGATTAAGTGTCTTGCCCATGGACACAACACAGTTTCCCTTGGTCAGGATTGGACCATTAACCAGAGCCTGAAATAACAGTCGGACATCGGACATGTCCAATCAAATTTGCAGTCGGACAAATTTAAAAACCCACACTAAATCAAACCAATTTTAGCCAAGTTGTATCCATGCACAGTTGCTTTGGTTCTTCACCGAGTGCAGTAAAATTGGAAGAACATTTCTTGCATTTTAGCAAAAATATTTTCCTCGCGTCATCAGTTTCAGTGATAAAAAGTGATTTTGTTATTATTTTCAATGATACAGTTTCGTGTGTCTGGCTTCACGTGGTTTTGTTGTCAAACATGCTGAAGTTGGGTGCATTCGATTTTAGTAATTGAGAATTAGAAACTGTTGGAAGCATGCCTGCTCAACAATCTGGATTGACTGAGATTGTCAAAATGCGTGCAATGTTGTTACTGAACTTACTGTTACGAGAAGGATAATTTTGTCATGAATCCTGAAGTTGATGCTATAAATAATTTACAGCATCAACCACAGGAAATAAATTATGGCATCAACTCCAGGATTCATGACGAAATATTCACATAGAAAACAATGTGGTTTCACTATTCACTATTACAATTACACTAATCACCATACAAACACTCATCTGTGTAGCTAACAGTGATTTCGTTTTCATTCGTTCAATAAAATTTATGAAACAGGAAAAACTATTGTTGAATGTCTGAGAATGCACCGGAGAACACCATTTACAAAGTAAGTTTCAAAACAATTTTCAACCTCTGGTGGGGCCACCCCTCCCCAGCTGACCCCTGCTTGGCACTACCTGCCTTGGCCGACGCTACGTGTTGGGTCGCATAATATACATTTTGTCCGGCCATTCCATTTTTCCTTAATTCAGGCACTGCTGTTGATCTTTCAGTTTGAAGTTCAATGCTTTAACCAATGAGTCAGCCCACTCCTCACTGGTGGTGGTCAATTTGTTAGGTAAAGGGTTAACAAGAGCTATTTCTGAAGGCAATTCATACCCCCCACTGCAGTGCTGGACCAATGAAGTATAAATGAACTAGTGTGGGCATACCTATGACCAACAAATATTATTTATGAATATTCTCGTACGGACTGACGGACAGATGCACAGATGGATAGACACAATCCAGTATACCCCCCCCCCCCCCCCCCCCCCTTCCATTTTCCAACAATTTCTAAGTCAAAAGGTATGGTAAATTGTTTGGTGTTTTGAAGTTTTATGCAGTGAGGCAGAAGCCTGTCTTAGGCAAACTGCATGCCATATTTCACTGAAATCTGATAAGCCCAATCCAGTATGCCCCCCCCCCCTCCCATTTTCTCTGAAAGTTTTCAACAATTTCTAAGTCAAAAGGTATGGTAAATTGTTTGGTGTTTGGAAGTTTTATGCAATGAGGCAGAAGCCTTTGTCATAGGCAAAATGCATGCAATATTTCACTGAAATCTGATAACCCATGCCTGAGATACAGGCTGTACAAACAAATAATGTCTATTTCCTACAATTTCTAAATCAAAAAAGGGGGATAACTCTAAAAGGAGAATGTGAGAAATATTGTTGAATCCTTTTTTTTAAAGCCTATACCATAAGCAGTGTTCATGGCAAATTCCATTGCAATAGAACATTCAATACCCGAGAAACAGGCTGAACAGACAAAATTTGGCTCAGACGGACACAATATCAAAGTGAACAAGTAATAAAAAATGAAAGTGTCAATGACACTGTAGCTCAACTTGTCAAGACAAAGACATGTACATGTATAGTATGTGACACAGCAATGACAAACATCTAGGTAATGACCTGATAACAACGGTACATATAAAGTATTGTAACGGTCTGTACATAAATACTGACCGTTGCCTGTAACAAATGTATAGGTAAAGTATTGTAAAGGTGGGTGACAGTCAGATGCTGAACTAGAAAAAATCTTTGAGTCCCAGAGTGGGTCTGACTGAACCCCAAAATATTTGTTCTCATAGCACAGTGATAACAAAGGCACCCCAAAACACACTCGTTCCTGTCCCAAGGTGAAAACAAAAGTACTCAAGAAGTTTTGTGAAGATCAGTTCATAAATACGAGCTGTATAGAACTTGTGACAAAAAACTGATTGGACCTAATTTCGGTACAAAATGGCCACTGGCAGCCATCTTGAATTTTGGACCGTACCCAGAAACACTCATTCTCATCCCAAGGAGATAACAAAGGTACCCAAGAAGTTTTGTGAAGATCGGTTCATAAATACAGCCTCCACCCTGAGCCGTATTGACATGTGTGCTTACATTGTGTAAGTTGCACTGAATAAATCAAAGTTCATCTAATTTGCATAATTTCTGCACGAAAAAAAACCCCTTACAATATGTGATGTATTCCATGTTACTAAACAATCATACAAAAATTTATTAAAATCAGAACTTTCATACAGAAGTTCTATACAAAAGACTGATTGCACTAATTTTGGTACAAAATGGCTGCTAGTGGCCATCTTGAATTTCGGACCACACCCAAAAACACTCGCTCTCATCCCACGGTGATAACAAAGGTACCCAAGAAGTTTCGTAAAGATTGGTTCATAAATATGGCCTCTAGTCTGAGCTGTATAGAAGTTGTGTACAAAAAACTGATTAGACCTAATTTCGGCACAAAATGGCCACTGGCAGCCATCTTGAATTTTAGACCGCACCCAGAAACACTCGTTCTCGTCCCAAGGTGATAACAAAGGTACCCAAGACATTTCGTGAAGATCAGTTCATAAATACAGACTCTAGTCTGAGCCGTATTGACATGTGTACTTACTGTGTGTAAGTCGCACTGAAAAAATCAAAGTTCATCTAATTTGCATAATTTCTGCACGAGAAAAAAACCTGTATTATATGTGATGCATCCCATGGTACTAAACATTCACACAAAAAAATTATTCAAATCAGGGCTTTCATATGGAAGTTCTGTGCAAAAATCTGATTGCACCTAATTTTGTACAAAATGGCTGCCATCGGCCATCTTGAATTTCGGACCGGACCCAAAAACACTCGTTCTCGTCCCACGGTGATACCAAAGGTACCCAAGAAGTTTCGTAAAGATCGGTTCATAAATACGGCCTCTAGCCCGAGCCGTATTGGCATTTGCACTTACAGTGCTGAAAGTAACCCCAAAAAACATCAAAATTAGTCTAATTTGCACAATTTACGTACGAGAAAAAAAACCCGTATTATATGTGATGTATCCCATGGTACTAAACATTCATACAAAAAATTATTCAAATCAGAGCTTTCATATGGAAGTTCTGTACAAAAAACAGATTTCTGCATCGTCGGTACAAAATGGCAGCTGGCAGCCATCTTGAATTTCGGACCGCACCCAAAAACACTCGTTCTCGTCCCACGGTCATAACAAAGGTACCCAAGAAGTTTCGTAAAGATCGGTTCATAAATACGGCCTCTAGCCCGAGCCATAGCAGCTTGGCACTTACAGCTCTGAAAGTAACACTAAATAAATCAAAGTCAGTCTAATTTGCATAATTTCTGCACGAGAAAAAAACCCGTATTATATGTGATGTATCCCATGGTACTAAACATTTATACAAAACTTTATTCAAATCAGAACTTTCATACAGAAGTTCTGTACAAAAAACTGATTTTTGCATCATCGGTACAAAATGGCCACTGGCAGCCATCTTGAATTTCGGACCACACCTAAAAACACTTGTTCCCGTCCCAGGGTCATAACAAAGGTACACAAGAAGTTTCGTAAAGATCGGTTCATAAATACGACCTCTAGCCCGAGCCATAGCCAATTGTTGACGTACGGACAGACGGACAGACGGACGGACGGACAGACGGGCCATGACAATAGCTCAAATTTGACTTCGTCAAAGTTGAGCTAAAAAAAATAATAAAAAAAAAAATAACTAGTGTGGGCATACCTATGACCAACAAATATTATAAAAAATAATAATTTACGTAAGTTATGAATATTCTCGGACGGACTCACACACGGATGCACAGACAGAGAGATGCACGCACGGACGCATGTAATCCAGTATACCCCCATTTTCTTCGAAAGTGGGGGTATAAAAAGACTCATAAAACAGCAAGAGTACTGTTAACTGTTGCTCACAAAGTGATGTCTTTCTCAATTAGGACTGCTCTTTGGTCAGGACACATTTACATTGGTGGGAAGAGATTTACTAAATTTCATAAATAAAATACGGAATTAAGAAAAAAACTAGAGGTTCTATCTAAAGAGCTTGTAATCGCTCACCTGGAACTATATATAAAAATGTGATTTCCCATAGGCTTTCCATGGTAAATATGAGCTGCAATTGTAGTCATGTTTGCAACATTACATGAGGATCATTGCTAGAAGGTGTCCCAGTCCTCAAGCATGTGAAGTTTCAAAACATCTGACTTAGTAGTTTCAGAGGGGAAGATTTTTACAAAATCCATCAATCAGAATCAGGGAATGTCTCAGGTGGCCATATTTTCCAATCAACAGGAACAAAAAGAGGATCGTTTGTAGAGGGCCTTCTATAGACCATTCCTGCGAAGTTTAGTTCACGTCAGCTCAGTAGTTCCAGAGAAGATAAAAATGTGATTTCCCATAGGGTTTCTATAGTAACTATAAGCCACAATTGTGGCCATGTTTGTAACCAGACATGTTAACCTCTGAAGGTGACTGTCAGTGAGATTTTGATGAGCTCTCAGTGAGATTTGGATGATTGTCAGTGAGATTTTTGCACATGCCCAATACATCATTATTTTCCTTGTTATACCTCCCACAGTCCCACCCGGGCACCCCCCCCCCCCCCCCCAACCCAAAATTTTTATTTCAGTTTAATACTTTATTTTAACACTTTTAATGGTATTTGTCAGCAAAAGAAGGGGCACAAGGGGGGGGGGGTGCTCGGGAAAAGTTTAAGCAAAGTCGAACTCTCGTTCAGTAGCATTCACCAAATTTGCCATTCAGATTTCATTGCGTTTTCATTTCTTGTCTCAAAAACATAGCTTATGATCCCTCATTGGAATGACCTCATTCCAAAGGGGGATCAAAAGCTATTTTTGTTGTTGGACATTCTAAGGTGGGAAAAAAAGTGAGATTTTCATGAAAAAAGGCCACAATACTTCAATTTATCAGTGAATGCAGAAATGAAATCTGCAGCACTGATCAAAGTGATATCTTGTGAATAGCTGCAGGTAAGGATGTTGTAATCGGCCAAATTTTAGTGGGAATGCGTATCAATCAACAAAAAGTTGTCGTGTTTTGTTTTAGGTTCCGGTTTCAAAACACGACAACTTTTCCTCAATACACATTTCCACGAAAATTTGGCCCGATTGTAACGAAATTCCAGGGCAGGGGGTAGCCAGGATTCTATAATTAGAGGTGGGGAGGGGCAGGTGAGGGTGGAGACTTCCAGTTTTAGGCGGCCTACCATAATATTTGGAAGGTTGTTGTGGGGTTTCGGGTGTTCTCCCCGACACTCTAAAAAAAAAAAAACAATAAATTTTGGTATTCAAGGATACTGAGGTAAACAAGTTCTGCCTTACTGGTAAAATACGATCCGGTCACCAATGCCTGGGGTGGAAGTCCTATAAAATAGGCAGCAAAAGTGTAAACGATTGGCTAAACTTGACTTTACACCTTTGCTGTGGTCACATAAGGCCAAGAAAAAAAAGTTGTGTGGTTCGGGCAACCCAACCCACCCTAATTTAGACATTGGACCCTAAACATTTTATGGACCAAAAAAAAAAAAAAATCGCCAGTTGTAACTGTTATGTAACAATGACGTTAGACCAACATTTTTGCGAATTTCCTATGGTTTACCGCAAATAAACAAAACAAAAATAAAACAAAAGCCGACCGACCGACCGTATTTTTTTCTGGCATGTTACCCAAACCACACCATTAATTTTGGGGGGGGACATAACTACAGAAAAGTGACCTCAAATACCAATAAATAAAACAAAACAACCATGTTATCAATGACCTTCATTAAGTGCGGTAATATAATATATTCGACAGAATTTGATTTTGCTTAAATTTTTCCCTAGACCCCCCTCCTTGGTTATGTACTCGCCCACCTTCCCCACATATCATCATCCGGAATGTCTTTTTTCACATTTTTCGTTTTTGGTCTGATTAACAACATAATTATGTATGGCTCTGCCTTACACTTACCTTGAAAAAAAAATAATTGTTCATTTCAAATAAATGTTAATATTTTCAGTCACCACAGCACCTCTTCATCTTTTCCACACAAGTTTAGAGAAAAAAAATAGAAAATGAAAATTCCAGAATTATTGTCTCATCTATTTGTTAAATATTCCTCAAATAATTGTCGTGTTAGACTTAGTTCCCGCACCCCTCCAATCCACCAAGTTGACTCCACACACAGTCCAGATCATTGGCAATGTGTTAAGTAGCAATATTTGGCTGTTGAAATTTACTCCCGCTGCAAAGAGAACCGTTCCGCCGACGGTAACTGTTCCTGTGAATTCAATGAAAATTGAAAAAGGTGAAAAAAAGACACATTCAAAAAATTATATAGACTAGAGGCTTAGGGGTTAAAAACATATGATTGGTGTGTTGTTATGGTGGGCATACATTTGAATAAGGTTTATTCACTTGCGTGGATTAATGCTCTTTTTCTCTGTTCCTGCATTCCTGAGATTAGGTACCCGTTCCTGTTCCATGTCCTGTTCCTGAGATTAGTCTGTCCCGAATAATTGATGAACTGAGTATAATGTGAGAGCCATGACTTGTTATCACTATAATCAGTGGGGCCAAGAATTAGTAACTAATGGCATAAGCCCAGGGAGATATGGAACAATAGGTTATTTTCGCCATCAGATATTATCTCATAATAACGGGTAGGACTACTTACCGAGAACCGAGAACAAATTAAAACAATAAATAAAGGCAAAAATAAATATTAATTGTTAGCATATGGGTGCTTTATGTTGTACATAAAATAAGAAAAGTCAAATTTAGAGCTTTCAGACCAACTCAGTCTGAGGTGATGGGAATTATTTATCAATTTCGTATTCGCCCCAAACCGAGAAGAGACTACTCGCCGAGAACAAGATTGTGACTGTTAATTAACACCGAGAAGAGACTACTCGCCGAGAACAAGATTGTGACTGTTAATCAACACTGACTGCATGTAGTTTCATTTGTTCTCGGTTCAAAATTAATAAATAATTCCCATCACATAGACTTTAAAATTTTGGCAAATTTATCCTGGTAATGTCTCCTCATAGGATGGTAGTAATGTATGTCAGTGACATTTATTTTGGACTTTCATTGCGCAAGAAGATTTTCTCCCTCCTTGTTGCATCAAAAACTGATCCATTGTTGGCCGCTGCTGTGAGCCTCAAGTGAGAATCTTCCCAGTCAAAAGAACCAGACTTGTACAAGCAACTCAGACAAATGTGACTCAGGGAACCGGTTCTCCTAAATACCAGAATCCACCAGAACCGCACAGAACCCCCCTCTAAATTACATTTGTGCAGTGTTTTACGATGAAATATGTTTATTTTATGTAATAATCATTACAGGAAAGAAGAATATAAGTAAATTAATTCGTACAGTTGCTTTTGTCTAGGCGGTTCCGGGGGATTCTGGTATTTAGTATTTTTCTCCTAAATACCAGAACCCCCCAGATTTTCCCCTAGAATTTATTTAATCTTATTTGTTTTACAAGGATTGGCGAACAAGTTATGCAACTTATATTATATTAACACCTCTCCTTGGCCCAATGGCGTAGGTGTGTGAGCGATGACCTTCACAGCGGCAGCTTCGTGGCCTAGCTCTTCTCGAATACTACGAAGGGATGTTTAGCCTGCACGGAGTGTGTCTCTCTGCACAGAGGACAGCCATTTTACGTCCCCACCCGGTAGGACGGTACGCTGTGACAGCATCAACCCCACAATTGGTGCTGACAGAGAGTGTTCGGACACCTCGAGAACTTTCCCTGACCAGGGATCGATCCCGGTACCTCTGGCATGAGAGACCAGCGCACTTATCCTAGAACCTCCTCTAAGTGCCTGACATTCAGACCATGTATGAATTTGGAAAAGAAACTGAAAATGGAATATTTTCCCCGGCAGCGGCATGCAAATGTCATTTAGAGGGTGGGTTTAGCAAATTCTGTGCAGTTCTGGGGGATTCTAGTATTTAGGAGAAAAATACTAAATACCAGAACCCCTCAGAACCGCCTAGACAATGGCAACTATAAGAATGAATTTACTTCTATTCTTCTTTCCTGTAACAATTATTACATAAAAGAAACATATTTCATCGTAAAGCACTGCGCAAATGTAATTTAGAGGGGGTTCTGTGCAGTTCTGGTATTTAGGAGGACCCCAGGGAACACTTAGACAAATGAGAAAATGCCTTAACTTTCAATTTCTCACACTCCAAATGATACCAACAATCACAAAAATCACAAGCTAAGCTTCTGATTTTGTGGCACTCTTCACCACAAACTGTTTTGTTCTCGGCAAGTAGCCTCTTCACGGTTCCGCGCCGAATGTGGGAATTAATAAATAATCCCATTCTCCATAGACCTGGCTGGTTTAAAAAGGTTTTGTTACTAGTTTGTACATAATATATAGTAGATACATGCCTTATACGCTAACAATAAACTTTTATTTTCATTTTGAAATATTATTTTGTTTTGTTCTCGGCAAGTAGTCTCTAGAGTAAATACATGCCTTATACGCAAACAACAGACTTCTATTTTCATTTTTAAATTTTGTTTTGTTCTCGGCAAGTAGCCTCTTCTCGGATCCGCGCCAAATGTGGGAATTAACCCTTTACCAAACGTAGACGATATCAAAATTTATTATTTTAAATATCATTTTTTCAAAGTTTTCAAAAAATTTCAACAAAACCATGTCATGTGACCCCTCGTTGGAACGAGCTCGACGAGCTCGTTCCAAAGAGGGGTCACATGATACGATTTTGTTGAAATTTTTTGAAAAATAATATTTTTTCAACTGCTGAATTTGCATATTACGCGGGCGGATGTGGGCGATTCGTTGGTTAAGTAATCCCATTCACCGTAGACCTGGCTGGTTTAAAATTGTTTTGTTACTAATTTGTACGTAATATATAGTAGATACATGCCTGATACACTAACAACAAACCAGGGACCAGCTGTGAGGGCGACTAGGGCGATTAAGTCGCCCTACTACTCACAAAGTTGCTTTGAAAAAAAGTTAGGGAGACTTCAAGTCGCTGTCTAAAAATCGGCCGAAATGAGGAAAAGCATAACTGAGTGATCCAAGGTTTACATAAAAACAATTGTTTTCAAGAATCGAATGTGCTTGAGTGTGATAAATGAGCATTTCCATTCGTCAAATGAGCGACAATTTATTTGAAATCACTTAAGAATCAATGCTCCATTGTCGCTTTTTGTGGATTTTTTATTTCTATTTTATTCTGTTTCAATCAGATCGGATCGTTGTCTCGAAGCGAAAATAGGTGACTTGCGGAGCTCAACAAAATAACCCAGTTTGAAAATAGATTATGTCTCAACTGAAAATGTACGCACACACAATAGACGTATTTTCTAACACTGTATTTTTATTTCGTTTTGCTGACGACTGTTGGCCAGTGTATTTCCGAAAAAACAAACGGAATTGAAACACGTGAAAACGAGCTTTATTACAGACAAGGAAAATTCTGTGCAGGGCATAAAAGTGCACATGAAGGATCTTGGAAAAAGTACCTGCCAAGCACCCACCATCTCACATCTGATCATGTTCACACTTTCAGACTTAGAAAATTGTTAGCTCAGTTGACTAAATTTCATCCAAAGCAACCACAGGGTATGTGTGTGTGGCAGTGGGGGGGGGGGGGGGGGGGGGGGGGTGAGGAATGGGGAGGGGTCATGAAGAAGTGGGTCATGAATAAGTGGGTAGCAAGGGGGATTTTCAATCAATAATTACTTTATGATTTTTTTTAACCTGGCATAAAATGCATTATAAACAACTGGACCTGGATGTAATCAGTTGTTAATGGAGGTCCGTGAGGTGAAAATAAGAAGGGGCGGAACATAAATATTCTTAATATTCTTCACTTGCCTACCAAGTCTCCCTACTTGAATCTACAGTCTCCCTATTTTTTCTGGAGGGAGACTTGAAGTCTCCCTAAAATTTCCCCCTAGGCTGGTCCCTGCAACAAACTTTTATTTTCATTTGGAAATATTATTTTGTTTTGTTCTCGGCAAGTAGTCTCTAGAGTAGATACATGCCGTATACGCAAACAATAGACTTCTATTTTCATTTTGAAACATTGTTTTGTTCTCGGCAAGTAGCCTCTTCTTGATTCGGCTCCGAGTGTGGGAATTAATAAATAATCCCATTCACCATTGACCTGGCTGGTTTAAAATTGTTTGGTTACAAATTTGCACATAATATAGAGTACTTACATGCTTTATACGCTAACAGAAAACTTTTATTTCTATCTTTATATATTATTTTGTTTTGTTCTCGGCAAGTAGTCTCTTCTCGGTTCGGTGCCAAAGGCAAAAGATTAATGAATAACCCCCTTCACCATAGACTTGGTCGGTCTAAAGTTGTTTTTTTCTAACATTTACATAAATAGAGTACCTATATGCCAACAATTAATATTTATTTTTGCCTTTATTTATTATTTTAATTTGTTCTCGGTTGTTCTCGGTAAGTAGTCTCACCAATAATAACAATTACTCTTCTGGCGTCACTTTGTTGTATGAGGCGTAGACTATTTTTCACTAATCCACATAAATCTACGCAATTTATAGAGACAGAATTTACATGCTTTATCTGTTTTGTTTATTAATCAACTCCTTTCTAAGAATGCTCGATTTCGCGGCACAAGTAGGCTATCACTAAAAAGTGTATACCGAGGCAGAGTCTGGAATTGGTGTAGGTATACAGAAATCAATTATTCAAATATCCTCTTAAAGTTAAAGCCAAGGTGTTGATGAGATATTTTTATCTTTGTGTCGTATAAACCCATCTTCTTTCGAATTAGTGAAATAAAATTCGGTCAGAAAATCAGTGTACACACATTGTCAGAGCATTCTTCGGCTGAATCTATTTTACTTACGTTGTCATTCCACCCTCTTTCTACGAGGCCAAAACGTCCCAGGCCGAAACATCTCAAGGCCGAAACATCCCAATCCCATTGTTCAGCCCCAGCTTATTCTCCATAACGGTTATAAAAAGGAAAACATCTACCAATGTGTGTTTTTGAAAGCAGGGAGGAGTCCATCAGCCTATCAACTGGGTTGTGGTTCCGGCTAAGGTCTCGTTTCCTATTAAAAACAAAAGGTCATATCCGAGGTTATTGGATATATAGTTTTAATTTATGGTGATGTGGATTTAGTAAATAATTCTCATTAATGGTGATTTGGCCAAAATAATCTGTTGATGGTCTTGATTCAAACTGTGTATTGTCAAGTGCATTTCAATTGGGGGTCAAGGTCACATGGAAGTGTCAAATGACTAACCCAGACCTATTTGGGACCTGACAATTTGCAGTTTACAAATGGGACAATTTTTGTGTAAATTTGCTTTGAGAAAGCCTTCTGAAAAAATGAATAAGACACCCATATGTTTTTTATTTGTCAGAATGATCATGTTATGCTGTAAAATCCTCAATGGGGGAATGAGGAATTCCTGTAACACAGTTTTATCACTATCGATGCACGAAAATTGGAGATTTATCCCCCAAAATGAGAAAATTTTGACCATTTTGAGCCATTTTTTTAGCCATCAACTGTGACATTCGGCTGAGTGTATTTGGGTGATACTGTAAGATTTTTGTTGTGTACAGTTGTCTCCAGAAAAGGCCATATTCAGAGCTTCCAGAAACTATATACATTGTGAGTAGTGTGAATAGGGGAGGTAATTTAAATTCGAAATATCCTCGGCCGTGTTAATCAGAAGCTGAACATTTCTTGAAAAGCCGACATTTTCACCTGAATAACTGTAACGAGACCTAAGGCCGGATCGTCTTTGGGGCGGGATCGACCTGTTACCGTGTAAAGCGGCTTTCCTTTTCTGTGTGGCCCACAGATATCGATGTTCTATCCGATATGTTGTGTTCTATCCGATATCTGTGGTGTGCGCTCCTACTAAATACCGAATGCCCCCGATGACCACCAATGGCAGTGCCGTGACAACTCGTCCCAAACCGATATTTCGGGACAACTCGGCCCCGTCTTGAGCCGAGTTATCCCGATTTTGGGTGCCGACTTCGCCCGATTTATTGAAACATTTTTAAAAATTTTGGTTTAATTTCAAGAATTTTGAAATTAATTTAGTTGTATTATTAATATGAACTTTGGTAAAACCAAGAAGCGCGCGCAACTCACAGTGTTTTTCAAATTATAATGACATAAACTTAACAAAATTTAAAACAGTGTTTAAGGGGTCGTCCAACAAAACATTTTGCGTTGTGAACTAATGCATGTACATGCTGTCTTGTAGATTTATTTCCCCCTAAAAACATATCAGACCTACAATATAATATGAAATTTAGGCAAACCTAAAAGAGAGCGAAAGTGATGCATTAGGCTAATGTGCTGCAGGCCTACATTTACTGGTAAAGAATAGGGGACCAACCAAATTTCGAGATAACTACATTTATCTGCGTTTTGATTGGAAGATATTTTCCAATCCTCTGATTGAAGGATAATTATATCATTGCTTTGATTGGAAGATTTATTTATGGCGTCGTTGTTTTCCGCAATTTATCACGGAAATTGCTGCGTTCATTTTTATTTTTTCACAAATAGCGTGTAGCATTTATTGTTACTATTACCAACGGTAGCCACTACAAGAAAATACAACAGTGCTGTGCATAAAAAGGACGATGATAATATTCCAATGCAGTTTTACTGAAAATGCCATCTTTAAAATAATAAGACTGAGTATCACAAATGTAGTTTCATGATTCGGACCAGATTTTTATATAGGACGTTTCGCACCCAGATCTATGGACGATTCTGACCATATTTCTGGCCGATTCGGACTAGACTATTGGATGATTCGGTCCATGTTTGTGGACGATTTGGACCAGGTTTCTGGTCGATTTGCCCAACAGACACACAAACTACACAAGCCAGCACAGACATACACACTTCACAAGACAGCACATACTTGTCGTTTGAAGTAAATAGGCCTAGAGCTTTATGTGCCAATTTCAATAAGCCATTTTCATTAATTTCACTGAAAAACATACCGACGTACCGGTATTGTTTGTAGTTATCACAACAGATAATTCTGAGAGTAATTATGAAACTGCTAATTCTGTGCTTCTGGAATTTTGCAATACATTTTGGGTCTGCATACCGAATTTGGTCAAAATCGGCCCAGTAGTTAGCCCGTTGCTAATGGGGAGCTCTGGTTGCTAATGACGTCACGTGGCATCAACATTGACCTATCTGTTTTCATTTGCAATGCATTTTGGGTCCGTATTCCGAATTTGGTCAAAATCGGCCCATTAGTTAGCCCGCCGTTTCTAAGGGGGCACTCTGTTTGCTAGGAAAATCAAAAGACGTAATCTTCGATCTGTCTGTTTTCATTTGCAATGCATTTTGGGTCCGTATACCGAATTTGGTCAAAAACGGTCCAGTAGTTAGCCCGTTGCTAAGTGGGCGCTGTGGTTGCTAGGGAAGTCACGTGACGTCATCACTGATCTATCTGTTTTCATTTTCAAAGCATTCTGGGACCGTATACCGAATTTGGTCCAAATCGGCCCAGTGGTTAGCCCGTTACTAAGGGTGCTCTGTGGTTGCGAGAGAAGTCCGGAGACGTCAACATTGATATGTACTTTTATTTGCAATGCATTTTGGGTCCGTATACCGAATTTGGTCAAAATCGGACCAGTAGTTAGCTCGTTGCTAAGGGGGCGCTATGGTTGCTAGGAAGTCACGCGACGACACCATTGACCTGTCTGTTTCGTTTGCAATGCATTTTGGGTCCATATACCGAATTTGGTCAAAATCGGCCCAGTAGTTAGCCCGTTGTTAAGGGGGCGCTCTGGTTGCTAAGGAAGTCACGTGACGTCATCATTGATTATCTGTTTTCATTTTCTATGCATTCTGGATCCGTATACCGAATTTGGTCCAAATCGGCCCAGTAGTTAGCCGGTTGCTAAGGATGCGCTCTGGTTTGCTAGGGAAATCACGAGACGTCAACATTGATATGTCTGTTTTTATTTGCAATGCATTTTGGGTCCGTATACCGAATTTGGCCAAAATCGGCCCAGTAGTTAGTCCGTTGCTAAGGGGGCGCTCTGGTTGCTAGGGAAGTCAGTGACGTCATCATTGATCTATCTGTTTTCATGTGCAATGCATTCTGGGTCCGTATACCGAATTTGGTCTAAATCGGCCCAGTAGTTAGCCCGTTGCGAAGGGCGCTCACTGGTTGCTAGGGAAGTCACGAGACGTCAACATTGATATGTCTGTTTTATTTGCAATGCATTTTGGGTTCGTATACCGAATTTGGTCAAAATCGGACCAGTAGTTAGTCCGTTGCTAAGGGAGCACTCTGGTTGCTAGGGAAGTCACGTGACGTCATCATTGATCTATCTGTTTTCATTTGCAATGCATTCTGGATCTGAATACCGAATCTGATCCAAATCGGCCCAGCAGTTAGCCGGTTGCTAAGGACGCGCTCTGGTTGCTAGGGAAGTCACGAGACGTCAACATTGATATGTCTGTTTTATTTGCAATGCATTTTGGGTTCGTATACCGAATTTGGTCAAAATCGGACCAGTAGTTAGCCGGTTGCTAAGGAGCGATGTAGTTGTTAGGGAAGTCATGCGACCACACCATTGACCTGTCTGTTTTCGGTTCACTTTGTTCCAATAACACGCAGTGTTGGTTTGAAGTGAACAGCGTTTTGCAAATGCAAAACAGATAAATCACGTGACAGAATACTCCGCAGAATCGATCAACAGCGGGATCCCAACAGCCAGCCAGCAGACGATGAAATCCAATGTGCATATATGGGAACATTTAGCTTTTCGACAATTTCTGTCATTTAGTCAGCAAAGCAAACGACAGTTGAGTTTGTGAATAATTTATTGAACATGCTTTTCAAAATTAAAGTTTTTCCAAACAGTCTGCATGGAATGATCTAAGGAGAAATCTCGCATTACACCGTTCGCTTTTTAGGGGGCGTCATTCGATTTGTTCGCTTCTGAAAACGAGAGCTGGGGTTCCCCATGTTTTTACTTCCGGTTTAGATTGGCTGGCATAGCATTCCTTGGTTTTTCCAATTTCACGTACACGTTGTCTATTAGGCTTGTTTCAAAGCAGCCCTTCGGGCTGCTTTTGTGCGCGCTAATATGTTTGTGATATGTTTTAGATTTTAAAATATTTATTATAAAGTTTAACAAAAAATGAAGTACTTACATGTTTGTTTGAATTAAATTCCACAGTGAAAATATCCTTTATAATCCTCAGAGATATTCGAGAATTATTCAACTTATATCCACATAAGCAAGAATACGTCCACCCAGCACTATACGAAGTGATAAACTGACTGAAAATACTGTGTTGAAATGAATGAAAAGTTTCTGCGCGCCAAAGGCGCACAGGGACGACGTGGGATTGAAATCCTTTGTGACCCGAATAACTTTATTTACTGACTCCACGCAGTTTAATTCTGGATAATTTTTATTTACTGTGGCTTATAATACCGTGTTCAGTTCCAGGATTGTTTTTTAGCTTCCTCGAAAGGAATGGTTTCGCGGAGTCCGTCGAATTACCGAAACGCACCTAAATGCGACCGAAACGGGAACTCAAACTACCGAAACTGGCCTCCAGTCTATCGATCTGGGCGTCGAAAAGACTGGAACGGGTCTGTGTGCGCTTGACGACCCCCCCCCCCCCCCGCCCTCCCCCCCCCCCCCCCCACACACACACACACACACTAATCTTGAAATTTTAGATCCTAGGATACCTCTAAATTCCAGACCCACCCCTGATAATCGTCATAATTCCATCGCGGTACTGAGAAACTCCTAATAAATAATAACCCATGGGAGTCGGGTTCAAGTTAATGGGATAAAGGTTCGATGTGTTTCAGCTTTTAATTTTCACCTGTGTGAAATAAAATTTTACGGCAGATTTTGAGAAAAAGTGCGCCCCTTCTTCCCACAATGGTTTCATTACATAATAAAGTTGCATAATAAAGTTGCACGGTACTGACACGACTCGACTGATAATGGGAATAGACGACGAACAAGCATTGAGAAAGGCAATTAAAACAGTCTTCGTCGACTCAACTAATATATTATGCTTCATGCATATTTTCCAGAATGTAAACAATAAACTGCGAAATGATGTTGGGTTATCAAAAGTTGAAAGGAATGTACTTATGGACAATTTGTTTGTTTGGTGAACAGGGTCTTATTGGCGCGGACCACACTATAACGTTCGACGACAGAGCTGAGGAATTCCAACCCCTTATAAAAAAGTACCATGGTAAACCATGGTAAATCCCCAAATACCCTGGTAATACCATGGTAATACAATATGATTACAATGCAGGCCTGCCCCCGAACCTGGGAAGTTCGGGTCTTCTTTCTGGTGGTCCCCGAAAGGGGTCGTTGTTGCTTTCTTGCAAAGAGTCCAACCAAATAGAGACAGCCTGAGGCAGATTATACTTGCCAGTGATGGCCATCACTCATCCTCGAAGCGGCAGACTTTGCTTGCCTGAAAACCTATCTACCCGCCCTGAAAACCTAGAACCACTGCACCCTCGTTTTTCCGTTACGTTGGGTAAAGAGTTAAATTCTAGCTGTTTACTTGGTTTTGTTGGGTGAGGAGTTGATTTTTTTTTGCATCTTTTGTTTTATGTTCATATTTTTACACTTCTGTGCTACATTGAGCTACGTACATTTAAACTGTGCTATTTGTTTTTGAATGAACCATTGAAATCATTTCAGTGTTGTTTTGAGACTTGCCCCTTTCCTGATCCTTATATACCGGATGCATTTCAACGCGGTTCCGACCAGTGTTCAGTTCATTCCTAATATCTTAAGTGAGGAATGAGGAAACATGATGTGACGCATAATCAGTACTCTGGATAGGAAAGTGGGTATGATGATGGACGCACACGCTTCGCGGCAGAAAGACCTTATCGCCCGTTTTAGTCTTTTAGGTGCATGTTTCGGTAGCTTAATCGCCCATTTCAGTCGCGTTTTAGTCCTTTATGGTAGAAGACCCTCTTGTCGCCCGTTTCAGTCTTTTGAGTGCACGTTTCGGTAGATTACTCTCCCGTTTCGGTCCGTTTCTGTGCGTTTCGGTACGTTTCGGTCCGTTTCGGTAATTCGATGCATCGGTTTCGCGCGCCGGAAGCGCGTAGGGACGATATGGGAAACAAGCCCCTCTCGAGGGGCTGACGAATTTACCGCCAATCCTATAATCTTGCTTTCCTTTCCGTTTTCTTCGCATGGATCACCATCAAGGCTGCTTCTGTCTCACTTCTCACTAGCAGTGCTTCCGCTGCTTAATTGCGAGTGTCTTGAATACGAAGGCAATGCATTGTGCTTTCAAGCTGGCATCCCCTGTTTTCTATTGCTCCTTTTCTTTATATCCTTCTTTTCACCTTTTCCTTCATTCACAAGCAAGGTTTAAACAATATCATGTGTCGCCGCCTGGTAGTTTGACTCCATGTGCTTACCTTTCCTCGACTAGAATTACCACCAACTTTCTCACCGGTTTTGTTCAGGGCCGGGGTGTCGTGTCCTCGCACTCGAGGTTACCTGCTAGTGTCGACAACGATGCTGACAAATCAAATCTGAATGATCTCTCGGGTATTTGCTCCTAGGTCTACATTCTTAGGGCCTACAGGCAGCTTTCGCTGTGTGCATGGATGCGGTGCCCCGGCTTGGAACGTGGCTGATGATCATGGTTGCGACCGACCACAATCCATGGATTCCAGGCGGCGATATATGAGTCCATCTACTATATTATACCACCTTTTTGTGTAAATTTCTGAATGACCCCGGGAGATGACTAATATAAGCTCCTAGCTTTCTGTCAGATCCCCCATTACATAATAATATGTTGGGTTTTTTTTTGTTAGTATATGTTATATTCTTCGTGTTCTCTATATATATTGTCACTTTTATTGGTGTTCAATATTGTAACATATTGCATACTTATTGAATAAATATTGTTTAAACTAAGCCCCTTTCGACCCTAAATGACTGTAGATGATCAATTCTCGCATGTCTAGGCGTGTTGAAGGAGGAACGGGCTCAGGTACTCGGCAGGTGTCAACGGTTGCAGCGGGATGGTCTCTGTGGCTGATGTCAGTTGAACCCTCGGGTAAGGACCAGTGTGAGAGGTTGGGTCCTCTCACAAAGGTACTACCTCTCCCCGAGGGTGCAGTGGTTCTAGGTTTTCAGGGCGGGTAGATAGGTTTTCAGGGAAACAAAGTCTGCCACTTCGAGGATGAGTGATGGCCATCACTGGCAAGTATAATCTGCCTCAGGCTGTCTCTATTTGGTTGGACTCTTTGCAAGAAAGCAACAACGACCACTTTCGGAGACCACCAGAAAGAAGACCCGAACTTCCCTGGTTCGGGGGCAGGCCTGCATTGTAATTATATTGGGTTGGGACAAAAGATGCGCAAGGCGCTTACAAAAAGGGGTAAAGGCGGGACGCAGGACCAACGCTCGCCTCCCTTAAAGTGGTCGACCACTTTCATGGATGGAGTGGAGGATGTTCAGGTACCATGGGGTTACTGTTTCCATAACAGTTAGACTGTCCATAGCGGTTATTGGGGTGCTGGTCAAAAAGCATCTTCTGTGTACCTGCTTAAAAGAAGAAGGTAGAATTAGTTTTCATTAGAATAAGTAAACTGTAAAAAGATAAAGTGGCACATTTTGTTTAATTTTAAATTTAATCTTTAGCTGAGTCGGTGAAGGCAGCCCTTTCTGGTAGAAGGCCACAGTTAAGCTGTTAATCTGCCTATTAGCTCACCTTCTCGTTCCCTGTTTGTCCTCAAGCATGTTTAGTTTTTAAACCTGATGTTATCTTAGTTGAGTCGGTGAAGGCAGCCCTTTCTGGTAGAAGACCACAGTTAAGCTGTCAATCTGCCTGTTAACTCACCTTCTCATTCCCTATTTATTATTTAGTTTTTTACAGTATTTAATCGTGATGTAATTTTTGTTGAGTCGGTGAAGGCAGTCCCTTCTGGTAGAAGGCCACGGTTAAGCTGTTAATCTGCCTGTTTATTCACCTTCTCGTTCCCTATTTATTATTTAGTTTTTTTTTTATTAACAACAATATTTAATCCTGAAGTAATTTTAGTTGAGTCGGTGAAGGCAGCCCTTTCTGGTAGAAGGCCACAGTTAAGCTGTTAATCTGCCTGTTAGTTCACCTTCTCGTTCCCTACTTTTTTCGAGCGGTCTTATTTTTGATTGGAATTTTGGGGCTTTTGTTGGCTTTCGCAAATGGCTCCAAGTTCGGAGATTAGGTCGCTGTCGGCTAGCAGGTCATGATTTTTCGCAGCTGGGGTGGCTAGGTGGTCTTTGATGGCGGGGATATCGGCCCTATCCTGGAGTGTTTTGATGGGTGTCTCCCATGGGATGCGGAGGGCGACTCTATGCGCGTGATTTTTGGACCTTCTGGAGTTTTCCCATATTAGTTTGGTTGAGGTCAGTTAGGATGATTGCCCCGTATTCGAGTACTGGGCGCACAAAGGCTTTGTATAGTTTGAATAGGGTGCACTGGTTGGCTCCCCATGAAGTTCCGTTAAGCATTTTCAATAAGTTGATGCGTTTAGTTGCTTTTTTCGCCATATCGTCGGTGTGTTTATTGAAGGACAGTTTTTTATCAATGGTGATGCTGACGAATTTCGCCTCTTTGCATTCAGGGAGGACTTTGTCCATTAGCTTGATGTCAAAATCACGGTTTTTTGTTTTGCGGGTAAAGGTGATTCGTTGGGTTTTATTGGCGTTCAGTTTTATTCTCCATTTGGCACACCAGTGTTCTAGGTCGTCGAGGGCGCTTTGCAGATGTTTTTGGAGTAGATAGGCCGTGCCATTAGAGTCCCAGAGGCCTTTATCGTCCGCGAATTGTGAGACTTGAACGCGATCCGCGGTGAATTTAAGATCGTTGACGTAGATGATGTACAGGGGGGGGGGGGCGAGGACTGACCCTTGGGGAATGCCTGCTTCTAGGGGGACACTGTTGGACATTTCGTTGTTAACTCTGACTTTAATTTCACGATCATTTAGGAAGGAGGAGGGTAGTCTAAGTAGTTTCATTGGGAGTTTCATTTTAGATAATTTGAGGCACATTCCGTTGTGCCATACAGAGTCGAATTTCGACGTCTAGCAGAACAGCCGCGACTATTTGTTGATTGATGATGGCGGTTTTCATTTGGGTCACTAGTCGGTATACATGCTCAATGCCTTCTTTACGGTTTCTATAGGCTCTTTGCCATTTATTGAAAAACTCGTTGTCTTCGAGGTGCCCCCTCAGTCGATTGGTAAGGATTCGTTCAAATACCTTACCAATGCAACTGAGGAGGCTGATTGGGCGGTAACCGGCCGGATCGGAGAGGTCTTTGTCAGGTTTTGGTATCATGACACCGATGGCTTTTTTTCCAACATTTGGGAAAGTAGCCATGGGTGAGACAAGCGTTGAACAGTTTGTTTAGTTTTTTGATTAGGGAATTTGGGCTTTGTTTAAGAATTTTGTAGCTCACTTCGTCTTCCCCGGGTGAGGACGAATTTTTGCATTTTTTAATGACATTGATGATTTCGTCATTGGTGATGGGGGTGACGAGGTCTTCGTCATCCCCGTCTTCTGGCTCGTTATCGAATTTCAGGGTGTTCGTTGATGAAATCGTCAATTGCGTTTAAGACGGCGTCATCATTGCCCGAGCCTTGATAAGGGCGATGCGTTTTTCTTAGAAAGTCGGCAAAAGTGTCGGCCCTGTCTTTGTCGGTGCGCGTAAAGGAACCGTCTTCTCTTTTAAGAGACTTGGCAGCGGCTTTGCCGCCCCTGTTTTTTTTGCCCCGTTAGGATTTTGAAAGAGTCCCAGAATTTTTTAGCATCTTGGACCCCATTTAGGCTGGCTGTTACCTTTTCCCAGTTGGCTTGTTTTTCAGCTTTGAGGGCTTCCTTGACTTCGCCATGAAGGCGGTTATATGTTTTTTTGAGGTCAGCTTTCTTACCGGGGTCAGTTTCGGTTTTAAGAGCGCGAAGAGCTTTCCGTTTAGTTTTGATTAATGACAGTGTGTCGCCCGAGATGGTATTTCTCCAGGGGCGCACTTCTTCTTTTGGGCATATTTCGTTTAGGGTTGAGTTAATGATTTTTTCTATGCCCTCGCATTGGGTTTCGAGTTCCGCTGCGTTGGATGGGGGGGGGGGGGGGGGGGGGGGTGTTTGTGAGTTTGACATCGATGATATCGCGGTAGAGGTTCCAGTTGATTTTTCTAAAATTCCTGCAGAGGGTGGGGGTACCTGAGGAGGCCATTGCCTAGCTGCAGTGAGGCATGGACCGGGAGGTGATCGCTGCCTAAGTCATCGTCGCCGACCCAGTAGTCATCGATGTGGTTTATCAGAGAGTCACTGGCGATAATCAGATCGAGGATATCAGATGAAAATAGTGGGTTGTTACTGATATAGGTTGCTGAGTTGTCGTTCATAACCACATGGAGGTTATGTTTTTTGTTATTCCGAGTAGGGCTTCACCGTTGGGGCTGGTTTTGTTGCAGCCAAAGTATAGGTGTTCGGCATTGAAGTCGCCGAGGAAGACGCAGTGTTTGTATTTCCTCATAAAGAATTCAAAGACGGTGTCAGAAACCATCTTGCTTGGGTCATTGTAATAACAAACAATCGCGATGTTTTTATTATCAACTGTTATTTCAGTTGCAATCACCTTAGCATCGAGGTGATCCGTTTTAATGGTTTTGGCTTTGATGTTCCGCTTTATTAGAAGAGCAACACCACCGCCTTTTGTGAGCTGTCGGTCTCTTCTGATAATGCTGAATCCACTTAATGAACAATTTTTATTGGGATATAGCCAACTCTCGCAGATGCAGATAATGTCTGTATTTTCGAAGTATCGGCTCATTTGAAGTTTTTTGTTATTAACGCTTCTAGCGTTCCACACTAATTGTAGTTTATCCATGTTATGGTTTGGAATAAATCGCATTGCTCAATTAGATGGAGTTAGGTTGGCGACAGTTTTAATTGGTGTTAATTGCGCCTTTGATAAGTGTTTCCGATATTTGGGTTTTAAATAGGCGAGACGCCGAACGGCTTACGTCTTGACAGCTGTCAGTCAGATTGGTGTTCACGTGTTTGTTTAACACGGAGTAGAGGGCCCCAGCTACAAGGGAGCATATTGTATGGGGAGACGATGCATTAGCCGGTTTTGTCAGGTTTAACTTTTTTAGTTCAATGTTTGTTTTTACTTTTTTAAAATGAGGACATCCGCGATAATTACTTGTGTGACTTCCCTTGCAGGTAGGACAGGAGGGGGAATCAGACCTGCATGCTTTTGTGAGGTGATTTCCACCACATTTCGTGCAGGTCAGTGTCCCCCTGCATTTATTAGCAATGTGCCCAAACTTCTGACACTTATGGCATTAGACCGGAGGAGGGGTAGATCTATACTCCTCTGCTTCGTGCCTCCGGCCGTTTATGGTAATCCCGTTAGCCATAAATTTATTTTTAATTTCGCGGCTAGGACAGGTCACTTTCAGTTTCCACATGCTTTTGCCCGTGGCCCTGGAAGTGAACCTCTCCCATCTGCAGTTAGTTGTGGTCACCAGGGTTCACCCTGACACGGCCAACGAGGCCATCCTCCAGAGCATCCCTGTCAGATTAGCGCCATTGCTAGCGCTGTTACCAGGACTACCAGGGCTACGGCGAGCTTGTTTAGTAGTGCGATTTTCACTGGCATTTTGGACGGGGGCTTGTTTTTTAACCGCTGCTGCGAAGTTTAGACCTGATGAGGGGGTAGTAATTGATTCAGATGACTCAGATGAGGAGGGGGTAGTAATTGATTCAGAAGACTCAGATGAGGCAGCGGGCGAGGAGGGACAGTTCCTCACTTTCTTGACTTGTCTGTCAATTGTGTGGGAAAAGCCCTGATCGTCCGTAATCTCATCTGAGTCGATCTCCAGATCTTGGGCGTTCCTCCTTTTACATTTGCTTTTGCTAGGTGTTATGGCTGGAGTAGTACAGGTTTCCTGAGCATAGGAGAGTACCGAAACCCTATTGACGGACCCACAGCTAGGTTTTACTTGTGGAGTTTCAGTTAATTGGCTAAGAGTTTTATCAGGGTTGAAACTCTTAGCATTGAGAGGATCAGTAGGGTCCCTAATTGTAACATTACTCGCAGCTTCAGCATAGGTTTTTCGACTTGCGACCCGAGACCGGTGCCTCAGCTGACTGAGTGACAGATGTTTTGACATTGGAGGTAGCCTGGATCTCAGCTGAACTTTCTGCTCTCTGTCCCTCCGTTAGTGAAATGCCTTCAGGGGTGTCTAGGACCTCCGTCGGGCTCACAACTGTAGTTTTATCAGCTGGAGCTGTGTGAATCTCCGCGACTACCTGGATTTCCTTCACAGGAGATATAGGATATGACGGGGCGAAAGTCCCTCTAATCATATCAGCAACCATTGCATCCTTCTCCTTGATTACCTTTTTAGATCAGCAATTTCTGCAGTTAGTTTTTCTAACTGATCCAAGAACGAGGCCTTAGAGAACTCGTCCAAATCCTGCTTTTCCTGCCCCCCACCCCCCACCCCCAGAAACTAAACTTTTGCTAAGATTGCTTACCTTGCTTTCATTTAGTTTTAACAATATTTATTCATGAAAAAATATGATGCACACATATAATAAACTACAACATGATTGACATACAGAGTGCGCAATACAATGGTATGCATCAATGTAAAGAGTCAAGAACGAGATTTGTTGAAAGGATTCAGCAGTAAGCTTTTAGCTTGTATGAACTGTCTCCTTTGGATTACTGACAAAGTTTAATAGTAGCTGCAAACACTAAGTGAAATATTGTTTAAACATAGAAAACACACACAGAGAGAGAGAGAGAGAGAGAGAGAGAGAGAGAGAGAGAGGGGAAGAGAGAGAAAGAGTAAGGAGAGCAATAGGGAGAATGAGAGGATGAAAAGAAAAAGGAAACGTAACCCCTTATCCAACACGTGTAGAAGTCGACACTTGAAGAATAAGTTTTCGAATAACTGGAAGTTTCCAATGTCAGTCTCAAAAACACAGCTCACGATCCCTCACTGGAACGGACTCCTCGAGCTCATTGCAATGAGGGGTCATAAACCATGTTCTCGAGACAAAGATTCAAAATATAAAAGGAATTAAATGACGATTTTCATGGGTAACACTGGCCGTTACATTGGGCAAAGGGTTAACTAAGAAACAGGGGGAACAACCTGAATTCAATGTTCGCAACCAAAGAATATTCAATAGAGCTGCCTCAATGGGTGTATCGGTAACGGTGGCCCATTTGTGTGGCAAGAAATACTGGAAAAGTTCAAGAGTGCACTGCTACTTATTAAAACGTCCACTCAGTATGATATAGTCCTGCACGGCTCTGAAGACAAGAAGGTGTTCATTATTATTCAGTTGTTCGGATCCAAATAGGAATGTGGAGAGTTCAATAGTAAATGGCAAAGCATTGATTGTTGAAACACAAGCATCGTCATAGATTGGGCAGTGCACAAGAAAGTGCTCAGTAGTTTCAAGATCCCCACACAGGTAACGTGGGGATGTTGAGAGATGGTTATCGTATAAGTGGGCGTTGATATTACTGCAGCGCAGGCGAAACCTGCAATGATAAATTTGGGCAGCACGGGATTTGGCTCCATAGTAAACGATTGGTGGTCGTAGGTTCGCACTATTTAAAAACGTCTTGAAGTTTATGAGGGAACAATTTTCTCTTACTGAGGGGGTAATCTATTCCACTGGTCGGTAACTCCCGGGATAAACGAGGGCTTATATAAACTGGTGTGACAAAAGGGAACACGGTGGTTATTTTCGGATCGGAGATTGCGGCTTTGGGTAATAGATGAAATAATTGGTGGCACCTTTTTGGAGATATATGGAGGTGTTAATTTATGATACATCTTAAAAAAACTGGATAAGCTTGTGCTTTCGGCGTCTTTCTTCCAGTGGGTCCCATTGAGTTTCTGTGTAGAGAAGGTCTTTACTCCAGCTCACAGTGGCGCAAGTAACTATTCTTGCTGCAGCTACTTGTATTTTCTCCAGGTCAGCAGGTTGAGTTGCTGAGTAGTTGTCCCAGACAGAGTCAGCGTATTCTAAAAGAGGCCGGACAAACGCAAAGTATATCTATTCAAGGACTTTCCGGTCAAGTGTAAACTTATGGGCCCCGAGCATGTCAATACGTGTCCAGGCTTTAGGGCTCACATGATCGATATGGTCGTTCCATGTACAACCTTTATTCAAGATTGCACCCAGATGCTTGTGGCTACTCACCTCGGAAATTTGAGTTCCGCCTAAATATATAGGTGGGTGCACCGGAATGTTACTTTCACATGATATAATCATGGTTTCCGTTTTAAAGGGGTTGAACTCAACGAGCCAGGTGTTAGCCTAGTGTTCAATTGTGGCTAAATCACGATTGAGTATGATGGCACCTTGGTCAGGATTCTCAATTATAAGATAAAGGGATGTATCATCTGCAAATAAGCGTATACTGCTAAGTAGGTTTTCAGTAATATCGTTGGTGTAAATCAGGAATAACAGGGACCAAGGACCGAACCCTGCGGGACACCAGACGTCATTGGTTTCCAAGGAGATGCCTCAGAGGCTACAAGGACGCGCTGGTACCGATCAGAAAGGTAAGATTTTAGGAAACAAAGCAAGTCGCCAGATATGCCTATTCTCTCGAGCTTGTGAATAAGACCAACATGCCAAACTTTATCAAATGCCGTGCAAACATCACAAAAGACAACTATTACCCCTTTTCCTTCGTCAAGAGCACGGCAGAATTCATCATAGAGGTCTGTCAGTTGTAGGACCGTAGAGTCACCTGGAGTAAAACCAGACTGAAACTGGGTCAGTATATTGTTATCACATAAAAAGCCATAATCGTTTGAAGACACGTTTTTCAAGTACTTTACCAGTACAGCTATGCAAAGATATTGGCCGATAGTTATTAACTACGTTAGACGGATTCTTTTTCAACACCGGTGTCACATTGGCTTTTTTCATAAAGTTGGAAAGTAACAGTTGTCTAATAATCTATTAAAGAGGGCCGTAAGTGGGTCACACAATGAGTGTCTACATTCTTTTAAAAGCCTGGGACTTATAAGATCAGGACCAGACGCCTTCGATACTTTGATACTCTTGATCGCTTCGTACACTTCCTTGCTTTCAAGTGTTATCTTGTCAAGCGATTGTAGGGGAGGCAGGGGTGAATCTGGCAAGGATGCATTAGTGTCATCCAATGTCGAAATGGAACAGAAGTAATCATTGAACACTTCCGGCTTTTCGGGATTGGTTGAATAGAGTTTGTTAAGGTGACTTATAGTCGGGATTCCGGAAATATTTTTACAGATAAATGTTTTTAATGTTTTCCACCATACTGACGAGGGTGTTTCCGGACAGCTTAGTTCTGATTGGACTTTCGATATGTATGTAGATTTGGCTTTCCTAACAGCTGATACGACTTCATTTCGTTTATGCTTATATCTCGCCCAGTCGTGCAGCTGACCAGTGCGCTTTGCTCTAAGATATAATCGTGTTCTTTGCCTAATCAATAACCGAATTTGATTATGCATCCATTTAAGCCTAGAGGTTATCAGTTTGTTGGGAATAAATTTAGATGCTGTTTCAAGTAATTGATCGGTGAAGGTGGATACTATAGTGTCCGGGCACGAATGATCAAGCAGTCTTTCCCAGAATACGTTATTGTATGCAGTGTTTAGACCGTCAAAGTTTCCCTCTGCATACAACCATATGCGTCTCTTATAGTTTTTTGGCTTTTCTTTCTTGAATTCAATGGCAATATAAATTGGACAGTGATAACGAGACATGTCAGGTACAAGTGGTTCTAGTACTTCACATTCCAGTACATGTACAGTATTACTAACAGCAAATAAGTCAATTAGAGTTGCAGATGATTCGGTAAAGCATGTTGGCCCTTCCACAAGCTGTCTAAGATTGAAACAATTACTTAGTTCCTGGAAGCGACCCTTGGGAGAACCATATTGGTTGTCGTTGAAGTCACCAGTAATAATTATGTCTGAAATTAAGGTATCTTTGGCTTTGTCAATAGATGCCGTAATTTTATCCCAAACATCTGAGGGACTATTGGGTGGGCGGTAAAATACTCCTAGTAGCAGCGACTTGCCATGGGTCATGAACACTTCAGCCCAGATGCACTCAATGTCATTCACCTCAAGATCAGTTCTTTGCCGAAAGCACAAGCCGTACATCACGTAGACGGCAACCCCCCACCCTCCCCTCGACAAACGGTTAAACCGTAAGGGTTCTCGGAAGCCATGGATCATAATATCTGATGTTAGGTCCGAGCACTGAAGCCAGGTCTCAGTGATTGCTAAGATGTCTTTGGAAAATGATTCATACTCAATTATGTCTACTTTAGGCTTCAGGCTTTGGATGTTCAGATGAAAGATTTTTATTGCGTCAGGGGTATTTTCTGTGTTCACAGAGCCTGGCCCAGGGTTTGATTCAATGTCTCCAGACAATAACAAAACCACAGCCAATACCAATGTCAAAAAATATACAAAATAACAGATGGCTGAAGAAGATGGTGTTGCAGCTGGTATATTTGATGTCGGTCGGAGATTGGGTCTTTCAACATTCGTACAAAGATCAATACTGCATTGGCAGGGCATGATAAATTTGTTGAATAAGAGATGAAACAACGTTGATGTCACAGTAAGGCTGACCTGAACCTCAGTACGCATTTACCACGTGTAAAGATACGCTAGAGCACAAAGGGACGGGTGTTTTGTTAGTCTTCTTTTCAGGCCGCGAGCATAAACTACAGTATTGAATGTACCAATTCGGGCGCGGTAAGACTCAAGACTATACATTATGTAATTTGTGGGTGGTAATACACACGTATGCATGATGCCCAGAAATTGGTACGACGAGATCGTTTCGCAGTGGCACGAACTGAATTCAGGTTGCGTTATACGAGTGTTTGGATGAAAATGGAGAGGGCGACCTCGAAGAAACAGGCAAAAGAAAATAGTATAGAAAAATAAGGAAAACAAGCTAAGAAAGCAATTCATATTCTGAAGGAATGAACTGCTTATTCAAAGTCAAATATCAAACTGAATAACAACATAATAGTGGATATCACACGTAGAATAATTCGGGAGAGGATGTGTTGTGAAGCGAGCAACAAACCAAAGGTGAGGACATAAAGCTATAACATTTACTAAAATGATAGTTGTGTTATTGCTACTTGGCGCACGTAGAAGTTCCAAGTTATACTCAATTAATCCCCCTCCCGGCATAATGGTCAGCTTCGTTCATCATTACTCACAACAATTTGCATTGGTTGGAGATAGTGACATGTATATGTAGTAAGAATGAAGAGCAAGTGGTTAGAACGACCATGATTTGCCTTGGAAGGATTTGGGATTTATGATATTTCAAGGTTCGAAGGCAGACGGCCCTCATGAGGGAGGGGTGGGGGGGGTGACAACTACTTCAGGCGGATTTTGTAACCCCACGACTGTCTGAGACCAAATAATTCAGGCCCAACGCGGGTCTGGTGTCAAATCAAGCCATGGATGAAAGAAGCAGATAAAAATAACTTGGTAAAGAAGCAATTCATGTTGTACTGCCAGCGATTGACAACCCAAAGTCTGTCCCTATAAAACTTAAGTTCTATAGGGACTGACCCCAAGCCAACAATCACTAGCAATACAACACGAATTGCTTCTTTTTTACCAATGGTGAACTATTTTGAGGGGAAAGTCATGTAGTAAAATTGCCTGAACAAAATTCATCGGGATTAAGATACCACAAGCAAGCATTATTTTTTGTTTCGGAAAGGACAACAAAGAAAATGGAAGCCCTTCTGTCACGAAATGTCGAAAGTTGACAAGGACTACATGATGTGCTGCAGCGGTGAGGGCCAAGTGGGATCCACCCCATATCATTTGTGAGGTTAAACCATCTTGCAACAGGTGACTTTACACGGGTGAATGATTAAATACTAATAATCGTGATGATGATATTGTTAGTAATAATAATCTTAATGTTCATACAAGGTGGGGAAACGCTGGTGGCAACGGACGCCTAAATGACATCAGTGGAGTTGAACATCAAGACTCCTGAGATAATACTTATAGCTACACTACAATAACGATACCAGTACTAGTAAGGACAATTGCAAGACGGCGGGAGATAAGGGTATCCCAGTTGGTAGTTATCGATGAATCATGCACAAGTTTCTAAGAAGTGATTGTATGGGGCAAATGGTATTATACTAGTATGCTGTACTCTGATACAGGTGACTTGGGTGTATACCATTAATTGTTGAATGGGAAGAGAATTAATATTGCATTATACTAATATTCTTTACTCAAGACCTTCGGTCTTGGATGTTTCCCATAAATACCTGATTTCCACTGCATATCACGCATATACACACATTTTACCCAGATAAACGGTTAGCACTGGCGATTGTAAAACTATTTGGCCGGGAGTCAGGCAGTGCGCACGAGCATGGATGAATATAGTGTAAATGTTGACCCTTTATCTAATATGAAATGCAGACGACACGTGCAAGCAAAATTATAGATTAACCATTACCTTTCATTTCCGCGTCAAAAACACAGCCTACGACCCCCCCCCCCCCCCCCCCCCATCCGAACGAGTTCAACAAATACGTTCGAATGAGTGGTCACAAGCTATGCCACCAGGCAGGAAATGAATAAAAATATTCAAAAATGAGTGGCAATGTTTTTGAATATAGCTGGTCGGTTCTGGCCTATTAGCTAGGGAATGGGTCAAATCATGAGTAAGCTTTGAACAAGCATTACAAGCATTCCATGTATCCCACACGAAGACCATCCCGAGAGTTTTAACTTACAGCATGTGTTAGCTGGAACAGGGCGAAGAATTGAGTCTGAGATAGAATGTTTGCACTTTGCTATTTCAATAGGAGTGACTGGTCGGTGTATCCAAGAGCAGAGAGGAGTGGAGAGGACTGGGAACTCTGACCGGATCACGACGAAACGCTATCTAACACTCTGTATACCACCACCACCAACAACAATACTAGACTATATATTTACATGAGATATACATTCGGACCGGTGGACGGACGTTTCGGACACGGACGTTTCGGACTAGGACATTTCGGACCGGACGTTTCGGACATGGACGATTCGGACTAGGACGTTTCGGACCCCGGACGTTTCGGACTTTTTTTATATTTTATATAATTTTTAGTGGATATTTTTATATGGATATTGTTAGTGGGTTTTCAATTTATTTAATTTTGCACAAATTTTTGTTACAAAAGAGTTTTGCTTATTAGGGAATTTTTTTTTTGGGGGGGGGAGCCTTTTTGTAAAACATAGTGGTAATGCAAACTGATGAAAAATTTTGAAATAAAGCTACAATGTATCATACTCCATTCATTCAGTTTACTATCAAAAACACAATTGTAGGCATCTGTTTTACTTTCTTTCTCTCAGGCTTTTTAGACTTCAAAGCTTCTTATCTTCTGGCTTTGTGTTTTTATAGCAATTTCACCACAGCTACAATTAATAGCAAGAGTGTTTCTCAGCTTCCCTCATTGTTGAGTGTGTTTTTACAGTGATTCATACTAAATTTTTATGGCAGATAATTTTTAGATCAATTCTTGTTGTTGTTGCAACACTTAATTTCAAAGTGTCCTTTTATTTTTTCTGACTTATGTGGCTTCAAAACTATTCTGCTTTTTTTAATATAAATTCTCTGTTATCACTGTCTCCTCATAATTTGTTGCTTCTTAGTTGCCTCAAGATGGAAATATTATCAACAAAAAGAGGTGGAAAAAAATTGTGTTTTGAGGGACACATGTACACTATTAAGTCAATCTCAGAGAAACAGAAATCTATAACATGGCGCTGTGTGAAACGAGACTCCCCTGTAACTTGTGCAGCTACCTTAAAGACTAATGACTGTTATGAATGTCCAATTCTAACAAAGATTCATTCTCACTTAGCTGACCAAACAGAAGTAGATGTTTCTAAATGTAGACAAAACATGAAGAATATGGCCAGTACAACTAATGATAAGCCAAACCAGATATTCACAAATATGCTTTTAACAGTATCTGATGAAGTGAAAGCTCGTCTTCCAGATTCAGACGTTGCCAAACGAGTACTCAGGAGGGCTAGAGCCCAACATCGACCCAAAGATCCAAAGATCCACAAACACTCCGCGAGTTAGAAATAGTTGGTGAATGGACTATGACTTCAGGTGATCAACCCATTCCATTTTTATTTAGTGACAATGGTCCTAATGCTGATGAGCGTGTGATTATTTTTGCAACAGAACAACATTTGCAGCTGCTTGCAAACTGTGACACTTGGTGCATGGATGGAACATTTTCAGTAGCTCCAAATATTTTATATCAGTTATATGTCATTCATGGTCGGGTAGATAATGTGTTTTTGCCATTAGTTTATGCATTACTCCAACGGAAGACTCAAACTAGTTATGAAACTCTGTTTAGTAAACTGGCAGAAGCTGACTGTGATCCAACAACAGTTATTATTGATTTCGAAAGAAGTGTTCAGCTTTCTGTTCATTCTGTCAGACTGTTAGGTTGAGGCGAGTGCCTCCTTTATTTCCACCTTCAAGTTGGAATGTCCATGATGTCACTATTGCCAACCTGCCCAGAACAAATAATATCTCAGAAGGTTGGAATAATAAATTTCAAGGACTTATTGGGCATAGTCACCCAAGTATCTGGAAATTGATTGAATGTTTACAATCTGAATGTGCACGTGTCAAAGGTGTGTTGCTCCAGCTTGAACGTGGTATAAGACCAAAAAAAAGAACAAAAAAAGTATTCACTGAATTACAATCCCGTCTTCAAAATTTGTGTGAGGATAGGTTGTCTGGTCGTAAAAGCATACCAGAATTTCTCCGAGGTGTAAGCTGTAATCTGCGTGGTGGTCAACCAAATTTATAAACTCAGAAATATTTGATCAATAAGATGAAAAATGTATTTTTTCTATTTCGTTGGAATTCATAAATTATATAAATTAAAAAGAACTTGGAAAAGTATACCCAACCAGTAGCATGACAAATTATTTCCGGTAGTCTATACTTAAATTTTATAGCTAAATATTCATATTCTAAATATTCATTTAAAAGCATAGAAATTTTATTTTTTCCAGTTCCTTGTAATTTATATTATATATAAATTAAAAGAGACTTGGAAAAGTATACCCAACCAGTAGCATGACAAATTATTTCCGGTAGTCTATACTTAAATTTTATAGCTAAATATTCATATTCTAAATATTCATTTAAAAGCATAGAAATTTTATTTTTTCCAGTTCCTTGTAATTTATATTATATATAAATTAAAAGAGACTTGAAAAAGTGAAAAAAACCCAAACTTTTCATTCTAAATTATAACCCGTAATCTGTTACTAAATTTTTATAGCGAAATGTTCAGCCACCAGCATGAAAATTTTATTTTTCTAGTTCTTTGTAATTTCTATAAACTATATAAATCAGAAACAACAAGTAACATTAGAATTGTATTGTGCTATTGTTTTGCTATTGTAATATTAGTTATAACCTGTTTTTAAATGTTCATGTTTGTTGTGCTATGTATAATATCAGGTAAATTTTATGACAGTTTTAAAAAATTATAAAACTTTCAAATGTTGTTCATTTTCATTTTACAATTTACATCCCACCCCACCCCCTCCCCCTCCCTTCCACCCACAAGAGAACAATCTCAAAAGTACACCCAAATACATTCTGGCCGAAACGTCCGCCCTGTCCAATATTTCTGTCCGAAACGTCCTAGTCCGAAACGTCCTAGTCCGAAACGTCCGGTCCGAAACGTCCGTGTCCGAAACGTCCTACATTCATTAGGACCTTGTGGCAAAGAACACCACTACCTACACTTGCACGTACATTTGCATTTACATGAGATATACATTAGGACCTTGTGGCAAAGAACACCACTACCACCACTCGAATATTCATTTACATAAGATATACATTGGGGCAGTTGACCTGCGTTTCTAAATCAGTGTTACGTTATAGGCGGGGCTTACTGAATAGATATGTATGCCTGGCCAGTTGTCTCCCAGGAACAAAGGGTCAATTAAACATCTTGTACCACCATAATTGGATTATATATTACAGATGTACAATTAAGATCCTGTAGCAAGTGCGTGACGGTTAGTGCGGCAAAGGCGTGAAAATTAATCTGCCTTACCAGATATATATAAAAGCAACAAACAATTGAACTGCGGATGAGGGTCTCTAACTCGCACATTTATCCTCGAGTTCTGAAAAAAAAAACGCGCTACAGATTTATCAGTTTCAGCGCGAACACTCAATAGGAGCAATGTATAACCCCCCCCCCCCCCCCCCCCCCACACACACACACACACACACATGCACGCCCCATCTCAGCGCCCAGGAGTAACAGTTGGTGAAATTGCCCAAAATCGAGCATCGTGGCCAGCAAAGAGAGCCACGATACTCAATTCTGGGCAACATCACCAAGAGTAAGAAGACTCAATATAGACAGCAGAACTACAAACTACAATCTACAACATTGCTTTCATTTGAAGATCCCCTTCTAGCTGTTCTTTCCCTCTCTCTCTTTTTTCCCTCCTACTTTCCTTTATGTCTTCCCTTCTTTTCATCTGGGTGTTAGTTGTAGATATTTTTGTGAATTGAGACATCCTTCAGTAATTTTGCAGAAGATAAATTATATAGTGTAATTGTAAGTTAAGCTCTTTTAGTGCTCAGAAATATGATTAAAATCACTCTTTCCGAAATTTCCCATGTGACATTTCTTGCTTTTTAAACATGTATTTGTGAACTTGTTTGTTTTGTAAATGCTTTCAAATGATCATTGGCTACCGAAGGCCATCGATGGCCACCAAATATAACTAAAATTGTGGAATTTAAAAGCATTTTAAGTCAAACAATCTTTATTTATCGTAGTGCGAACGATTGTAACACCCGTTCTTCAAATTAGTTGTTTTATTTCAAAAAGAAACTATTTTCAAATGTTAATGTCGCACTGTAAAGCATGATGGAAATCGGACAACCCTAAATTACCCGAAATTAGACTACGGTGGATGTTTATAAAGCTGTTTTTCCCAGTAAATTCGGGGGTATTTTTTTTTTTTTGGGGGGGGGGGGGGGGGGGGGGGGATAGAATTAACTAGATTTTCAAATTCGATCTCGGCTTACACCCAGCAAGCAGAGACACCAGAGTTACCGACGTCCACCTAACTCTAACATGGCGATTCCAAAGTTCCTGTTCTGGTGTTCAGCTTTAAAAAAAACTCTTGTATACCTGAAAGAAAATAAATATTGTATGAAAAACAAGCAAAATGAGAAGGTAGTATACACTCCTATTCTCCCGCAACCTTCTGAGTCTGCTATCCTACAAGTACATAGGTCCTATGCAAAACACGCCCGCTGTAAGGATTGCCAACGCCGTGTCACATGGATTGGGAACCAGGGTGACAAATTTCCACCACTAGCATGTATAGAATACATAGGGAAATTTCCAGACAGAGCTCCACACGGTTGTAGTAAACTCGATGGGATGGGATTCGAGTCGTTTTATCAATATGACTTTTAAGTAACTGCAAGATAGCTTATTGGCTTTGGGAATGATATAGGCTTTTCTTATACAGAAGGGAG
>CM062297.1:414010351-414077907 GCA_031216915.1 Pictodentalium vernedei
AGACATTGTGGAAAAAGGTTCAGGAGACTGGTTGGTGGAGTGTCTATTACGTCAGAGACAATGTACATAAACTTTTGAGGAACGTTTCTGCTCTGTCCATGTTAACCGCGGATGACATTAGACCCGCATGTGAAAAGTTACGACCCAAATTAGACCCAGGGGCAGATTTTATGAATATGTGGAACGTATGTGTACAGATAACACAGTGTGGTCAGCGCCTGCAGGCGTGGTGTGTTAATTGACGGTCCATCAGAACAAACAACGACGCAGAGTGATGGCATAATAAGACGAATCCAAGCTTGCTGTCGAATTCCTTACTTACATAGTTTCTCTCTTTGTTATTTAATATAATATTACCTTAGGTTTCACCTTTTTCGGGGGGGGGGGGGGGGGGCTTGTTTGGAATCCGATGGTTCAGTTCACTTAAGTCCCGTTAGTAGGTCCTTGTGGTGTGAACCGGTAACGCGAATTATTCAGTTTACGAATAATTTGCGGCAAAATCTAAGCGGGCACCACTCAGAATCCATTGTAATGATAAGTTTTTTTTATTTCTAAATCCAAATAACTTTGTGAAAAAAAATAATGGTGGCATAAGAAATAAATTTTTCAATAAGGGTTGTTCTGACCAAAAAATGTGTGCCATTCTGTCTCGAAGACTGGGCCGTTCCGTCTCAAAATCTGGGCTGTTTTGACCAAAATCAATCTAGGCCGTTTTCCTAATGTCTTGGTGCTAGGACACATCGTACCTATACCACATCACCGTGACCGGGCGGAGGCCACTGTTGACTGGTGGAGATTTCTTCCTATCTTCCTACTGTGCCTCTTACTAACAAAAACTCAAGTGCAAGCCCGACATGGGCTCACTGGACTTATCGGACCGTCTCTATGCTGGGACTCCCACTTGCAAGCATAAAGCAATAAAGTGCATCTTGCATCTGGGAATAATACATGGTCCGTCCCCGAAGGTTGTCGCTAATGACCGATGAAAGTATAATTCGTCGCCGGAGAGTTAAGTGTTGTATGTACCACTGGGACATGGAACGCATTGGTATCCGGGCGCCGAAATCTATTTATGCCTCTATTGTTTAACTGTGAAAATCCACCACAATATGCTCAGAATTATTGTACCACGATAAACTAACTCCCGGTCATTTCCCCCACTAGAGTATATGTTCTTATGATAGTCCAACAACGTTAAAATTTAGAATTCGCTTAAACAGTATCAAGGTACAAACATGGAGGTGGTTCGGTTCGGACTAGGCGCTCCTTACTCTTTCTCTCCCTAAGAACTGTACTTCTATCTTCTTACTCTATATCAGTTAGGGAAATCTAACCAATTTGTATCTTTTTATAGTATTTTCTATTTTTCTTTATTAGCGAATTATTTGTGTCAACAGGTATCTCATTATACACGTTCTTGATAGAAGGAATTGGTCTCACTGTCTTCTCGTTTGCTACCTGTTAAAATTACTATGCCTGAGTGGAAACGACCACATATAAGCTAACAGCTAACTGTCGAATCCACACCCAATGATAATGTAAGCTATGTATTATGTATTAGCTGATGCCAACTTGTCCCAAATGCATGTCGACGCAGCGCTAACAGAAGTCAACATGTCCGTGGCATGACTCCGAAGTCAACTCGACCCAGCCAAGACCTACAATCAGGATAGCTCTGTGCAGGTATCCACTGTATCTGCTCTGACACACAAATAAAAATAGAGTTTCCTGGAAAACATGAAATGCACCCACTCCACCAAGCCATCCCTTCCTTCCCATCCAGTATACTTCATGAAATGATTGATTTCTTGCCACCATTTTAATTGTGAATTTCTGCCCTAATTGGAATTCTAATGTCGTTATACAAGAAAAGATTAACTTTGAGAGAAACCAGAGGCTTCCTAGCATCCCTAGACTAGGGATGCAAGGTAGCCTGGGTAGAGCTCCCTATAGAAAATCTACACTACATGTATTTCTTTCATTGTGTGAAACACAGAATCTTGCCCTTTCTGATTCGATTCAATTTAATATCGATATCATTCGTGTAATTCAATTTGAGATTCGACTTAAAAAAGTGATTCGCAGACCTTGAAGGAGGAGGGGTGGGGAGGGAGATGACATTGTTGTGGCGGGAAGTGAAACCGCTTGTTTTCTGAGGCGAGGTAAACAAGTGTTACAGGCTAGAAAAGCTGAAGTTTATTATTTTTATAAAAAATACACTGTAACACACATTTTGGCGTTTACAGTATTTGTCAATAAATTAGTGGTTTCATATCAGAATTAAGCAAGCTTTATTAATGAACATAGTTGACAGTATTGTTTAAAAAGATTAAGGGTTCATTGTCACATGGAGTGATTAGTGACAATACAGAATAAAATATGTACTGAGCATTGAAAAGTGTGAACAAACAATCAAATCAGTCATCAGGTGAATGGGGGTAGTAATAAGTTTGTTTACTTGTGTACAGGGTAACAGGTTTCTTAGGTTACTTGAAGGTATATAATTCTCACAGGACTGGAAGCCAGCAGGTTCGGGGGGGGGGGGGGGGCAGGAAAAACAGGATTTGAACGGGTTCTCTAACGCCTCGTTCTTGGATCAGTTAGAAAAACTAACTGCAGAAATTGCTGATCTGAAAAAGGTAACCAATGAGAAGGATGCAATATGATTAGAGGGACTTTCGCCCCGTCATATCCTGTATCTCCTGTTAAGGAAATCCAGGTAGTCGGGGAGATCCACACAGCTCCAGCTGATAAAGCTACAGTTGTGAGCCCGACGGAGGTCCTAGATACCCCTTAAGGCATTTTTCTAACGGAGGGGAAAATCGCCGAGAGTCCAGCCGAGATCCAGGCTACCTCCAATGACAAGACATCTGCCACTCAGTCAGCTGAGGCAACGGTCGCAGGTCGCAAGTCGAAAACCTATGCTGAGGCTGCGAGCAATATTACAAATAAGGACCCTGCTGACCCCCTCAATGCTAAGGGTTTCGACCCTGATAAAACTCTTAGCCAATTAACTGAAACTCCACAAGTAAAAACCTAGTTGTGGGCCCGTCAATTGGGTTACGGTAGTCTCTTCTGCTCAGGAAACCTGTCCTACCCTAGTCATAACAGCTAACAAATGTAAAAGGAGGAACTTCCAAGATCTGGAGATCGACTCAGATGAGAGTACGGACGATCAGGGCTTTTCCCACACAATTGACAGACAAGTCAAGAAAGTGAGGAACTGTCCCCCCTCGCCCAGTGCCTCATCTGTATCAATTAGAACCCCCTCTTCGGGTCTAAATTTTGCAGCAGCGGTAAAAAAATCCAGCCAACGTTCAAAAAGCCAGTGAAAATCGCGCTACTAATCAAGCTCGCCGCAGCCCTGGTAATAGCGCTAGCAATAGCGCTAATCTCACAGTTGTGGTCACCAGGGTTCGTTGCAAATAAATGCTGGGGGACACTGACCTGCATGAAGTAGTAAGTAGTAACAGTATTTTATTTCTATAAAGATACTTCTTACAAATAAATTACAACGGGTTAACATTACTAAGATTTACATCCAGAAGCTAAAAATGGATTCAGCAACAAGCTATAGCTTATGTAAGCTGTCTCCACCATGAATGAAAAAAATGCTATTGTTCACGTGAAAAAGTATCATTTAAATAATGTAGACTGTTTTCAACTGAGGTCACTGTGCAAAAGATGTTAAGGAAGTAGACAGAAGAAGAACAACACTCACTGACGTAAGACTGACAATTGGCGGCTGGCCGACCACACAGGTAGATGGCTTGTGCAAATATTCAATTAATCTGAAAGTGAGATTCGAAATTCTCCTGGGTTGAAGTTTTAGTGGTGAAGCTGCTGGCGCAGTACAATGATAGGGTGGTGGTGGCCCACAGTTCCAAACTTTCATAGGCGACGCCTTTCCGGATTTCGCCTATGTCTGTTTGAAGTCCCAGAAACGACATATCAGAGTAAATGCTAGCGCTACCACTTGGTAGGGATCCGCCATTGTTACAACAAAATAACTCGACCAATATGTGGACACTCGTTAACAGCTGTGTCGCCTGTGCCTATTTTGTGCTTCGCGACGTGAGTTCCGTGCCGTCACAAGTTCAGTAGTATTTTATTGCACCTGGGACGCCACGGAACTCAGGTCGCGACTTTGCCTACGACGTGTGGTACATAACGACACGAGATATAAACCTCAGTACGCGCGCATGATGTGAATCTAAAGGTATCTCAATGGGACAGCATTTAGGCAGGTTTAGGCGTTATGTCTTTAAACAGTGTGAGTTCCCTTACGCCAGTGAGCGTTTTGTGGTGTAAAATACAGGAAGTTATGACATCTGAAAGGACATGGCAGTGATAGAAGGACTTTGCTTCATGTCCGCCGAGAAATGATTGGCATGGCATATTGGTAGTCATTTGAATCTGTTCGTCTCCTCTATGTATTTTTGTACACAGAGGAATATCTCCAGATTAATTCCAGTGCTGAACAAATGCGATCCATATAGTAATGTATTCACGTCAACCCCATACGGAAGTCGATCCAGAGTGGTGGCTCTAGTATCGATATGCAATGGACACTCGAAGAAGAAGTGGTGGGTTGTTTCCCGTTCACCACAGCCACAGAGAGGCGAACTTGTGAGGAAGTTATTGAATAGATGGTCGTTTAGGTTGCTGCACCCTAGGCGTAGTCTACTATGAAAGATGTGAAGTTTTCTTGTTTTTTGGAAATACAGCCATTTGGGATTCAGAAGCTTGTCTCTGTTCAGAAATGATTTGAAGTTTGAAAGCGAATTGTTTTCTCTGATGGCGGTAGGCAAGTTGTTCCAAAGTTTTGTTGTGCTCGGTAGGAAAGAGTTTTGAAAAAGATTGGTTTTACAGTATGGGACACGTAGGTCGTTGCGGTTTCGGACAAGATATGAATGGGTTTCGGCCACGGATGGAGGCACAAGAGTTGATACATAGTCAGGAACAAGACGGTGGGTCATTTTAAAATACTGTGTGAGTTTATGTTTTTCTCGTCGACTTCGAAGTGTTTCCCACCCAGTTTCGGCATACAGAGATATCCTACTTGCGCTACGCGTTCCGCCAGTTATTATTCGGGCAGCTTCGATTTGTATTTTTTCAATTTCGGCAGATTCAGCCTCTGTGCAGTTGTCCCAAATAGTGTCGCCGTATTCTAAGATTGGGCGTATGAAGGCGAAGTATATTTTTTCTAGTGTTTTACGGTCAAGAAGAAATTTATATTTCCTTAAAAGAGATAACCTTTTCCATGCTTTTTGTGTAATTTCTGAAATATGGTCTTTCCAAGATGCAGAGCTGTTGATTGTCAAACCTAGGTGCTTATGTTGATTTACTTCCTGTATAGCAGAGTCAGACATTTTGAGAGAGGGATGACAACTTTTGATAGTTTTCCGTGAGATAATTAATGATTCTGTTTTTGATGGGTTGAAGTCGACCAACCACTGTGCTGCCCACTTGTCAAAGTTATTAAGGTCGCTGGCTAGAAGCGCAGCTGCTCTTTGGGGGTCTTCAACTACGATATACAAAGATGTATCGTCAGCGAACAGTCGGATGTTACAAGCTACATTGTCGACAATATCATTGATATATATTAAAAATAAAATAGGACCTAGTATTGAACCCTGTGGGACACCAGACTCAATACTCTTCCACGCGGAGCATCCTGTTTTGATTACAACCCTTTGTTGTCTATCACTGAGGTAAGAATGAAACCACTGTAGTAAGTTACCCGTTATACCAACACGTTCCAATTTGTAAAGTAGGCCTTTATGCCAAACTTTATCGAAGGCTTTACTAATGTCGCAAAAAACAAGCCTTATTTCTTTTCCTTCGTCGAGTGTTTCACAGATAGTGTGATAAATTTCAGTTAACTGTAGAACTGTAGAATCTTTTGAAACAAATCCCGATTGAAAGCGTGTTAGTAAGCCATTTGACTGAAGAAAATCCATGATTTTGTCAGCAATGCATCTTTCGAATAGCTTACCAAGACAGCTTAACAGAGATATTGGGCGGTAGTTCGTGACTTGACTACTTTCCCCTTTTTTAAAAATAGGGGTAACATTTGCTCTTTTCCACTCCTGAGGAAACAGACGGTGGTCAAGAAAAAAGTTAAAAATATTGGTCAAGGGGTTGCACAGAGAAGAACAACATTCTTTCAATATTTTTGGACTGATACCATCAGGCCCGCATGCCTTCGATGGATCTAGGTGTTTTATCGATTTTTCTATGTCAGCCTGTTCGAGGAAGATATTGTCAAGTGTAGGACGGCTTGGGTCAAATGAGGCGGGTGGCAACTTGACATTACCATCATTGACTCTAGCTATTGAACAAAAATAGTCATTCAGCGCTTCCGCTTTTTCATGATCGCCAGAAATAAGCATACCATTGTGGGATAGGTTTGGAATTTCAACTTGTCTCTTGTCAAAAAGTAGCTTTAGAGTTTTCCACCAAGTTTGGGGTGGTGTTACGCAAGAGTTCAGGGTTTTCTCTATTTTTCTCAAGAATTGTGATTTTGCGTCTCGAATGGCAGTAGTTGTTTCGTTCCGTTTGTTACGGTATCGCAGCCAAGCCTGATCCGAGTTTTTTCGCTTCGCGATTCGATGCAGACGCTTGCGTTGGCGTATTAGGTGCCTTATACCATTATGCATCCAATTTGGTTCGTTGGGGCGGAACGAAATTACCCTGCTAGGGACGTATTTTTCAGTGAGTTTGTTGAGATGGTTTGTGAGATGATCAACAACCTTCTCGGGGCTGTTGACAGATAGGACGCCATCCCAGTTTATTCCACTAAGTTCATGTTTAAAATGTTCAAAGTCAGCATCTTTATAAAGCCATATTTTTCGACGCGTTGATTTGTGAATCCTAGAAGCAAACTTTAATTCCGAGATTATTGGGCAATGATATCGGGTAAATGTTCCAAAAAAGGGGTCACCAACTTCGCACGATTCGAACAGTTCTGGACTATTAGTAATAAACAGATCTAAGAGGGATGAAGATGTTTCTGTGAAGAATGTTGGTTGGGTAATTAGTTGGGCCAGGCTTAGTTGTTGGAGAATATTGTGGATGGGATCATCTGGCTGGTTAAGCTGATTACTGTTAAAATCGCCAGTAATTATTATCGGTATATTATTACTCTCTACACCCTTCTCAATGGAACTAAATATTTGGTCCCATGCTTCTGGGCTCGCACTGGGTGGTCTATAAAAGGAACCAAGAAGAAAACTTCGTTTTTCAGTGTAAATTTGGAGCCAGAGACACTCGATGTTGTCAAGTTTCAAGTCCGGCCGGAGTTTAAATGCAATTGTTGACCTTATGTAGACAGCGATCCCCCCACCACGACTAGCTCTATCCTTTCTTATTGGGGCATGGAATCCGGGAATAAGAAGATCTGAGTCGGAGTCCTCGTTTTTCAGCCACGTTTCGGTAAAGACACATATATCGTAATTTATTGCCTCACACCTTAAAATATCAAGTTTCGGTTTCAAGCTCTGTATGTTTAGGTGTATGAGGGATAGGGCTTTAGCTTCATGTAGGGAATTATTAGACAGGACTGACTCATCTGTTTCACTCAGTGAAGAGCAGTCGCTTGCAGGCCCCGGATTTAGTTCAATGTCACCGGACAAGATAATTATGATGAGGAGAAATGTGCATATAAAGATGGTGTTACCCATCAAATCGAGTATTTTGTGTTGAAAAAATGCCACATGCTTGTTGATTCCTGTAAAAGTATTGATGTTGTCGGAGTCAAAAGGGTCAACCGACAGATCGTTACGGTCACGATGGAGTGCAATCTTTGGCACTATGAATTTTTTCCAGAATAGAAGTGAAGTGAGGTGGAAATCACCCCACAAAAGCATGCAGGTCTGATTCCCCCTCTTGCCCTAGCTGCAAGGGAGGTCACACAAGTAATTATCGCGGATGTCCTCATTTTAAAAAAAGTAAAAACAAATATTGAACTAAAAAAGTTAAATCTGACAAAACCGGCTAGTGCATCCTCTCCCCACACAATATGCTCCCTTGTCGCTGGGGCTCTCTACTCCGTGTTAAACAAACACGTGAACACCAATCTGACTGACAGCTGTCAAGACGTAAGCCGTTCGGCGTCTCGCTTATTTAATACCCAAATATCGGAAACACTTATCAAAGCCGCAATTAATACCAATTGTTTGTTGGTGGTTAATGTCACATATTTATGCACCATGGCTAATCGTGACACAACATGGAGATGAAGTCAAGTTTAGTCAATCGTTGATCAAAATGTTGCCCATTTCAGATGACTTTCACCCCAAGCACTGGTGACTGGGTCCTATTTTACGAGTAAAGCGGAACTGGTTTACCACAGTAAACAAGTGCTGCTTACTTCCCGGGGTTCCCACGGGGAATTAACACCAATTAAACCGTCGCCAACCTAACTCCATTTAACTGAACAACGCGATTTATTCCAAACCATAACATGGATAAACTACAAATAGCCGTGTGGAACGACGCTAGAAGCGTTAATAAAAAAAACTTCAAATGAGCCGACATTCCGAAAATACAGACGTTATCTGTATCTGCGAGAGTTGGCTACATCCCAATAAAAAAATTTCATTAAGTGGATTCAGCATTATAAGAAGAGACCGACAGCTAACAAAAGGCGGTGGTGTTGCTCTTCTAAAAAAGCGGAACATCAAAACTAAAACCATAAAAACTGATCACCTTGATGCTGAGGTGATTGCAACGAAAAACATCGCGATTGTTTGTTATTACAATGACCCAAGCAAGACGGTTTCTGACACCGCCTTTGAATTCTTTACAAGGAAATACAAACACTGCATCTTCATCGGCGACTTCAATGCCAAACACCTATATTTTGGCTGCAATAAAACCAGCCCGAACGGTGAAGCCCTCCTCGATATCACCAAAAAACATAACCTACACGTGGTTATGAACGACAACTCCGAAACTTACATCAGTTGCAATCCACTATTCCCACCCGAAATCCTTGATCTAATAATCGCCAGCGACTCCCTGATAAATCACGACGACCACTGGGTCGGTGATGATGACCTAGGCAGCGACCACCCCCCGGTCCATGCCTCAATAAAACTAGGCAATGGCCCCCTCAGGTACCCCCCCCCACACACACACACCCTCCGCAGGAATTTTAGAAAAATCAATTGGAACCTCTACCGCGACATCAGCGATGTCAAACTTACAGACAGCGCCCCACCAAATGCGACTAAGCTCGAAGCCCAGTGCGAGGGCATAGAAAAAATTATCAACTCAACCCTAAACGAAATATGCCCAAAAGAAGAAGCGCGCCCCTGGAGAAACACTATCTCGGGCGACACACTTTCACTAATCAAAACCAAACGGAAAGCTCTTCGCGCTCTAAAATCCGAAACTGACCTCATTAAGAAAGCTGACCTCAAAAAAACATACAACCGCCTTCATGGCGAGGTTAAGAAAGCCCACCAAGCTGAAAAACAAGCAAATTGGGAAATGGCAACAGCCAACCTAAACGAGGTCAAGGATGCTAAAAAATTCTGGGACTCTTTCAAAACCCTAACTGGGCAAAAAAGAACAAAAGCAGTAAAGCTTCAGCCAAAACCCTCAAACAGGGAGATGGCTCATTCACGCGCACCGACAAAGACAAGGCTGACACTGTTGCAGACCTCCTTAGAAAAACGCATCGCCCGTACCAAGGTCCGGGCAACGATGACACCATCATAAACGCCATTGATGACTTCATCAATGAACACCCGGATATGTACCGTGACCCAAAATTCGATAACGAGCCAGAAGATGGGGATGACGATGACCTCGTCACCCCCATCACCAATGACGAAATCATCAACATCATAAAAAATGTAGAAATTCTGCCTCGCCCGGGGAAGATGAAGTGAGTTACAAAATTCTAAAACAAAGCCCAAACTCTCTAATCGACAAACTCAATAAACTGTTCAATGCATGCCTCACCCGTGGCTACTTTCCAAAATGTTGGAAAATAGCCATTGGTGTCATGATACCAAAACCTGACAAAAAAGCAAAAATTCGTCCTCACCCGGGGAAGACGAAGTGAGCTACAAAATTCTTAAACAAAGCCCAAATTCCCTAATCAAAAAACTAAACAAACTGTTCAACGCTTGTCTCACCCATGGCTACTTTCCCAAATGTTGGAAAAAAGCCATCGGTGTCATGATACCAAAACCTGACAAAGACCTCTCCGTTCCGGCCGGTTACCGCCCAATTAGCCTCCTTAGTTGCATTGGTAAGGTATTTGAACGAATCCTTACCAATCGACTGAGGGGGCACCTCGCAGACAACGAGTTTTTCAATCAATGGCAAAGCGCGTATAGAAACCGCAATGAAGACATCGAGCATGTCTACCACCTAGTCACCCAAATGAAAACCGCGATTGACAATCAACAAATAGGCGCGGCTGTTCTGCTAGACGTCGAAAAAGCATTCGACTCTGTTTGGCATAACGGAAGGCGCCTCAAATTATCTAAAATGAAACTCCCAATAAAACTGCTTAGACTACTCTCCTCCTTCCTAAATAATCGTGAAATTAAAGTCAGAGTTAACAACGAAATGTCCGACAGTGTCCCCCAAGAAGCAGGCATTCCCCAAGGGTCTGTCCTCGGCCCCTTCCTGTACATCATCTACGTCAACGATCTCAAATTCACCGAGGATCGCGTTCAAGTCTCACAATTCGCGGACGATAAGGGCCTCTGGGACTCTAATAGCACGGCCTATCTACTCCAAAAACCTCTGCAACGCGCTCTTGATGACCTAGAACACTGGTGGGCCAAATGGAGAATAAAACTGAACGCCAAAAAAAAAACAACGAATCACCTTTACCCGCAAAACAAAGAACCGCGACTTTGACCTCAAGCTAATGGATAAAGTCCTCCCAGAATGCAAAAAGGCGAAATTCCTTGGCATCACCGTCGATCAAAACCTATCTTTTAATAAACACACCAACGACATTGCCAATAAAGCAACCAAACGTATTAATTTACTAAAAATGCTAAAGGGAACTTCCCGGGGAGCCAATCGATCTACCCTACTCTAACTATACAAATCCTTCGTGCGCCCAGTACTCGAATATGGGGCCATCATCCCAACTGAGCTCAATCAAACAAATATGGGGAAACTACAGAAGGTCCAAAATCACGCGCTTAGGGTCGTCCTCCGTGCCCCATGGGATACACCTATCAAAACACTGCATGGTAGAGCCGAAATCCTCCCCATAAAAGACCGCCTTGCCTCCCTAGCCGCGAAAAAATCACGACCGGTTAGTCGACAGCCAACTAATATCTGAAGTACAGGCAATCTGTAAAAGCAGACAAAACCCCCAAAACGCCGGTACTTACTGAGGGCAAGACAGGAAAGAAACACCTCTGGGTGTGGCTCTGTGTGTAAGCCTGTTCTTCGCTACCTCAATTATCTAAAATAGGTCAATCATAAAACTAGGATCTTAAACGAGGACAAGACAGGAAGGTCACACCCCCGGGTGTGGCTCTGTGCGTAAGCCTTTTCTTCGCCTCAAAACTAAATAGGGAACGAGAAGGTGAACTAACAGGCAGATTAATAGCTTAGCTGTGGCCTTCTACCAGAAAGGGCTGTCTTCACCGACTCAACCGAGGTAACTAAAAATCGGAAACCTCGAAAAAAAAATAGGAAACGAGAAGGTGAGCTAACAGGCAGATTAACAGCTTAATTGTGGCCTTCTACCAGAAAGGGCTGCCTTCACCGACTCAGCTAAAATCAGATCATAAGCCTATTCAGTGACTGCATAAAACTAAATGCGCTATTCTTATTTTTTTCATTTTACTTCATTTAACATATTCCAATGAAAACTAATTCTGCCTTCTTCTTTTAAGCAGGTACACAGAAGATGCTTTTTTGATCAGCACCCCAATAACCGCTACGGAAACTATAACCCTTATGGAAATTGCAACCCCCATGGTTCTAGAATATCCTCCACTCCATCCCTATTAGTGGTCGACCACTTCAAGGGAGGTGAGCGTTGGTCCTGCGTCCCGCCTCTGCCCCATTTTGTAAAGCGTCCACACTGCGCATTTTCTGTCCCACCCAAATAGGATTATAATGCAGGCCTGCCCCCGAACCAGGAAAGTTCAGGTCTTCTTCTGGTGGTACCCAAAAGGGGTCGTTGTTGTTTTCTTTCAAAGACATCCTACCACACAAACAGAGACAGCCTGAGCCAGATTATACTTGCCAGTGATGACCATCATTTGAAATCATCTCCTAAGTGGCAGACTATACTTGCCTGAAAACCTAAAACCACTGCACCCTCGGGGAGAGGTAGCACCTTTGTGAGAGGACCCAACCTCCCACACAGGTCCTCACCCGAGGGTTCAACCTACACCAATCAACGAAGCCATCCACCCGCCACGTCGCAACCGGAGACACCTGCCGAGTACCTGAAACTTTTCCTCCTTCAACACGCCTCGACATGAGAAAAGTGATCATATACAGTCACTGAGGGTCGAAAGGGACTTGTTCCCTAAACCGTCCCTGCGCGCCTTCGGTGCGAAAAACCATTCCGTCCGAAGCCAGCACTTCAGTTATGTGAGAATAAATATTAAATTGTGTATTCCTTTCTTCAGGTAAGTGCATAGCTAGCTTATATAGAATTTATACCCGTTTGAAATAGTTGAGCTTAAATTGCAGAAGCGTAAAATGGGAAAGTAATATCATTTTTAGAAGCAGTATTTTGAAGATTGCGCCGTAATTTTATCTTCAGTTATTAACGCAGACTGTACTAATTTCAGTGCTATTGGAAGCAAGAATAATGCGAAGTTCATTATTTACAATCTGTAAATATATATTAGGTTTGGACATAAACTTAAGTAGCTTTTCCCTGAGTAGGTTTTGCGTTCATTTGAAACCCACATTGTCTAACTTGCAAGTTCAGGATGTCATTAACTTAAATTGTCATTTTAGTATTTGTTTACATCGTGTTGGAATGAGCATCGGATGCTCCTTCCAACAAGATGTAAAAAAATCATCAAGGTTATTTTGCACATCACAGGCAATTATTGATGTTTTATTCGAAGTATATCCAAAAGGTTTGGAGACATTCTGTAAATATCTATGTTGATAAAATAGAGTCTAAAAGGAGTTCTATTCAGGTTATTTCCCATCTGTTATGTAATGCCACGTGTTATGTTCTATTCCCAAATATTTCGGGTTATTCGATGTTCGCTGGAATGCACACTGTGCATTCCGTCGAATGTTGAATAGCGCGCGATATGGCGTAGGAGAGTAATTTTATTTTGTGTACTTGCTTTTGTGGGAATCGATGGAATGAGCTCAAAACTTAGGGCGATTCAAATAATAACTAAGCCATTAATTTTAGAGTACGGAATCAGGGTGGTTTAGCTGACAATAGATTATGTTGTTACATTTTAGTTTAGGAATATTTTGTGTGTCATATTATTTTACGAGTTGTTGGAATCAGCTTACCAAGATGATTCCGTTGTTAGCAAAATAATATAGTGCTCGAAGTAACCAAACTTCCCTGGGTGCACGCGTCAACTCATCAGTTAGTTTAGTCTCTTTTGAACTTGATATGGGCTATATTAGGGTTAACAGGGCATATTCTGTTCGAGGTTTATATCTTCACGCAACCGCGACGCATCACCTTAACCAGTCGTGCTATCGGTTGTTAGTCGGTGGATCGCGACAGCTGACATGTGCAAGTTATATAATCGAGAGGATTGTGTCCCTTGGCGAAGGTAAATGCGAAACGGACCCAATGAAGTGTTGTAGCATTCAATTTATACTTTCAAAAAAAGAATGTATTATTATTTATTAGTTTAATTATATTTGTACTAAATATCCTAAATGTTAATATTATATTAATATACTTATTATTCTATTTGTAAAAATGTAGACTTCAGTTATGTGAGAATAAATATTAATTCGTCTATTCCTTTCTTCAGATTCCCGTAAGCCCATGGATAGGTGTTACAGTCAGCGAGTTCACCAAGTCAGCAGTAAGGTGCAAATTCAGCTAAAGGGTTAAGTTACGGCTGTTCCCAGATACTAACGTAAAATACGAAAAGAACCGACCGGTAACAATTGGTGGAGACTGGAGTGATCTCAAAGCAGTGCCTCTCACAAGAAGAACAACTGTACTGAACACAAAAAGGTGATATCCAACATGGCAGGTGGACAGATAGAACTTTCCAAATTCCATGACTGTAGTGGCCAAAATCCAACTTCATGGCTTATCTTATTCAAAGAATGGGTGGAATTTCACCAGCTGAACGACGTTCAAGCAGCAGCAACATTCCCATTTTACCTAGGAGGATACGCAGAGGTGTGGTACCAAACATTGGCGAGTGAAGTAAGAACTGATTAAGTGAAGCTTGTTCAGGAGTTTAAAACAACGTTCAAGAATGATGTGCGTAGGTTTGACGTGATCCCAATGACACAGCTATCACAAGAAAGTGTTAATGACTATATTGCAAGATGCATTTCCAAAACCTTGTATTTGAATATACCAGAACATTTCATTGTGAGTTGTATAATTAATGGAATGAAAGCAGAACTAAAATCTATTGTGATACCGAGAGAACCAAAGGACCTCAACAGTGTTTACAATGTTGCATTGTTAGCAGAACTGACCATTAACTCTTATGACAATTTAGAAACAGAAGAAATGAAGATATTGTGTAATGTACGTAACGAGATAGGTATGTTGAAATAGCAAATTGAAAGAGTGCGCAATGTACATGTAAATAATGATATTACCCAAACTTGCAGGAATGTTGCCAGTAGTAACCCTGTTATTCAGAGTTCTGGACCAAATGATGCAAGTCATTTTGTCCAAAAGTCTGAATGCAGGCGCCCAGAGTTTTTATGTTTTGGTTGTGGTGGGAAATGTCCGTCTTGGAAGATATGTCGCGTGCGCAATATTCGCTGTAATCTTTGTTTCCAAATTGGCCATATTCAAAAGATGTGTAAACACAATAAGTTCAAGTTTTCAGAAAGTCAACATTTTCATGGCAAACACAAACCAAAAGAAAATCCCGTAAATGGTGTGAAAGGTGCACGATAGGTGGATAATTCTGAACATGTAATGTCCTTTTCTCTACCCATGAACACCAATTGAATTTTTCTGTTTTGATTCACATCAAGGGTGCTCGAACTAGTGCTTTAATTGACACAGGAGCATCTGTAAGTTGCATAGCGCAACGTTTTTTGAATAAAGGGCTACAGCCAATCCAAACTTGAAAGTTCCCCAGTTAAGAAAGTAATAGGTATTGGAGGTGAAGAACACGACTTTTTAGGTACCATTGTACTGCCAATCGCATTTAATGGGTTAAAGGTAGATCATGCATTTTATGTATTTAAAAACCTACATAGGCCTTTGATAATTGGTATTGATTTTATGAGAAAACACAAAGCTGTGATAGATCTTGACTCCCAAACTTTCCAGTTACATAATGGTGAAGCTGAGGTATGTTTGACACAGGCAAATGTATCATTGGTTAGGGTTAATTCAAAAATAACGGTTCCCCAGAGTCTGAAATGCATATTTGTGTTAAAGTTTCAAACAAAATAAGTAATTCAGTAGGTCTCATTGAACCTACACAAAGTGTGCTTAGATTAGGAATTATAGGTGGCAAATCTGTGGTCAGTGTAAGGAATAAGCTTGCTAGTATGCCAATTATTAACCCCTCAAATGTAACTATAGTTATTCCTAAAGGTAAAGTGCTTGGTATATTTTCTGACATTGACGTAAATCATGTACATGTATTTGACACGACAAAAACAGTCAACAGACATGGTGACAACAGGAAACACAAAAAAAGATAACAAAAAGACAGGACTCAAATTTAGATCCGATTGAATTTGACTTTGCAGACTCAGGCTTCACAAATGACGAGAAAGATATGTTTAGGATTTTTCTGCATAGAAATCGAGATGTATTTGCATTGAATTTAAGTGAGTTATGTGCCACAGATGTTGTTTCTCATCGTATTGAGACTGGTGATGCCCAGCCAGTGTGTCAGAGGTTTTATAGGCAGTCACCAGAGGTCAAAAGGGAAATGGAAAAAAGACAGATTGATGAAATGTTGAAATCAGATATTATTGAGCCAAGTCATTCTCCGTGGCAGTCCCCTGTTGTAATGGTTCGGAAGAAAAGTGGCGAGTATCGGTTTGTAGTAGACTATAGGAAGTTAAATCATGTTACAAAACCAGTTTCTTTTCCACTCCCTCGCCTAGACTGTATATTCGATGCTCTTGGTGAAGGTCGGGCAAATTTTCTTTCAGTGTTAGATCTCGCTAGTGGTTTTTGGCAAATCCCTATGGACAGTGAAACTGCCCATAAATCCGCTTTTGTGACACACAATGGTGTGTACCAGTGGAAAAGGATGAGTTTTGGCCTCATGAATGGGCCTGAGTTTTCAAAGATTAATGTGCCAGGTTTTGAGGAAAATGAATTATAAATATGCTTTGGTATTTGTGGATGATATTCTAGTTTTTAGCAAGGATTTGACGGAACATATTCAGCATCTTGATGCAATATTTACACAACTTCGAAAGGCTAACTTGACACTGAAACCCAGTAAGTGTAAATTTGCAGCCAAGGAGGTCGTTTGTCTTGGTCATGTTTTGAGTAAGAATGGTGTAAAGGTTGATTTAGCTAAAACTGAGGTCGTTAGAACGTTTCCGGTTCCAAAAACTCAGCATGGAGTTAGAAGTTTTCTTGGATTATGCAATTATTAGCGTCGTTTTGTGAAGGGTTTTGCTCATATTGCACATTCCTTATCAGATCTTCTAAAAAAATAGGCCGATGAAATCGTCAGATGTGTACCCATATGCGCAACTAGTAGAAAGCTGTATGACGGAGGGCCACCCTGGATGCCGACATTATGCACACCATACATGGTATGGGTACATATAGAAATGGATTGGAGGAGTTCCTAATTTGATGGTTAAAGGGTTAATATCTCCAGATCAAATTATTAGATTTACATAAAAAACTATACAGTACAACACATCAGTAACCTGAATACATATATAAAGTAACCTGATAATCGGATTAATATTTATTGAGTTATCACATGCCAAAGAAATGGATTAGAGGAGTTCTCAATTTGAAGGATAAAGGGTTAATATCATAGGATCAAATTATGAGATTTACTCCAAAAACTATACAGCTCGGCACATCAGTAACCTGAATACATATGTGAAGTAACATGACAAACGGATTGATATTTTTTGAGTTATCTCATGCCAAAGGGATTATAGGAATTTTCAATTTGAAGGATAAAGGGTTAATATCTCAAAATCAAATTTACACCAAAAACAATACAGCTCGGCACATCAGTAACCTGAACACAAATATAAAGTAACTTGACAATCCAAGCAATATTTTTCAAGTTATCGAATGTCAAAGAAATGGATACGGACGTTGGACGGGCAGACAGACAGATGGACAGATGGACAAAGGATGGACGAACGACGGATGGTCACCCCGGATGCCGGCATTATGTGTACCATACATAGTATGGGTACACATAAAAAGACACAGAGTTTAAATGGACAGACAGATGTCAGGAATCATTTGAAAAATTAAAGGATAGTTTAGTTTCGGTTCCCATTTTAGCATTTCCAGATATGGCAAAATCATTCATTTTAACTACGGATGCTTCTGGTTCAGCCATTAGTTATATTCTTGGCCAGTTGGATGGGGAAGGCAGATAAAAAGTGGTTGCACATGGTGGTCGTTCACTTAAATCAGGCGAGAAGCGATGGTCGATATCTGAGTTGGAGTGTTTAGCTGTTTTAGAGGGAATAAAAGCTTATCATGTGTATCTTGCAAATAACAAATTCACTGTTTATACGGATCATAAGGCATTGTCATATTTACAAAACATCAAGCATTCAACAGGTAGATTATCATGTTGGTCAATTTTGCTTCAAGGATATTCATATGAAATTAAACACAGACCTCGTAAAAGTAACAACAATGCTGATGCCCTCTCCTGAAGACCTTATGACACCAAAATTGAAGATGTTGAAACTGATATCCTGGATAGTATACCAAGTCCAACAGTCCATACAGAAGACAAAAATAAACCAGCAGTAGCTGTCAATGTCAGTGACAAATGGCAAGAAACAACGTTTTTATATGGCAACAAAATTCCCACTATTGGTGCTGTAGATGCTGAAGAGCTATCAACGAGTTCACAGCCAAGTGAATCAGATGTTGTTAAATTACAGGGTGAATGTCCAGATTACGTCCCCATACTCCGATATCTACAGAGCAAGGAATTGCCTGAAGACAAAAAAGCTGCTAAACGTGTAGTATTAGAATCAGATCAGTTTGTGTTGCTTGATGGTGCTCTTTACCACATGTTCCAGACAAGAACGAAACGCTTGCCACAGGAGTTGAGTTTTATCCGCCAAATTGCTCTCCCACGAGTCCTTAGAAGAGATGCTATTGTGTCTTTTCATGATAGTAAGGCAGGAGGATGTCATTTTATCTTGGAAAGAACACATCATGCAATGCGAATGAAGTACTACTGGCCTGAAATGTATCAAGATATTGCCAACTACATTCGGTCATGTGATGCATGCCAGCACAGCAAGCGACATGTTCATGGGAAAAGTGCTCCACTCACACCTCTTCCAGTTGAAAATGCATTCGACAGATGGCAAATGGATATCTTAGGGTCAATTACTACAACAATTGAAGGACACAAATACATCCTTTTAGTTGAGGCAGTTTGTCAAAATGGTGTGAAGCATTTCCTTTAAAGACACAAGAAGCTTCAGAGACTGTGAAGGTGCTTTACAATAAAATATTCTGTAGATATGGAGCTCCGCATACACTGATTTCAGACAGAGGTGCGAATTTCATGAGTAAATTAGTGCATGCAGTTTGTCAAATGTTCCAGGTTACACGGCATTTTACCAGCGCTTATCACCCACAAACCAACTCAGCATATGAACGGTGGAACAGTACAATAGCACAATCATTGAGAACCTATGTTAACAAGGAGCAGAATAAGTGGTATGTTTTATTGCCAAGCATTATGATAGCCTTCAGAATGAGTCCGTCTACACAGAGTACCACTTTTTCACCATTCAGAATTTTATTTGGAAAAGAAATGAATTTACCATTTGACACTGCTGTGTTACCACAGGACAAAATACCAAAAGACGTCCATCAATACATTCAAGAAATAACTGATAAATTGAAAATTGTTCGATCTATTGCCCAGGAAAACACAAGAGATGCACAAAACAGAAGCAAAGAAAATTATGACAAAAAAGCTAAAGAGCCACCATTTCAAGTCGGTGATGTTGTCTTGAATCACTCCCCCTTTACCCCTAAAGGATTATCGAGTAAGTTGTACAATAAATGGCATGGACCATTCTTCATAACAGATAAAGGAACAAATAATACTTATTACCTTAGGGATGGTGAAACAAAGTTGTAAAAGGGCCATGTCATGCAAATAGACTCAAGCCATATAAAGTCCAGATGACAGAGTTATTGACCAAAATCCACCAAGTAACACGATTCAGAGTGGAAGCTAAGAAACAGAATCAGTGGACATCGGAACTAGCCAGTCACAGCCACAGCAAGAGAAATTTTTTCCAGCAGAAAAGCTAATTAAAGTTAAATACAAAAATGGACGTAAGCGTTATTTGGTTAAGTGGCAAGATGACAATCAGAAGACTTATGAACCAGAGGAAAATCTTTCACAGTTATTAATTAGAGTTTTTGATTCGCAGGACACAAAGTGGCAAACAACGCCGACGACCATTAAAACTATTAAAGCAGAGTTTTATTAATCACTTGTTACCTTCAATGTTAAATGCAGAATGAATGAAATAAAGTTTGTTTTTAAATGATTAGTTTTTGGTCTTAGTTTAGTTTTATTATTATTAGTATTCATATTCCAGTCAAGATCTATTGCATGCAAAATAACAAACTGTCCACTAAAACACCAAAAAAGGACGTTTGTGAGAGAGAGTTGAATGATGAGAGCGTTTACAATTGTTTCCCTTATAAGTAAACGAATGGTTTGTGTTGTCCTGAAAGTTGTCCATGTGGGAAATGGGTTACTCTGACAATTGCATATTTTTTTTTAAAGGTATCTTTGGAGCACCAAAGTTTTTCAAGGCGGAAGGTATTGTTATAGACTAGAAAAGTTGAAGTTTATTATTTTTATAAAAAAGTACACACATTTTGGCATTTACAGTATTTGCCAATAAATTAGTGGTTTCATATCAGAATTAAGCAAGCTTTATTATTGAACATAGTTGGCAGCATTGTTTAAAAAGATTAAGGGTTCATTATCACACGGAGTGATTAGTGACAATACAGAATAAAATATGTACTGAGCATTGAAAAGTGTGAACAAACAATCAAATCAGTCATTAGGTGAATGGGGTAGTAATAAGTTTGTTTACTTGTGTACAGGGTAACAGGTTTCTTAGGTTACTTGAAGAAGGTATATAATTCTCACAGGACTGGAAGCCAGCACTTCAGTTATGTGATAATAAATATTAATTTGTGTATTCCTTTCTTCAGGTAAGTGCATAGCTAGCTTATATAGAATTTATACCCGTTTGAAATAGTTGAGCTTAAATTGCAGAAGCGAAAAATGGGAAAGTAATGTTATTTCTAGAAGCAGTATTTTGAAGATTGCGCCGTAATTTTATCTTCAGTTATTAACGCAGACTGTACTAATTTCAGTGCTGTTGGAAGCAAGAATAATGCGAAGTTCATTATTTACAATCTGTAAATATATATTAGGTTTGGACATAAACTTTAAGTAGCTTTTCCCAGAGTAAGTTTTGCGTTCATTTGGAACCCACATTGTCTAACTTGCAAGTTCAGGATGTCATTAACTTAAATTGTCATTTTAGTATTTGTTTACATTATGTTGGAATGAGCATCGGATGCTCCTTCCAACAAGATGTAAACAAAACTCATCAAGGATATTTTGCACATCACAGGTAATTATTGATGTTTTATTCGAAGTATATCTAAAAGGTTTGGAGACATTCTGTAAATATCTATGTTGATAAAATAGAGTCTAAAAGGAGTTCTATTTAGGTTATTTTCCATCTGTTATGTAATGCCACATGTTACATTCTATTCCCAAATATTTCGGGTTATTCGACGTTCGCTGGAATGCACACTGTGCATTCCATCGAATGTTGAATAGCGCGCAATATGGCGTAGGAGAGTAATTTTATTTTGTGTACTTGCTTTTGTGGGAATCGATGGAATGAGTACAAAACTGAGGGCGATTCAAATAATAAATAAGCCATTAATTTTAGAGTATGGAATCGGGGTAGTTTAGTTGACAGTGGATTATGTTGTTACATTTTAGTTTAGGAATATTTTGTGTGTCATATTATTTTACGAGTTGTTGTAATCAGCTTACCAAGATGATTCTGTTGTTAGTAAAATAATATAGCGCTCGAAGTAACCAAACTTCCCTGGGTGCACTCGTCAATTCATCAGTTAGTTTAGTCTCTACTGAACTTAATATGGGCTTTTTTAGGGTTAACAGGGCATATTCTGTTCGAGGTTTATATCTTCACGCAACCTCAACGCATTACCTTAACCAGTCGTGCTATCGGTTGTTAGTCGGTGGATCGCGACAGCTGACATGTGCAAGTTATATAAACGAGAGGATTGTGTCCCTTGGCATAGGTAAATGCGAAACGGACTCAATGAAGTGTTGTAGCATTCAATTTGTACTTTCAAAAAAAGAATGTATTATTATTTGTCAGTTTAATTATATTTGTACTAAATATCCTAAATGTTAATATTATGTTAATATACTTATTATTCTATTTGTAAAAATGTAGACTTCAGTTATGTGAGAATAAATATTAATTCATGTATTCCTTTCTTCAGATTCCCGTAAGCCCATGGATAGGTGTTACAGTCAGCGAGTTCCCCAAGTCAGTAGTAAGGTGCAAATTCAGCTAAAGGGTTAAGTTACGGCTCTTCCCCAGGTACTAACGTAAAATACGAAAAGAACCGACTGGTAACACAAGTGCCGTTTTATTGATGAAATATGGCCCGGTATCATTGCCCTTGAGGTACAATTTCTCCTCAGGTATTAACGATTGGCAAAACTTTACTTTATGCTTTCATATTATGTCATGATATATAACCCAGATGCTGAAAATGACATTGAAATGCCACCAATAAACAAGAGGCCCCAGGGGGCCTGAGGGCGCTTACCTGACATGGTAGCCTAAATATCAACCCAGAGAACTGATTTCAACAAGTTGCATCTGCTCCTCCTAAGAAAAGCTTATACCAAATATCCAAAGATTCTGACCAGTGGATCTAAAAAGAAAAGAAGATTTTTAAAGAATATTTCTCATATTGAACTAAGTTATAATTCGGGCTCCCACAGGGAGCCCATATATGAACCCAAGGACTTGGCTTTAACAAACTTGAATCTCACCCCCCTAAGGATGTTGCACACCAAATATCCAAACATTCCAACTGCTGGATCTGAAGAAGAAGATTTTTAAAGAAAATTCCTCATTTTGAACTAAGTTACAATTCAAGCTCCCACAGTGAGTCCAAATATGGACCTAGGGACATGGCTTGAACAAACTTGAATCTCACCCCCCTAAGAATGCTGCATATCAAATATCAAAACATTCCAACTGCTGGATCTGAAGAAGATTTTTAAAGAAAATTCCTCATTTTGAACTAAGTTATAATTCGGGCTACCACAGTGAGCCCAAATATGAACCTAGGACTTGGCTTGAACAAACTTGAATCTCACCCCCCTAAGCATGGTGCATCCCGAATATCAAAGGATTCTGCCTGCTGGATCTGGAGAAGATGATTTTTTAAGAAATTTGCCTGAAATGCACTAAGTTCGAATTCGAGCTTCTATAGTGAGCCCAAATATGAATCTAGGGAGCCGATTTGAACAACCTTGAATCAGATCCACCCCACAATGTTGCATACCAAATATCAGAAGATTCTGCCTGCTGGATCTGGAGAAGAAGATTTTTTAAGAAATTTGCCTGAAATGCACTAAGTTCGAATTCGGGCTTCTATAGTGAGCACAAATATTAATCTAGGGAGCCGATTTGAACAAACTTGAATCAGATCTACCCCACAATGTTGCATACCAAATATCAGAAGATTCTGCCTGCTGGATCTGGAGAAGAAGATTTTTTAAGAAATTTGCCTGAAATGCACTAAGTTCGAATTCGGGCTTCTATAGTGAGCCCAAATATGAATCCAGGGAGCCGATTTGAACAAACTTGAATCAGATCCACCCCACAATGTTGCATACCAAATATCAAAAGATTCTGCCTGCTGAATCTGGAGAAGAAGATTTTTTAAGAAATTTGCCTGAAATGCACTAAGTTCGAAATCGAGCTCCTATACTGAGCTCAAATATGAATCCAGGGAGCCGATTTGAACAAACTTCAATCAGATCCACCCTACAATGTTGCATACCAAATATCAGAAGATTCTGCTCCTGGATCTGGAGAAGAATATTTTTTAATCTTTTCCCCATTGCCTACAGTGTTAAAAAGTGCTGACTCAGCACTTTTTCAAAGTCCTGAAAAAAGTAGCTTGTGATCAAACCGATAGGGAATTTTTTAACCATTCTATTCTACTGGATAAAAGTAAGCTTTATACAAAATAAGAATTCTCTGTGCCGTGTAGTTTTGGAGATATGGCAGTTTTATGGTTTTTCCTATTTGTAGCTCCCGAGGTTCCCACGGGCAATGAGAAAATTTTTTTTTCATCAGTCAACTACTTATGACCCATTATCATCTCATATCAAATTTGGTTCAAATTGACCTGACGGTTCTGAAAATAGAAATTTTAGACGTGGCCAAGATTTTCCCCCTCCCATAACGAAGGCAAATAGTACCCGACAAACTTCTCTTGAACAAACTTGATTCTAAACCTCAAAAGGACTCTGTATCCCACATATCAAGTCTCTGCTACTGGTGGTTCATTAGAAGAAAATTTTCAAAAAATTTGGCCATTTTTTCCCCACACCTCTGCTCAATATGAGCCGAAACCTATTTTGGATAAAAATCAATATGCCCCTATATAACCACTATTTACATGAAATTTAATTAAAATGTGGCCAGTGGTTTAGGAGAAAGAGGCTCAAACACCACCTTCACGACGGATGACGGACGAGGAGTGTTAAGAAAAGCTCACCCTGACTTTCAGTCAGGTGAGCTAATAAACTAGAGGTACTGTGAGCAAACTCACAAAGTGATACCCCCCGTGCCTGAAATGTATAAGTTAGATTATCTCCCCTTGGAAATGTCAGAACGGAATTATATTGCTTCATGCACATCTTCATATGGAGTTCTTTCATTGTGTAAAGTTTCATGAAAATTCTTCAAATGGTTAGGAGGAGTTGCGCTTACAAGGATGGACAGATGGTATAAGTTAGATTATCTCCCCTTGGAAATGTCAGAACGGAATTATATTGCTTCATGCACATCTTCATAGGGAGTTCTTCCATTGTGTAAAGCTTCATGAAAATTCTCCGAACAGTTTAGGAGGAGTGGCGCTTACAAGGATGGACAGACGGACAGACAGACAGATGGGGGGGGGGGGGGGGGGGGTATAATAAATAAATTGCTTTTGTTGAATGTAGATGCATTTTTATATGTTCTTATTATATAAAAAATCAGTCTTTGACAAGAAGGTTAATTCAATGCAAACAAATTCTTACAGTACATCAAATCACAACAGTAAATTGTTTGATGAACAGAGTAAATATTCCAGTCATTGAGCCAAGATCTGAAGAACCCCTTTTCTGGAAAAAGGTCTGTCTGTATTCAATATGGTTCAACAATTGTATATCGTCTGGAAGAAATATATACTGATAAGAAGTCAGCAAGCCAACAAGATCAGAAGGACCCCAGTTTTGGAAAAATTTCAGTTTTTGATGAAAACTATGATTCAACAATTGAGTACTGTCTGAGAAAAGTAAATACTGATGATGAGTCAGGAAGCCAACAAATTCCAATGGATCTCTGTTGTGAAAAAAATCAGTCTGTCATGAAGACCGTGATTCAGCGATTGAAAACAGTCTAGTCTTGTAGATACTGACGATGGGTTTGTAAGCCAACAAAATCTGAAAGACCTCTTTCTGGAAAGAAATCAGTTTGTGAGGAAGACTACGATTCAATAGTTGAAAACAGTCTGGAAAAGTAGACACTGATGAGTTAGCAAGCCAACAAAATCCGAAAGACCCATGTTCTGGAAAAAAAATCAGTCTGTGATGAAGAGTATGATTCAGCAATGGAAAACAGTCTGGAAGAAGTAGATACTGATGACGTCTTTGTAAGCCAAAAAAATCTGAAGGACCTCTGTTCTGGCAAAAAATCAATTTTTGATGAAGACTGTGATTCATCACTTGAAAACAGTATGGTGATTCATCAGTTGAAAACAGTATGGAAGAAGTAGATACTGATCTTGAGTTATTAAACATTCCACAACATAAATTGAAGGAGTCCGAGGTTGTTAGCAGGGGCGGTGGAACTGGGGGGGGGGGGGGGGGGGGGGGGGGAGGGGGGGCACAGCTCCTCCACTTTTTTGCTGGGCCATGTTTTTTGTATGCATATATTTTAACACAACCAATGAATGACTGGTGAAACAATGGGCGGATCCAGAGCCTCTCCCATATTTTCGCCGGCCGTTTCTCCTGGTTCAGTTTCGATGCATTTTGGATAATTTTTTGCAGTAAGTAGCAGCAAACGCTAAAGTATACAGTCTGTTAATAAATCGGTTAACTGAAATAGATCGTAATCTTACAGACATACAAGTACCAAATCCACCCCCAGACAAGATAATCCACAGATAGTATAATTGCTGTAAACGTCTGGTAAAGCATACAGGTGAGGTCTGTATGCTTTACTGACGTTTTTAACGGCTCTACAAGTGTGAAATCTTTCAAATACATCTCCTGAAAAATCTCAAATATCCACTCAGGTGCATGGAAATGGGGGTTTTGGGACCCTGGAATTTAATATTTTCATACCGACGACCATCCATCGCCCGATCCAGACCCCCCCCCCCACTTTGAAAAATTGTTCCGCCGCCCCTGGTTAGGGATATTAGAATGCCTGGCATATGTTCACAAATAGGTTAAACGTAACAAAGTTCAAAGCACAGTCCAGAAGGAAAAAAATGCCGATAGGATCACCGATCCAATGTCGAGTTGTGACAGCACAAAAGTGGGTTTAATCATTATCAACTTATCGTCCGGAAACCAATTGTTTACAATTTACTATGCGAAGGGTCACTGTTAACTTGACCTTTGACCTAGTGCTTCCGAAATAAATAGGGCTCTTTCTTGCACCAATGCCAACCTACCTATGAAGCTTCATTAACGTAGGTGGAACCATTGTCAAATTATGATCTGGAAACCAATTGTTTACGATTTATTATGTTCAAGGTCTCTGTGACCTTGGCCTTTGACCTAGTGACTCCAAAATAAATAGGGGTCTTCCACTCACCTAGGCCAACCTCCCTATGAAGTTTCATGAATGTGGGTTAAACCATTATCAAGTTATCGTCCGGAAACCAATTTTTTACGATTTACTATGTTGAAGGTCACTGTGACCTTGGCCTTTCACCTAGCAAGTCCAAAATAAATAGGATTCTTCCTCTCACTAATGCCAACCTACCTATGAAGTTTCCTGAACGTGGGTCAAAACATTATCAAGTTATCATCCGGAAACCAATTGTTTACGATTTACTATGTTCAGGGTCACTGTGACCTTGACCTTTGATCTAGTGAGTCCAAAATAAATAAGATTCTTCCTCTCACGAAGGCCAACATACATATGAAGTAGGGACCTGCGAATATCAAATTTGGTCTCGAATCGAATCTTGAATCGAATGTGAACGAGGATTTCCAATCGAATCGAATCTCGAATATCGAATAGTGGTCGTGTATATGCTGACAATTGTTGTTTTGGGTGCCGTATGATCGTTGGCATTTTTGGATACTAGGCCGGCGGTGATAACTGGCGGGAAACGGAAACATACTTGGCCATACTGAACTTTTGTAAACACACGTCACGCGCGAATTAAAATATCGAAAGCTAAATTAAACCATTCAAACTAAAAGAAATGCAATTCTGTAGCCTGGTATATCATATAAGTTAGCTTGTTCTGGTACGTTCATTCAACTTCATTGGGTCATCACATGTATCGACAATAACTGCTGTTACCAACTTCCCCTGATCTTTAATCACGAGTGATTCATGACGCATATAAACGCACACATTGACCTCTCCGTTTTATATACATTCCGTGTTGGCGTCTTTATGTAAACGCGTGACCGCTTCATTGCAAATTGCAATGTAAGGGGGGGGGGGGGTGGTAATTCTATTATACTGCACTTTACTGTAAAACATGCTGGTTTCGTCGAACTCCCGTAACACGCAGTGGTGTGCATAATGCATATACGATGCGATCATGCCAGCATGCCGATTTAAGACCAAGTTGCGAGGTTATATTATAACGGGAATGTTACCGGATGGGGGTGAGTGGGGGTGCTACTCCGATGCACGCGCCTAACTAACTGATAAACGAACGTGATTGCAAGCCTATTATCGGAGCAGAAACACACGTATCGGCACAGTGGCGTGAAAAAAGTTTTCCCGACCTAGTCCGACGAGATTAGAAAATTTCGAACCCATGACACCAGCATCGAATCGAATCGAATAGCTGCAAGGATTCGAAATCGAATCGAATAATCAAAGGTTCGCAGGTCCCTAATATGAAGTTTCATGAAAATGGGTTGAACCATAGTCAAGTTATCATCCGGAAACGAATTGTTTACAATTTACTATGTTCAAGGTCACGGTGACCTTGACCTTTGACCAAGGAAGTCCAAAATTAATAGGGTTCTTCCACTCACCGATACCAACCTACATATGAAGGTTCATGAACATGGGTTGAACCGTTGTCAAGTTATTATCCGGAAACCAATTGTTTACGCCCGCCCGCCCGCCCGCCCGCCATTCGTCAAACTGTAAGTCGAGTTTGACTTTGTCACAACTCGACTAAAAAGCCAGTTGAAAGAGTTTATGACAACTACCACGCTTGTTTGTACTGTGGAGAACTACCCAGCACATCAATGTTCATATGAAAACTCACAGGGGTATATACAGTGTAAAAGAAAAATGAGAATCTGCCAAACCAGGTTTTACTAGGGAAAGAAAAGAGGGTGACCATAAACATAACAGAAACGTGATTAAAAAAGACGAAGGAATTATTATTCTGGCACGAAGACATTCCTAACTGCAAAGAATTGATATTGTTGAAGAGCATAGAACCACATATCAGGAAAGGTAGAAAAAATAAAGCAAATCTTTCAAAACGCCAGAGTGTTACACAGTCACAAGTGTTGGCAGGATATATAAGTTCTCAACCATCAAAGTTAATGTTGGCTGAAGTTTTTCCAACAATGCAAATGGATGAGATTTATTGGTGTTTATTTATTTATTGGTGCTTAACGCCACATCGGCAACAAAGGCCATATCGTGGCGAGAAAGTCATGAAAATGAGTTAAAAGGTAATGGTCAGGATTGCTTTTTAAAAAGAAAAAAATTGTGATAGATGAACGATAATACAATGAAAATGTGAAAATGAATATTCATAATGAAAGAAGAACAACAAATATAATACAAATCAGCCTATTGATACCAAATCATGATGGGAAGATTAAAAGACAAAGCTCTAAAACTTGCTAAAAAGGTTGATTTCTTTTAGAAAAGACAAAAGCTTGTGCGGACTGGTAGTGTAAAAAAAGGTCTCTAAGAGATGCCACAGTGAAAAACTGCCGCCTAACGTGATCGAAATCTGTACAATCTAAAAGAATGTGTTCCACTGTTAGCTGTTGGTGTTTAAGGTCACATACTTATGCACAACGGCTAATCATGACCATGACAGTTTTACGGGTGGAGGTAGCCGGAGTACCCAGAGAGAACCACTAAGCAACAACGAGCAACTGCCAGCTTTCCAACATCGTAACTCCACACTGCAGCACAGGCAGAGTTAGTTTGGTTAAAGATATGCACATGGATGATGGGCAGTACGCCTTAGTACACAGCATCATCGTGCCCCCATGTGGTCAATCGGGGTTAAGTGCCTTGCCCAAGGTCACAGCGCAGGAGTCCAAATCGATCGCTCAGACTATCACCCATCCAAGGACGTTGCTTAACTTCGGAGATCTGACGAGAATCGAATACCGCAACGCCACCGCATTGATAAACAAGATAATATAATTAAAGCATTAGGTGAAAGCTGGCTACGAAGATCTATCGACAACCGAGAAAAAAAACGTTATTACACCTTGCAGCACATGAGGCTGATGGCAAGACTTTAGCATCAGCTGAGAACTTTGGATGAAGATCCTAATTCTGAAAACCAGAGGCTCAAGTGAGCTTAAAATGCTCACCTGGCTCAAATTGTCAAAAGAGATGAGTGTATCAGTAAGTGATCAGCAGCAAGAGCAATATTTTGATTTGCTATGACACAACCAAAGGCAACTCTTTGGGCCATTCATGTCTACTGGTTATAGGAAAGCTTCCTAGCAAGCTCTCTGTTTTATTAAGTATCAAAAAACAACAAGCGAACAAATTTTTTGTTTTGTTTTCAACTGTTGTGGTTCTCTCTAGCCCCCCTCCCCCAACCAAAAAAAAAAACAAAACAAAAAAACAAAAAAACAAAAAACAAGAACACCAAATATCAAAAGAATCTGACTGCTGGATCTGAAGATGATTTTGAACGATAATTCCCCACATTTTTGCACTCGGTAAACATTTGGTATTTGGGCTCCCTTTGGGAACCCAAATATTAACCCAGGAACTCTATTTGAACAAATTCGAATCTTACACCTCTAGAGATGTCACATACTAAATATGAAAGGATTCGCACTAGTGGGTCTGAAAAAGAAGACTTTTTAAGAAATTTTCTCATATTGCACAAAGTTAAAATTTGGGCTACAATAAAGAGCCCAAATATTCACCCAGAGATCCCATTTGAACAAACTTGAATCTAACCCCCCTAAAGATGCTGCATACCAAATATCAAAAGAATCTGACAGGTGGATCTGAAGAAGAAGATTTTTTAAAGAATATCCCCCATTTTGCACCAAGTTAATAATCGGCCTCCCATAGGAAGCCCAAAATATTAACCCAGGGATTCGATTTGAACAAATTCAAATCTTACACATACAGAGATGTCACATACCAAATATGATAGGATTGTCACTAGTGGGTCTGAAAAAGACGATTTTTTAAGAAATTTTCTCATATTGCACTAAGTTAAAATTTGAGCTCCAATAAAGAGCCCAAATATTCATCCAGGGATCCCATTTGAACAAACTTGAATCTAACCCCTAGAGATGCTGCATACCAAATATCAAAAGAATCTGACTGGTGGATCTGAAGAAGATGTTTTCAAGGATATTCCCCATATTGCACGAAGTTAATATTCGGGCTTCCAAGCCCAAATATTAACCCAGGACTCAGTTTGAACAAACTTCGATCTGACCCCTATAGAGATGTTGTATACCAACTATCAAAAGAATTTGACAGTTTGATCTGAAGAAGATTTTTAAAGCTTATTCCCCATAGCGCCCTAAGTTAATTATTTGGGCTCCTGTGTTGAGCCCAAATATGAATCGGGGGGCTCGATTTGAACACACTTGTATTTGGCCATCCTATGGATGCTGTATACCAAATATCAAAAAGATTCTGATCAGCGGTTCTGAAGAATATTCTTTTTCTCATGTTTTGCAAATATGCTGACTTTTTTTCAAACACCGCAACAGAACACCCTGACACAATCGACGTTTTTTTTTTTTATCCATTCAACTGGTCAAAAGGATGCTTCATTCCAAATAACAGTTCTCTGTTCTGTGTAATTTGTGAAATATGGGCATTTGAATTTTTTTCTATTTTTAGCCCCAGGAGTACCAACGGGGCTACGGAAAAAAAAATCGGGCACCAATCAAATACTTTAGACCCACTTATACTACATGCCAAATCTGGTTCAAATCAGCCTATCGGTTCTTGAAATAGAAATTCTGGGCAGAGCCCAAAATGGGTATGTATGTGTCTACGGAGAGCCCAAATATTGATCTTCCAACTTCCCTTGAACAAACTTTAATCTTCAACACGAAAGAGTGTTCCATACCATATATCAAGTCAATCTCTCTGGCAGTTCATGAGAAGATTTTTAAAGATTTAAATTTATGCTTTGGCATCCGCTTCATTTGAACAAAATACAAAGGGTATACTTCAGGGATGGTTTGTTCAATATATGTTTGAATTTGGTTGAATGGCCGTGAAGAAGAAGCCAAGTTTGCAAAAGTAACGGACGACAGACTACGGACGACAGATGACGGACGCCAAGTGATGGCAATAGCTCACATCGACTTGTAGTCAGGTGAACTAAAAAAAACCTTTGCCGACTAGCTCTCTACTAAGAAATTTGATATGCTAGTTTCAGCTGCTTTGCAGTCAGAGCTGGGAGGAGTTAAAATTTTCCTTGACACATTAACATGTTAAATAATTCTGCGTTAACGAGTTAAATGATGTTAAATGTTAAAATGAACAAAATTTTAATAACTTCGACCATTTTTATTGATTTGAATATAATTGAACTTATGCATAGTAACTTTAGTTAAGATAGTTCTCTCAGGTTATCGTAAATTGTAACATTCAGCGATGTTTTCATTTAAGAATACAATCGCTACAGCCATATCCTTAGAAAGAGACATCCGTCGTTGCTCGAATACCAGTCCTTATATGGAAAATGGTCATTCAGATGAAGCTGATTGCTGTATCGTCAAATATCAGCAGACCAACTTCACCAACGTTTGTAGGTGGGCTACGGGGACATCTAAATTATTTGTGACTTGTGTTCTTCAATTTTGTCAAATGGTGCAAAATTCGACGTCATCGGCATGTGCAATCCGGCTTGGGTAAACACAAGATAATGACGCAATGCAACATATTATACAATTATAATCTTCAAAGTTAAGCGTTATTAACTTGTTTAAATTTTTTTAACGTTGTTAAAATAATTTAACATGTTAACGTTTGAAACTTTAACTGCTCCCAGACCTGTTTGCAGTGCTGTCTCCTTTATAAGGATGATTTCGAAGATCTACTCTCTCCAAGTAATGCGATTAAAATTAGACATGATTTGCGGAGAATGGTGTTTGCCTACTGGGCACTTTTGGTGAAAGATGACCCATGCAGTAAAGCTGCAGCAGAAAAGCAGACATAACTACAGCTGATAAATGTAGAATGGAATGAAAATGTTAATAAATTAGCCAATGCAGTAATGATGAGGCGCCCATTTCAGAGCAAAAAAGAACTAGGCCTACCTTCCCCACAGGATTTTGCAGTTTTGACTACTCATCTGAGAGAAGAGCTGCAGTCCACACTTCTGACTCCAAACAACAACCACTGGAGAATGGTCATATTGTTGCAAGTAAGGCTTTTGATGTTCAATAGACGAAGATGTGGGGAATTGAAATTAGCAAGGTGAGATATTTTAATGTAAAAATTTTAACCATCTGTGCTTCTGTAAATATCCATTTCCATTTTTTGTTATTACAAACTGCAGATATATGGATGTCTCTGAAAACTGGTTGGTTCCTTTTAGCATCCATATATGTATGATTGTCTGATTTTTGTAACAATATTCCCAGGATTACAGTGTAGAAATGTTGCCAAAGAAATCAATAACTGAAAATTAATAAGGGAAGTGTGTCAGTGGTATGATATTACATCCTGTTTATTTACTTTTAAGGCAGGCATTAGTACCACATTCGTATGTGGAAATAAGCAAACCACATGGAAAGCATTAGTACCACATACCTTTTATATCCAGGTGTGACCGTTTTAATTGGTATTTATCTAGATAGATTGTGTTATGTCTTTATTTATCTGCATAATTATATTTATTTATTTATATCTATCTATTTATTTTCATAATTATATTTATTCATTTTATTTATTTATATCTATTTTTTATTTATATTTATACTTTTATTTATTTTTGTTTTTTTTAATATTTTTTCAAAAGAGATTTAGCAAGCCTTTGTACATAATTATCTATTGTGTTACAATTTATCAGAGAATGTCTGTGGCACTTTCCAATAATTCAATAAATGGTAACAGAACAATTTGATTTTCTCTTGCTGGCGAAAAGATAATAACAGGATGTGTTTGTGGGGGTGGGGTGTACCAGAAAATGTCCCTTGTTATAAATCAGTATGGGCCAATAAAAATTACTGCGGAGGGGGGAGTGGGGATGGTAATGAACCCCAGGAAGTGAAGTAGTGCTTATTGACTGTGGTGATTCCTGAAATCAAAGTACTCTACAATGGGCAGCAGGGCAATAAATAAATGATGGGCTAAACCTGTCTTCATACCTTTTAAACGTTGTTGTGGTCACAATTAACCACTGTTCGAGAAAGTGACCATAAACACCAACATTGATTAATTTTTTGGTGTTTAAAATCACTTTTCAGCAACAATGGTTAATTGTGAGCACAAGAGAGATTTAAATGAAGACAGTCGTTACACCCATGCTGCCCATTTTATAGGACTAGATCCCCCACTCTCCTCTGCACGGAGGAGTGCGTTTTAGATAGAAGGCAAGTGCCCAGGAGGGTCAGCTGTCCTCAACCAACTTCTCGTTATTTTTTGTCATTAGTCAGATTAATTAGCCAGATCCATTAAAATCGCCCAACACAGTCACACAAGCAAATTTAACCTGGATAAAAAGGTATGTGGTACTAATGCTTTCCCTGTGGTTTGCTTATTTCCACATTCATATGTGGTACTTACTAATGCTTTCCCTGGGGTTTACTTATCGCCACATATGTATGTGGAAATAAGCACTCCCTACTTTTAAATTGTAAGCATATTCTGAGGATCCATAGAAGCCCTTGGAAGTCATGAAGCAGAGCTTGTTTATTTCTGTACACAAGTTGTGTTTGACTGGTAAAATAGTACCCTGGAACCAATGCCGCTGGGGTGGAATCCCCGAGCACAAGTGGGCAACATATGCATAAATGATTAGCAAATCTAGACTCTACATTTCACAGCCAAATACAACTTAACACCACTTCTTCCGTTATATTTCAAATGTGAACACATAAACTAGGCAATAACAAAATTGAAAATTATATCAGTGCAAGATGGTGCTTGCAAAAATCAACAAATTCTGTACAGCAGATCTGAAAACGAAAATTACAACTTTTACATTTTGGAGCACAAGAGCAACTTTTGTGCTCCTAAATGATCCCGAATTGGTTGCAGAAATCTGGCTTGAACAAATTTGAATGTACAGACGGGAAGGATGATGCTTGCCAAAAATCAACACTTTCTTTGCAGTAGTTCTGAAAAAGACTATTTGTTTAGGTTTCTTTGTGTTGTTCCCCCCTTTGGGGTCACAAAAGGCGACTTTTCAGCTCCCAAAAGGGCTTGAATATGGACGCAGGAACTTGGCTTGCACCATCTTCATTATATTTGATTGAAAGTGGTTTTTTCCTGAATTCATTACTTTCTGTACAGTGGTTCTGAACAAGAGTATTAGTAAAGGTTTTTTTTTTAGTTATCCCCCCTTTTTAGCCCCCCCCCCCCCCCTCCCACCCTGAAGGGGCGCAGCAGCTTGCTTCGTATAAAATTTAGTTATAAGGCTATAGGGAACATGTATACCAAGTTTGGTAAATTTGGCCCAGTAGTAAAACATTTAGATTGCTACGGGACGTGACGTGACAGGGGTGATTCCTTTATACTCTCCTGTCAGAGGTATAATCTATTTTGACTAACAGACACCACAAAGCTTCAAAAATAAGTCTGTCTTGGTCATTGAAAGGCATGATTTGCATGTTTGACAGCCTCCAATCAATTCGTTCCTGACATGACCAGTACACTTTCTTGAAATAGAAATAGGTGTGAATATACATCTATGATCTAAAACAAAGCTCTTAAGCTTCAATAAAATATATCCTTCAACTGACAAAGTAGTGAATGGAACACCAATATATCAGTTACCAAAAACATTGTTCATACAACATTTTGCCAAAAAATATCAGGGGTTTTTCCAAGACCAAAAATCATATTTTCAAAGGCGCATCTAAAAACATTGTACCATATATTTTTAAAACAAAAACGATCCATTGCTATTCCAAACATCTAGAAGGACAATACAAAACGAAGCTTTTAACCCTTTACATAATAAAAAAAAAAAAAAAACCTGCCAATGCCATGATTTAAAATCGCAACTGACACTTTATTTTTAATTTCCAAAATGTAACATATCACCCCTCAATGGAACAAGCACATTCTGCATGTTCCAATGAGAGGTCATAAGTTCTGTTTATATTAAAAAATATACATCAGGAACTGCTAGAATGAAAGAGTTTTGGACTTTCCCATATATTCAAGGGTTTTCAAGGGCCAATATCGAATTCAAGCTTTTGAGCCTTCTATGGAACAAGCTCATTTAAATGATAGGTTATAAGTTATGATTTGGATGCCCCAAACCTATCAATGTTTATTTATTCACGAACACAATTAAAAATTTCAAACTATCATCCAACGGTTGGGTTGGTTGGTGAATATTCGGGTTCAAAATATTCTTTAAAACACATTTCTATGCTTCAGCTGATCAAACAAATCCTTCTTCTCATAGTTCTACTGCCCAGTAGTGTAAATTAGCATCATGCATCTACACATAAATATAGAATGTTCATCATAGTCATGGTAAAGTCTGTGGCTGGGGAAACATATAAAATAGTAAGGCACAATAAATATTTTACCACTAGCAACAAAAACTAGACATGCAACTGTTGCATTTGGGACTAAGAAACTACCCTCCCCCCACACGCCACAGCCCACTTGGAAATCAAATGAGGTTACAACATCGCAAATCCAGGTGCACAAGTTCTCATGTTAGTTAATTTTTATGCAAAGTTTCAAGCAGAAATGAATGACAAATGACAGAGAAAACAGTCAAATGAAATTCTGTAAATGGCCAAAATATTTGAAAACCACAAAGGGCAATAAAATATGCAGAGAGAAGGACAATGATACTGAACATTATAGGTGCTCAGGTTCTGTTGATTGATATTTCTGCCATGTTTAAAAAGATGGATGACAAGTGACTGAGAAAAAGTGTGGACAAAATCATGTGTTTACGCAAAAATTTCTAAAACTCCCAAGAACCCAAAACAGAATAACCCTGTAAGGGTGAGTCCTATCAGCTGGAGAATTTCATGTGCACAAGTTCACATGTCGTTAATATGTGTGCCAAGAGTGAAATAATGGATGATACCAGATGATAAAAGAAGTCTGCAAAGGACAGTAACTCTGTAGCAGCAGTCCAATCAATCTCAAATTTGCAGGTTCTCAACCTATACCTAACGTGAGTTGCAGACGATATCACAAAAGAATTTCTCCTATGACTAAATATTGTCATTTTTTGCTTCCAAAACATGGGTTATGACCCCTCATTGGGAAGTACACAACATGATCATTCCATTGAGAGGTCATAACCAATGTTCCAGAAGCAAAAAATGAAGATATAAAATAAATTATAATTACAATGCTCATGTATAGCACTGACCAGTTTTGCCTTTATGTTAGGTAAAGGGTTATTATTCATGCGGTTTTCAAAAAAAGAATTACAAATTACTGAGAAAAGTTTAACCTTTTACTCAATGTAGACGATATCAAAATCTATTTTTTTAAATACCATTTTTTCAAAAAATTTCAACAAAACCATATCATGTGACCCCTCATTGGAATGAGCTCATTCCAATGAGGGGTCACATGATATGGTTTTGTTGAAATTCTTTGAAAAATAATATTTTTTCAATTACTGAATTTGCATATTACGCGGGCAGATGCGGCCGATTCATTGGGTAAACGGTTAAACAAAATTGCTGTGATGAAGTGACATCCATGCTGAAACCAGTATATTCCACCTCACTCCAGCCACAACTTTGTTTTGTATGGGGTTTAAATAGCATTTGCAGGCTTATTCATTATCCATTGTTTATGATCCCCTTCATAATCTAGTAAATCGTCCTCTAACAATATTGTAGACTTTCTGAGACATTCCAACAGGGTATCACATCACAGATTCAAGTTTATGCATAGGTGGGTGTGGATAGGTTCCAATTTTGCATGAATTAGATTGGTTTTTTTTAACTTTTTCAGATGATTGAGCTTCTTTCGGGAAGCCATCGTTAAATGTACCCAGACCAAAGGGATGCAGTTCTGAATGGCCACTATAAAATTTCCAAAATTGGTAGTATGATAATAGCCCAGTAGAAATCAGAACTACATATGAGTCTGTCCTTTTAGTGTGACCGCTACACAGTGGATCTTTTGGGTATGACCACCTCTAGGGAGAGCGGTGATCATGTGGTGTTATGTTATGAAATGTAAAATTAATCATGAAATAGAATCAATGATAATCCAGGCAGAATCTTATGTTATTATCTGGATCGGCACATAACGTGGTGTCAGAAGTAAAGTTTGGTGTTTCATACCACAGTTAATCGAAACATGCCAAAGTTTTCCCCACCGGAAAGATTTGATTTTAGTAGCCCAAACGACTGGGTCGATTGGAAACAGCACTTCAGCCATTTTCGCGTAGCAACGAAGCTTGACAAAGACAGTGATCTGGTTCAGATTAGCTCTCTTATTTATGCTATGGGGGGAGAAGCAGAGCATGTGTTGAAATCCTTTGAGTTTGAGGATCCGTCGGATTCTGAGAAATTGGAAATACAAAGACGATCAAATTCGTGATCAACTGGTAATCGAAATTTTGGATAAAGAGATCTCGGAAAAGCTCCAGTTACAACACGACCTCACATTCAGTAAAGCTGTTCAAATGGCGAGACAGTCAGAACTCGTAAAATCGCAAATAGAAGATCAAAGCCAGAGTGAAAATTATGCTTCTGCCAAGTATCTTGATGCTGTTAATTCGGGTTACAGGGAAGTAAAACCAAATGATAGGCATTCTTCAGCAAAACCCAAATTTCATTATAAAAGTTCTAGTAACTAACAAAAGTGTACTAGGTGTAACCGACGTGATGGTAATAATGCTAAATGTCCTGCAAAAGGTCAACATTGTAGATTGTGTCTGAAATTTGACAACTTTCAAGTTTGTTGTCACCTAGAACCGAAAAATATTTGTGCAGTTACATGTGAGCAAGCACAGCATTCAAGTGCAACCACGTCTGCTAGTCACAATTCATTCGTCCTCGGTTCTGTTTCGTCAAATGGAAATGACGCGTGGAAAGTAAATCTCAACATTTTTAATGAATCTGTACAGTTCAAAATTGACTCGGGTGCAGACATTACTGTGTTATCGCAATCGACATATAACTCGATTGATCATCGACCAGTTTTGAACTCTGCTAGTTCAGAATTTTATTGTCCAGGGGGCAAGCGTAATTGTCTTGGAACATTTAGTTCTCAAGTGTGTCACAAAGGCCAAACTTTTGATGTTGACTTTTACGTTATTGATGGTCCACAAATGAATAATCTTCTTGGTCGTGGGGATGCGGAAAAACTTGGTCTTATTAAAAGACTCGATGCTGTGAATGATAAAGACATTTTTGGTTCTTATGGCCTTGTAAATTGTGACCCTGTGAAAATTAGCTTGAAAGACAAAGCTCAAATATATTGTGTGAATACTTCGCGCCGTGTTCCATTTCCTTTATTTGGTAAAGTCAAGGAAGAGCTTCTTCACATGGAGAGTACTGGTATCATCAGAAAAGTTACGGAGCTGACCGAGTGGTGCGCGCCTATGGTGCCCGTACTTAAAAAGTTGGGTCAGGTATGCATATGCATTGATCTCAAGAAATCAAATCAAGCTGTTCGATGGGAGCATTTCATTTTACCAAATCTGGATGACATTTTGCCAAAACTTGTGGGTGCTAAATACTTTCCAAAGCTTGATGCATCCAGTGGATTTTATTAAATGCCCTTGCATCCTGGTAGTATGAAACTAACTACTTTCATCACACCTTTGGGTAGATTTTGCTTCCGTAGGGTCCCTTTTCAGTCCAAAATCTCTGAACTGTTATCTGGTCTTTCATGCACCAAAGCTATAATGGATGATATACTTATTTATAGCAGGACAAAATCCAACCATGATAAACAGTTGAATAGTGTGATGAATAGAATTAGTGTTTCGGGTTTGAAACTCGATCGCAATAAGTGCGAATTTCGCAAAATCGAAATCGAATATTTCGGACACATCATTAGTGCAGCAGGAATACAGCCCAACCCTGATCGAGTTCGTGTGATAAATGAGTTAGCTGAACCGACTAACATTGGTGAGCTTCATTCATTGTCCGAATGATCAACTACTTGGGTAGATTTGTGCCTAAACTCTCAAGTGTTATTAAGCCAATAACTGACCTACTGAAATCAGATTGTGTTTGGTTGTGGGGACCACAACAACAGAAAGCATTCTTAGAAGTGAAACTGATGATATTGACCACACCTGTGTTAACATATTATGACCCTAATAAACCAGTTGTCGTCAGTGCTGACTCAAGTAGTTACGGTCTGGGAGCTGCAATTTTTCATTCAGATAAAGACAGTCTAAAGCCAATAGCTTTCTGCGCAAGAACATTATCTCCTACAGAGATGAAGAATGCACAGATCGAAAAGGTGTGCCTCGCGGGCGTGTGGGCATGCGAGAAGTTTTCATGATATGTAGTTGGTCTGGATTCTTTCAAATTATTGACTGATCATAAACCTCTTGTGCCATTAATAAACAACTAGGACTTGGATCGTGTACTGTTGAGATGTCAACGTCTTCTCATGCGTTTACGTCGCTTCACTGCTGTGACAGAATATGTCGTTGGTAAATATCTTGTTGTACCAGACACTTTATCTTGCAGTCCGTCAGATTCAACAAATGCTGTTGATAAACAATTCACTGATGAAATTGAACAACACGTTGACTCTGTTATTTCATCTAGACCAGTGACTGACTACAAATTTGAAGAAATAAAATGTGCCACAGCAGATGACTCTATATGCAAGTAAGTAAGTAACTGTAACTTTATTTGCAGCACAAGCATATATTTATATACAAATACATTTGAAGCATCATAGTTTCACAGAGAAAAATATTAGCAATTTATCTACCAATATAAAATGACTTTCAGGTGCTGCGGGGAATGACATAGCCAGATTGGCTGTCTTCCTGCCATTCCCCAAGGATTGTTTGCAGATTGGCGGGACAGATTCAGAAGATAATTAAGTGATCAAAGTATCGTTGGTCAAATGATATGTTTCATCAGAATTATAGAACGATTATGAAAATGAAACTGCTCAAGTTACTTGTAACAGACTGACGTAATATAGATACATATGAACACATACACACACACCCACATATACACACATACATGTGTGTTCGCATGTGCATGCATGCCCGCACACACCTACATTCGCATGCACACACATGCAGACATAATATGTATATAATCCATATAAATGTTAGGACTATGCATATGTACGTATATGTGTGCCCATCCATGTACATATGTATACATGTACACACATGCTCACACAGTCTCAAGGAGAACGAGTGACATCTCTATACAGAGAGTACACACTTAACACAAAGCAGTCACCAGAGACAGCCCCACCCAACAACCCAACTCGATGCATCCATCTCCTGAGATATATCTAAAGAGATGAATACACTTAAACGTACCAGGCAAAACCATCTCTGGTGACCAGATCGTGACAAGTATATATATGGGGTGTAAAAATGAACACACATACATATATATATATATATTTAAATTGAGTTAAGGAGAACGTTGCAGTCTCTACAGTGTGTATTAGTACAGTTTATCATAGTAGGTTATTGATCCAATATTGTGTTCATTACAGATTTTTTGAATGACCTTTCTGCTAAATATTTTTGTGATGGCACTGTCCATGCTATTCCACATTTTGGGGAACAGAGTTACCGGGAATTGGTCTAAGGCTTTGTTTCTTGTTTTTCTTACTGCAGGGTTTCCGGACTGTCTGGTTATTGTTCCCAATGGGTTATTAAGACAGAAATAATTGACGAAGGTTGGTGGAAGTTTGCTGTGCTTCCAGTCATGTATAAGTAGTAAAACATATAGGGTATGAAGATCTTGTAGTTTGAGAATTTTGTCTTTGTGGAATAAAGGATTGGTATGGGATTTATAATGTTTATTGTTTATGATACGAACCGCACGTTTTTGTAATAAGAATAATTTATTGATCGATTTAGAATGTCCCCAAATTTGTATTCCATATAGATGACTATGAACTAGAGCATAATAAAGGGAAAGTAGGGCGCGATGGGTTAATTTATTCTTCACAAGGCTGATTACATTAAGAGATCTAGACACCTTTGAATATATGGTGGATATGTGCATCTTATATGATAATTTATCGTCAATATTTATTATACCAAGAAATTGAACGGTTTTGTCAATTTCCGATGCTCCTCTACAAATTTGTGTACCATTAATAACAATTTGTCTTGATGTATCAGTTATACTGGAATGGGGAGGGTTGATTAATCTAAATTTGCTTTTATTTGCTTTTAGTTTTAGTTTGTTTGTTGAACACCAATCGAAAATACAGGTTAATTCATCATTGACTGTTTCAAATAAGTGGTCTATATCATGTCCAGATGAGTATCCTGTAGTGTCATGAGCGAAAGACAATAAGTTAAGGGATGTTGAATTTGGTATATCATTAACATATAATAAGAATAAAATAGAGCCTAAGATTGAGCCCTGTGGGGCCCTGCATGTAATTGGGGTGGGGTGCGATGTATATCCAGAATATTCTACAATTTGGGTGCACTCTCTGAGATAGTTCCTAAACCAAGTATTGGCAATGCCTCTGATGCCATAATATTCTAGTTTTGCCAGAAGAATCTCATGGTGGATGGTGTCAAACGCTTTTGACAGATCAAGAAAAATGGCTAGAGTACTGTTTTTAGGTGTCTTGTTATTTTCGTCCGCTACGTGCTTAAGCATTTTGAGAATTGGGTGAACTGTAGTGTAATCTTTCCTAAATCCAAATTGTTGAGGGAACAGGATTTTATTGCTTTCCAAGAAATATAATAGTCTTTTTAACATGATTTTTTCTAAAACCTTCGATAAAGTGGGTAACATACTTATAGGTCTGTAATTATTAAATGTGTGTTGATCACCGGTTTTAAAAATTGGGATTATTTTTGCAGTTTTCATTTTTTGTGGGACTGTTCCTGTTTGGAATGAGAGATTTATAATGTTGCATAATGGGTTGGCTATTTCCTTACTGACCTGTTTGATTGGAAATGTTGAGATCTCATCCGAGTCTTTACTATGTTTAGATTTTAGAGCTTTTATTGCATCTATAACTTCATCTGGCATTGTTGGGATTACAAAGAAACTGTTCGGATATTTTTTGTTTAGATAATCAGTAAAGTGTTTAGTTGTGGGTGGAATTTCAGCAGCAGTTGATACTCCAATATTGGAAAACAAGAGGCTCAAGTGAGCCTGAAAAGCTCACCTGGCTCAAATTGTTAAAAGAAATGACTGTATCAGTAAGTGAACAGAAGCAAGAGCAATTTTTTGATTTGCTATGACGCAACCAAAGGCAACTTTTTTGACCATTCATTTCTGTTGGTTCTGAGAAAGGTTCCTAGCAAGCTCTGTTCAGTGAAGTATTAAAAAACAAAACCGAACAAAATTTTTGTTTTGTTTTCAAATACTGTGGTTCCCTCAAGCACCCACCCCCAACCCCCCACCAAAAAAACAAGCGATTCGATTTGAACAAACTTGAATTCGACACCCCTAGAGATGTTACATACCAAATATGAAAGTATTCTCACTGGTGGACCTGAAGAAGAAGAATTTTCAAGACATTTTCTCATATTTGACAAAGTTAAAATTGGGCTTCAATAAAAAGCCCAAATATTAACCCAGGGACCTGATTTTAACAACCTTCATTCTACCCCCCCCCCCCCCCCCCCCCCCCCCCCCCAGAGGAGTTGTACACCAAATATCAAAAGAATCTGATCTGACTGCTGGATCTGGAGCTGGAGAAGAAGATTTTTAAAGAATATTCCTCATATTGAACAAAGTTACAATTTGGGCTCCCATATGGAGCCCAAATATGAACCCAGGGACTTGGCTTGAACAAACCTGAATCTCCCATCCCTAAGGATGCTGTATGCCAAATATCAAAAGATTCTGACTGTCGGATCTGAAGAAGGAGATTTTTAAAGAATATCCCTCATATTGCACTAATTTGAATATTTGGGCTCCTGTAGAGTGCCCAAATATGGACCCAGGGGTTAAATTTCAACAACCATGTGAATCAATCTTCCATAGATGTTATATGTGAAATATAAAAGCTTTTAGAGCAGTAGTTGGGGAGAAAAAGATTATTTTATATTTTTCCCGAAATAATGCAGACTCAGCATTTTTTCAAAGTCCCGAAACTGTACCTTAGGACAAAACTGATAGTGATTTTTTTTCACCATTCCTTTCTATTGGTCCTAAGGAAGCTTCACACCAAATAAAAAGTTTCAGTGCCATGCAGTTTTGGAGATATGGGCGTTTGAATTTTTTTCTGTTGTTAGGTTTAGAATTTTTTTTTTTTTTGCATGAATCAAGTACTTAGGACCCAATAATACCTTATAACAAATTTGGTTCAAATCAGCCTCTCGGTTCGGAAAAAAGAAATTTTGGGTGGGAAGAAAATGAGGATCTATCAAATATCACAGCATTCTGACTGGTGGTTCATAAGAAGATTTCAGGAGAAATTGATGTTTTTGGGGCATCACTCCCACCCCAGTGGGGGCACCGAGTTCATTTTAACAAACTGGAAAGAGGATACCTCCAATATACTGTATGTCAAATTTGTTTAGGTTTGGGCTAGTGGTTTAGAAGAAGACCGAGAAAGTTAACGGACGATGGACGCCAAGTCAGGTGAGCTAAAAAGTCATTACATTTGCTAGCAATGTGTTGGGGTTCTGAGCATTCAATATTGTTTGACCTAAAATGTTGCACTGTTTGAAAAGACAAACTGTTTTTTTGAATTGCAGAATTTAGGATTTGCCAAGTTTTTTTTACATTGTTTCTGTTTTCTTCTAGTGTTAAATTATAGTATGAGGCCTTACATTTACGTTTAATTTTATTAAAATTCTGAACATATGCTTTATAAATTGTTTTATTCTCAGCTATGGGGTACTTCAATTGTCTTTTGTATAGTTTCAATTTCTTACGAGAAGAGTTTAAGAGTCCAATTTGTGAACCAAGGATGGCACCTAACAGATTTACTTGTTTTTATTTTTTCAAAATTCTTCCATGAAGAAATTCATGTAGGTGTCATACGCATTATCAGGAGTTGTAAATTCATTTTGGTCCTTAATGTGGTACCTTGATAGCTTAGTTTTGAGTCTGCTCATATTTTGATGTGAAAACTTTCTAAACAATTTTCAGGTTTCTGGTGCTCAGAATTTATCTCCAAGTAGAAAGTCGCAAAATGGTCGGACAAGTCACTTATTATTATTCTTCCACTTTTAAAGCTTTCAGATATTCTATTAGTAAATATGTGATCAATTAGTGTTGTCAAATGACGTGTAATCCTTATTGGTTTTGTTATAGTGGGTAGAAATCCATGGCTGAACAATGTATCTACATAATTAGTCATATCAGTATGTTAGGAAATTTTCAGGAGGTCAATATTAAAATCTCCAGTAAGGAGACATTTTTTATTTTCACGATTGATTTGGTCAGTAATTTCATTAATGATAGATACGAAACGTTCTATGTCGGCATGGGGTGCGGTATTAGGTCTATATACCACTCCTACTATTACGTTTGATTTATTTTTATTGTGTATCTCAATGAACAGTGTTTCACAAACATGGGGTGTAAATATGGATAAGTCTTGACAAATTTTGTATGTTATCCCTTCCTTTATAAAAAGACCCACACCACCCCTACCATCATCAGTACGAATATTGCTTAGTAAGTTCTGGCAGCCAGTGAGAGTGTAAGATATGTTTTCATTAAGTTTCCAAACTTCGGTTAGGCTAATAATGTCAGTGGAGGGTTAGTGTTAATGCTAAATATTTCCTTAAGTGCAGGATATCCTAGTCCAACTAGCCCAAACGTGTGATGTACACTCCCCCTCCCCCTCCCCCCCCCCCCCCCCCACACACACACACACGTCAACACAGGTTAATACTTGGTATTGTGAGGTAAATAAAAATTGGGATGCCCTGAAATCTGCAATGGTGAAGTCAGTAATATTAATTAATAATTAATATTGCTGATTTCATTGTTGCAGATTTCAGGGCATCCCAATGAAATCAGTAATATTAATTAATAACTAGAATGCCCAGATATCAGCAGTAAGGAAATCACAAATAGTAAACATATAGAAATAAACATGTATTTTATACCTGACAAACTAAAACAAAAAACAATTCAACCTCAGTGGAATGAATCTATCAGATTCATCCCAATGAGACTGAGGAACCGGAGGGTAAATGTTCAATATTTTCTTAAGTCTAGGATATCCTAGCCCAAACATGTGATACACACCTACTCCATCCTCCAGCCTACCCATTCACACAGATTAATAGTTTTTATCATGATATAAGAAATATCAATCTATTTTATATCTATCGTGATATGTGTAATAATTGAAATGGCCAGATATCAGCAATAAGGGAATCACAAATTGCAAACCTCTATTTTATACCTGACAATCTAAATAAACAATAGTCCAGCCTCGATGGGATGAATCTAGCTTATCTCATCCCATCGAGACTGAACTACCAAAGGGTTAATGTTAAATATTGCCTTATTGTAAAGCCCAGACATTATCAATAAGGAAATCAGAAATAGTAAATATATGATTATATCTGATAATTTAAAAAAAAAAAAATTTGTTAAATATGTACTAAATAAAGTACAGGAAAATCCCAAGCCCAGAAGTGAGTTATGTACTCACCCTCACCCTCCCACCTACCTATCTACATAGGTTGATACTTGTAAATGTAACCTAAGTATTAATTGGAATGCCCAGATATTAAGCAATAAGGAAATCAGAAATAGTAAACTTATATTTTACATCTCACAATTTAAAAAAAAATAAATAAGGAAAAAAAATTGTTCAGCCTCAGTGAAATTAATTTGGCAGATTGACCCCAATGAGACAGAACTACTACAGGCATTAATATTAAATATTTACTAAAGTTCAGAATATTTCAGCCCAAATTAGTGATACACACTTTTGACCCAATGAGACAGAACTACTAGAGGTGTTAATATTAAATATTTACTAAAGTCCAGAATATTTCAGCCCAAACTAGTGATACACACTTACCCCATCATCCAACCCACCCATTCACACAGGTTAATAGTCTTTATCGTGATCTAAGTAATAAATGGAATGACCAGATATCAGCAATAAGGAAATCCGAAATATTTAATCTCTTTTTTATAACTCACAATTTTTAAAAAAATAAAATAAAATAAAATAGTTCAGCCTCATCCCAGTGAGACTGAGATACCAAAGGGTTCATGTTAGATATTGGCTTAAGCCCATAACATCCGAATCAGAAAAAGTAAAATATAGTTTTATATCTGACCATTAATAAAAAAAATACAAAAAATAAATAAATAAATAAACGAACAGTTCAGCCTCAGTGAAGGGTTCATGTTAGATATTGGCATAATATTCTAATCCGAAGAAGTAAACTATAGTTTTATATCTGACCATTTATAAAAAAAACAAAAACAAAAAATAAATAAATAAATAAATAAACAAACAGTTTAGCCTCAGTGAAGGGTTCATGTTAGATATTGGCATAATATTCTAATCCGAAAAAGTAAACTATAGTTTTATATCTGATCATTTATAAAAAAAACAAAAACAAAAAATAAATAAATAATTAAATAAACACACAGTTTAGCCTCAGTGAAGGGTTCATGTTAGATATTGGCATAATATTCTAATCCGACAAAGTAAACTATAGTTTTATATCTGATCATTTATAAAAAAAACAAAAACAAAAAATAAATAAATAAATAAATAAACAAACAGTTTAGCCTCAGTGAAGGGTTCATGTTAGATATTGGCATAATATTCTAATCCGAAAAAGTAAACTATAGTTTTATATCTGATCATTTATAAAAAAAACAAAAACAAAAAATAAATAAATAAATAATTAAATAAACAAACAGTTTAGCCTCAGTGAAGGGTTCATGTCAGATATTGGCTAAAGCTCATAATATTCTAATCCGAAAAAATAAACTATAGTTTTATATTTGACCATTTATAAAAACCAAAAAAAACCAATAAATAAACAGTTCGGCCCCAGTGGGGTGAATCTGGTGGATTCATCCCAGTAAGACTGAAGTACTGAAGGGTCAATGTGAAATATTTGTTTACATCCAGGATGATCAAGCCCAAACATGCGATACATGTTCACCACACCCTCCAACCCACGACCCACACATGTAAATACTGATCTGTCCCATGAGACTGAATGACGGAAGGGACAATGTTAGATATTTACACAAACCCAGGATACCCAGGCCCCAACGTACAATACTCCGCTTATTATCAGAGGAGTTAGGCGGTGGCTTGTAAATGATTATTCAGTTAAGTGGCGGCACAATATTAATATATCAGTACAATGAATAATATCCTAAAATTCCCATTTTGATTAACTATGTAAATACCAGATGTTTCCCAAAGTCCAAACTTGTAACTGATTATTCAGTTAAGTGGCGGCACTATATTAATATATCTATATAACGAATAATATCCTAAAATTCCAATTCTGATTAACTATGTAAATACCAGACGTTCCCCAAAGTCCAAACATAAACTAATATTGAGTTCACTAATCCCAGGAGGCTATGACCGAGAACTTATATCTCAGTCTGACCAAACAGTAACGTCACACGATAATTTGTTGAACCACTGGGCTTCATCGCTATTCATTATCTTTGTATCTAGACTGTCTTGTGTGACTCTAAAAATTATCGCGACACAATTCTTACACAAACTTTTATTCCTTGCATAATAAGGTCAAATTCACTGGACTTGAGTGCTATTCACTATCGTCGTGTTGTGGCTATATTGTGTGTCACTGACACGCATCTCGACATGCTTCTGATCCAAACTTTCCTCTCATACAAAATGTGGTGAAAATTCTTTCTCATTAACACCTGAATGTATCATTGCTAAAATCGCCTATATTATGTGTCCCTAACACACATCTTGACATGATTCTGATCCAAACTTTCCTCTCATACAAAATGTGGAGAAAATTCTTTCTCATTCACACCTGAATGTATTATTGCTAAAATCGCCAGACTATTCGTGACAAATACTGCCCCTTTCCTCTTTACACACAGGTATTTTCGCATCAGGCAATAAAAAATGGGGAACATTTTTATTTTTTGTAAATGCTTAATGACTGTCTTAGATACATATCACTGCAGTAGACTACTGGATTACGAATCAGTTAAACTTACTTCTTAAACAACGATCAATCATGGACCATCATCAGCCCCAATGGGAACTACAGGAAGTGAAACAGTGCTGGTTTACTGTAATGAATCAGTTCTATCCTACTGGTGATATAGGACCCGGTCATCAATGCCTGGTGTGAAAATTCCCCAACTACGAGCAGCATGGGTGTAAACGATTAGTAATAACTGACTTTACAGTACTGTGATCACTAGAGCGCACCTAGTCACAATCCGATCGAAATTCTATGTCCGCCTATTTTTCTTAAAACTATATGGGATGTCACCCATCGCTAAAGACATACGAATTCGCGATCCTAGTCGCTATCCGATCGAAATTCTATGTCCGCCTATTTTTCCTATCACTCTTTGGGACATCACCAATCATTATTTTCATTTGGCGTTTCAGGGATGCGGTCTTGATCTCGCAGAATACTGAAATGACGAAATAATATGGCAAGCTTATTGTGCCCCAATAAGAAGACAATGATTTCAAGAAATTATTTTCATCTGGCGTCTTGGGATACGGTCTTTATCTCGCATTTTATTGACGAAGTAACGACTCACCGATGCATGCGTATCACGCTCTGATCGCGACAAAGTCGCGTAAATAATCGCTCTTGTGTTCATAGTGCTGTAGACGTTTGTTGTGGTTATAATGAGCCATAACTGTAGAAAAGTGACCTTAAACACCAATACACAATAGAAAAATGATGGCCAATCCTTAAATGGGTACTTATTTGTGCAACACATGACGAAAATAATTATGATTTAAATTTTTCTTTCACTTATTCAAGACATGTCGGAAATGATTATGAACTAAGCTATTCTCCATCTATCTTTCTAACTCATATATGCATCTGTGTGTATGTGTACATGCATTTATTCGACTCCGTGTCTCTCCTTTCCCTAACTCATATATGCATCTGTGTTGTGTACGTGCATTTATTCGACTCTATGTCTCTCCTTTCCCTATCAACTCAGTTTATAACAGTCAGTATCGTGACATTCTTGGCATATATTATTTACTTAACGCACACTCTATAGGCACTCATGAAAATGGAAACCCAAATATTTTTTGTACATGGAAATAATTATTATCACCGTGTAACTGCACACCGCCCCTTCTGATCTGTCCTAAATTCATTCAGTAATGATGTTTGTATATATGTTTCTGTTAATGTTTTTCTTTACTTTTATGTTCATTGTGTATTCACCTTTTTCAGCTTTGTATACGGATACGACTAGCCTCTTGATTACTTTTTACAAAAAATTGATTACAAATTGGAAAATCCTGAAACCTTCTGAGATCAATTACATATATTTTAACTATATTGGATGGAACTCCCGACCCGCGCGGTCGCCCATAGGATTTGGCAGTATCGATAAGAGTTATGGCGGGTAGCGTACATGTAACACTGGATGAGATGCAGACAAATCTGGAATATGACCTCATAACATTGTATAATAATAGAAACTGTGAATCGATAACAGAAGAAGAGTCCCTCCTTATAAACTTTAGACACGACTGTAAATATTACTTCCCAAATGAATTTCGAACAAAAAAAATAAACCTCAAAAATCAATTCGCACTTTTTCACTTAAACTGCCAAAGTCTCAGTGCCTATTGGGACTCCATGAATGCCTTACTTACGGAAATGCAGGACTCGTAAAATATTTTTAGTGTGATAGGGCTGACAGAAATTTTTAGAATACCTCCAAACATTTCGTACTCGTTAGATGGCTATCACACACTCATTAAAATCACAAGACCAGATGGAGACGATGGATGAGGTGGTGTCGGCCTCTATGTGAAGGAGGAGTTCTGTCCGACAATATGAATTGATCTCTATTTTTTTTCCCCATATAATCGAATCCCTATTTATCAAAACTAAGGTAAATAACACCAAGAAACTAATTGGGGTCATATATAGGCCCAATACTGCACCAAAAGCTGACATAGATCTTTTTTTAGAAAAGCTAACTGAAATAACAGATAAAATTAATCAAGAAAGTAAGGAGGCATATATTATGGGAGACTTTAATATCGACCTTTCAAAAACAAACTATCACCTGAAAACTGAAAGCTACTTTGATATAATGATCAGTCAAGGATTTCTACCGCAAATCACGAAGCCAACACGGATAACCAGTCATTCTGCGACCCTGATTGATCATATCTTTTCTAATAACATTTCTTTAGATTCTCTGTCTGGAATAATCATCACAGATGTTTTGGACCATTTCAGTACATTTTATACGGTTAACGTAATATCAAAAAAAGATGAACCAAAAGTGTCATATACACGTAGTTTCAATACTGAGAACATGGCAACATTTAAAAGACTTTTATCACAAAGCACTTTTGCTTCTGTTGTTGAGTCAAGCAACCCGAATCGAGCATATGAGTGTTTTATGAATATATATTTAACGGCCTTTGAAACGGCACTTCCACTCAGAAATGTAGAACTAAAGAAAAAATATATTAGAAAACAACCATGGATATCAAAGGGTCTCATGACTTCATCGATTAATAAGGCAAAATTCTACCATAAAAAATTAAAATTTCCGACAGAGCAGAACGTAAAAAATTATAAAAACTATTGTAAAATATTTAATAAACTTAAGAAACAAAGCAAGGCAATGTACTTCAACAATATTTTAACAGAAAATAAAAACAATCTAAGAAAAACGTGGATAATATTAAATAAAACAATAAACAAAGCTAAGAGTACATCTGCCATGCCACCTACATTTAAAAAGGAGAATAATGAAGAGATAAGTGATCCACATGAAATAGCACATGAATTCAATACATTCTTTGCAAATGTAGGGAAACACACTGGTGAGCAAATAACGAGATCAGACAAAACATTTGAAGACTTCATGGATTCCCATTTTCCTAACAACTTCTTTATAACCACTACAACCCCCCAGGAAGTGGAACAAATAACCAACCGTATGAAATCTAAAAATAGTGAAGACTGTGATGGCATCACCACATATCTACTCAAACAGACCATCAGCATATTAGCCCAACCACTTGCGCATGTTGTTAATAGTTCATTTGCTAGTGGGATTGTGCCTGATAGAATGAAAGTAGCCAAAGTAACCCCGATTTTTAAAACAGGTGATGATCACAAATTTAATAATTATAGACCTATTAGCATTTTACCAACCTTTTCAAAGATTATGGAAAAAATAATGGCAAATAGAATGGTAAATTTTCTGAACACGTTTGATATTCTTTATAAACATCAATATGGGTTCAGGAAAAAACACAGTACCGTACATCCTGTAATGCAACTTCTAAGGAACATAGCCATTGGAAACAACAAGCAAAGTAAAGATTTAACCTTAGCCGTATTCATAGATTTTTCCAAAGCCTTTGATACTGTAAATCACAGTGTATTACTTACAAAATTAGACAGATATGGGTATGAGGTATATCTAACGAATGGTTCAAAAGTTATCTGTCCAACAGAACACAATATGTAAAATACGGCGATCATAATTTATACCAAACTCCTGTTACATGTGGAGTTCCCCAGGGCTCTATACTGGGTCCTATTTTATTTTTATATTAATCAATCAACTTCGCAAATCTCCTTTCTTTCGCTGATGACACAACGGCTAATGCATCGGGCCATAGGGTAAGTACATTAGCTGCACACATTAATCAAGAACTTGACAAAATAAGTGATTGGTGTTCTGCTAATCAATTATTATTAAATGCTAGTAAAACCAAATATGTCGTTATAAGTCTATCACGAAACACACGGAGCTCCGAAGATCTAAATATCCAAATAAAAAAACAAAATATTAAACAAATAAGTAACAGAGAAATCGAAAAGTCAATGAAGTTCTTGGGTCTTAATATGGATGAAAACCTTTCTTATCAAGCTCATGTATCACAACTGTGTTCTAAAATAGGATGGGTAAATTATGCTTTAAATAAAGTAAAAAAACTTCTTCCGCATGAGGCAATGAAAACATTGTATTATGCACTAATACATAGTCATTTAATTTATGGAATACAGATATGGGGGAACTGTAGAGCCACTAGGAAAATACTAACAATGCAAAAAAGGTCACTGCGTATTATCAATAACACGAGTTATAAGGCCCATACGGACCCATCGTTCGCGGGAGATAAAATCCTCAAAATAAACGACTTATTTAAACTCCAAGCTTGCCTTTTTGTATTTGAATGGAAACAAGGAGAACTCCCTTCGACGTTCAATAATTTTTTTGATGCAACATGTAATGATTCACAAATAACCACAAGACTATCTGAACTATTATGCGTCAGTAGAACCCATACATGAGCTCTTTATAAGTTACCTGTACACTCATTCCCAAGGATATGGAATGAGCTTGACCACAAGCTTAGAACAATTACAAAAAAAATTAAAAAAATTATTGACAGAGAAACTTTTATCTCAATATGTAACTCACATGGAATGCGATAACCCATATTGCCCAGACTGTCAAGTTTACACGAATTAGGGATTTAAAGATATAGGTAAAGCATTCCATATCAAGTAGTAGCAAATGACTAAATTACGCCCCGCACACCCCCAGATCTAACATATTTAATGTCTCAGAATAATCATTTTTTACTGTCTGTTATCTCGTCCACCAAAATTTTATCCTAACTGCCAAGTCCAGTCCATGCGCACATGAACCTTGATATCAGGGCAATAGAAATAGTTATCCACCGACATGAACAAATGACATGAACAAACCATACACAGAGCTGGTTCGTACATCCGTGTTTTTTGGGAGGTGACAGGTAGACAGCCAATCTGGCGATGTCATCTCCCTATGGTATAGATCTGTTTTCCTCCTGTATTTGTGACATTGTCTTCATCTTTTTGTCATTTGAAGATGCCATCATATGTATTGTAACAGACTATCTATACCGTTAATAAAATAATCTAATCTAATCTAATGTCAAAAATATTTTCTGTTTTTTTGGAGGCTGCTGATCAGATCTCTTAGAGAGTCCCAGTGTGCACTGAGACTTCTACAGTGGATTCAGAATTCTGACTGCATTATATTACAACCAGATAAATTGTTACAAAATTCATGTGGCATGTAATATTTGCACTTGATTGTATTTAGGGTACAATCTGTTTCCTCAATTGATGTGTCTTCGATTAATCTGTTATAGGCATGTGCAAAGTTGAAGTCTGTATCTGATCAATTGAGATGTTACCCGCCATTTTGTCGAAAGATTTTAGCTAGATATAACCCACTGGTAATGGGTATATTCATTTTGGCAGTAATAATAATAATTGTGATAATGGCAGCATCTGTGTAAGACCAATCTGCAAACATGTTTAAAAGATAGTAACATATGTACAAAAATATGGCAACAAGCACCGTTGTTGCAGACAAAGGATCACAGAGGACATATGTGACCAAGCATGATGAAGTTTGCTGAGTGCAGCGGAACAAAGATAGGTACATCTTTTATTAGTTAGCACATCAAAATAGTCAATAGGAGTAAGAGAAAGTCTATCTCTAGAGATCACAGAGATGTGTGAGCTGAGCATAAAAATGTGATATACACAATAGAGAGGTGGGGGAATGACAAGGAAAGGGAGAGGAGAGTGTGAGACACGATAACTAAATATATTGTATATATAAGTATTTTCTGTGAACATTGGCTGCTATAATCAGGAGTTCGTTGTTGTATATTTGACTTTTTGGTAGTATCCACCTTCATCATGACTGCTGTCAGGCTACCATGAAAGAGGTGGACAAAACACAAACCGAGACAGATGATACGTTGCAAATTTTTGAAACCATACAGAAGGGGTGTAAGAAAGATAAGGGAATAGTGACTGCTTGTGGTAAAGACACGGTATGCGAGAAGGAGAGAAGTCGGCAAAAATGCAGAGGTGGAGAAGGGAGAGTGAGAAACAGGGGGGGGGGGGGGGGGGGAGGGGGGTCAAAATTTACCGACACACACTAACATATATATATAGCATATATGTATATATATGTTCATCTATCAATGTAATAGACATATCCGGACACACACTGAATTCTCTGGTCTTTGTTAAGTCATATGGTATGAGAATAGGCAAGTTTTATCAATAATTTTGGCGACAAATTGACAAAATTATCTGAAGAATCTGACAAAGTAATATGCAGTATATACATATTCACTCACACATGCAAAATTATTTAAGGACTGATGAAGTAATATATACAAATACAGATCTGCTAGAATTTAATTTATATCGCCCATGTCAAGCAGGAACTCCACCAGACATTGTCCATTCACCGCGCCACTGGGCAATACCTGGTGGAACTCCCGCCCGACAAAAAATATATTCTGCCTACCAATATAATAGGCATGTTCTGACATGCATTGAGTTTGTCCTATCTTCATAAGTTGTACGGTACAGGACAAGGCAGGTCCTGGTAATATAGGATTACTATAATCCATCACTGGTCCTTCGAGGTTCAAAACATACTCAGTTCAGTCCATAATTGAAGGTCATAGGACTGAGCACGTGTATTGTGCAGTGCGATACACAGCACAAAATACAGGGAACAGGACTGCTTATCAGAATTGTACAAAATTCATTTTGTGATACAAAATGTGATAAGACTATGGTAACACAGCTGCCTGTCTGAGGGAGATTCCAGCTTATACAGGTCAGCACGTGATACGAAAAGTAATGAGACTTTGGAACCATTCTGCTTTGATAATTTTTGTAATCGTTGGAGTGTACATATAATCTTATCTGAATAACCCTGTCGATTGAATATATTTTCCTAGCACAAACCACTTACCACATCTCCAGTGGAAATTTAACTTGTTAGTTGAATATAAGCTCCTGCTAATTGTCCCCACGGGGCCTGAAGCACTCATCTTCAACAGAACACAATATAAACAGAGTCCAAGAATGAATCTACATTAAGCAATCCATCTCCATAGGCTACACTGTCAATCCTTGAGTCCCTCAGGAGTGACAAAAATAATCTGGGCATCATGCCTTTTCTTCAGTTGATCATAATGTAAAATGTAGAGCTCCCCTATGAAGCCACTTGATACAACCTATGTGGATTAATCTTAGTTACACACCTCTAGAAGGTACTGAATACAAAATTTTTAAATCTTCAGCAAAACGCCCAATTCCAGCTACCCATATGGAGCCCAAATATTAACCCAGGCTCTCGATTTGAACACAGTTGAATCTGACCTCCCTAGAGATGTTGTGTACCAAATATGAAAGCATTCTGACTGTTGGATCTGAAGAAGAGAAATTTTGAAGAAATTTCTTCTTATAAGCACTAAGTTAAAATTTGGGTTACCATAGCAAACCCAAATATTAACCTATGGATCTGATTTTAACAAACTTGAATCTGACCCCTACCCCCAGAGATGTTGTATACCAAATATGAGAGCATTCTGACTAGTGGATCTGAAGAAGAGGATTTTTGAAGAAATTCCCTCATATTGTACTAAGTTAAATTTCAGGTTCCCATATGGAGCCCAAATATTAACCCAGGCTCTTGAATTGAACAAACTGGAATCTGACCTCTCTAGAGATGTTGTATACCAAATATGAAAGCATTCTGACTGGTGGATCTGAAGAAGAAGATTTTTAAGTACATTTCCTTATATCACACTAAGTAAATATTTGTCTACCATAGCGAGCCCAAATATATACCTAGGGATCTGATTTGAACAAACTGGAATCTGCCCCCCCCCCCCACCCCCAGCCCCCCCCCCCCCCCCCCCCCCAGAGATGTTGCATACCAAATATGAAAGCATTCTGCCTGGTGGATCTGAATTAAGAAGGTTTTTAAAAATTATCCCCCATATTGAACAATGTTAAAATTTGGGCTTCCATAGGAAGCCCAAATATTAACCTAGGGACTTGGTTTGAACAATCTTGAATCTGACTCTCATACCAATGATGTATATCAAACATTTAAAGATTCTGACTGATGGTTCTGAAGAAGAAAACGTTTAAAGGATATTCCCCATATTACTCTATGTAAAAAATTTGGGCTCCTATATTAGGCCCAAATATGCCAATGGGCTTTATTTTAACAAACTTGTATCTGACACCCCTATGAATGCTGTATACCGAATATCAAAAGATTCTGATGATTGGTTCTGGAGAAAAGATTTTTTTAAATTTTTGCAAATATGCTGACAAAGCATTTTTTTCAATGCCCATTACAGAACACCTTAACATAACTGCTGGCAATTTTTTTTTAACCGTTGAATTCTACTGGTCCTATGGATACTGCATACCAAATAACAGCTCTCTGTTCCGTGTGGTTTTGGAAATATGGGCATTTGAAAATATTTTTATTTTTAGCTCCCAGGGTTCCCATGGAGATGTGGGAATTTTTTTTTTGCATGTGTCAAGTACTTATGACCCAATAATACCGCATACCAAATTTGGTTCAAACCGGACCATCTGTTCAGAAAATATAAATTTTGGGTGGGGCCAAAAATCTTACCCCTCTCATTACAAAGCCAAATATTGTTTCACGATCTTCGTTTGAACAAACTTGATTCTACACCTCCAAAGGAAGCTCCATGGCAAATATCAAGTCATTGTACACACTGGTTCATGAGAAGATTTTTAAAAATATTTTTGGAGCATTTTTCCCCCACTCCCCCCCCCCCCCCCCCCATGGTGCTGAGCATGCTGAGTTGAACAAAAATGCAACACCCCTCCAGGGCCATCACTCACACAAACTTTCACTTGAATTGTCCCAGTGGCTTTGGAGGAGAAGACCAAAACAAGGTGTTGATGGACGACAGACGCCGGGCGGAGAGCGATGAGATTAGCTCAGCTTGACTTTGTCAAGATCAGCTGAAAAAAAAATCTTGTAACCCATAGAGGAGATACCCTTACTTTCAACAGTTTTCCTTAGTTTATAAATCCATTTAGTCTCAGTAATCCAATATAGGCATTTGGTCCAATAAATCCTGTCCAACAGGGCTCAGTTAAACAAGGTATAATGAAAAAAAAAAAAAAATCTTGTAACCCATCGATAAGTTGTAACACATCGATAAGTTATATATTACAGCAAGTAATAAACTTTACAAAACATGGTTGGCCCAGTCACAAAAACTTGATTCCACATGAACTTCGTGCCTTTTATCCATTAAGAAATGAACTTTCGGTTACTGACCAATTGTTACTGTATTTTGACGGTATTGTCATACCAGACTGTCTTCGAAGCGAAATACTTGATGCAATACATGTTGGTCATCAAGGTGTTTTGAAGTGTCGCGGATGTGCTGCTATATGAGTATGGTGGCCGGGAATGTCATCAAACATTTCGACAAAAGTGGAAGCGTGTGAATTTGGTCAGGCACATAGACCAACCCATTGCCGGATCGGCCATGGCAAAAGATATCGGCTGATTTGTGTGAATTTCGTGGTAAAAGATATCTTGTAGTTATGGACTACTACTCTAGGTTTATTGAGATTGCCTATTTAACAGACATGACAAGCCAGCAAGTGATTGGAAAACTTAAGAACATGTACGCTAGATGGGGTATACCAGAATGTTTGGTTTCCGACAATGGAACTCAGTTCACGTCAGAAAAGTTTACTCAGTTTGCAATACAGTACAACTTTCAACAATTCAAATCCACATTATCCACAGGCAAATGGGGCCGCCGAGAGTGCAGTGAAGATTGGAAAACACATCTGGGCTCAAGACGATATATTTTTGGCTTTGTTGTCGTACCGGTCAACACCATTAGCTACAATGGGTGTAAGTCTGTGTGAACTTATTATGGGATGGGCAGACATGTCAGAATGTCTGTGCCTGCGTTACCTAAAACATTCAAGCCAAAATGGCCCAATCAAAGTAATGTGCATAACAAGATGCCAAGACTAAGAAACGTTATCAGTTTTATTTTAACCGTAGACATTCAGCTTCTCCTTTACCTGAGCTGAACACAGGTGATGAAGTGAAAATCAAGTTGGATGATCAAAAGCTTTGGTGTACTCCAGGCATTGTGAAAGATACTGATTATCAAGGGAGATCATATTTAGTAGAAATCCCAAAGGGAACTGTGCACCGCAATCGTAGACATTTGCAGAAAGTGACCCATAGTGCTGACTTTAATGCTACTGATACTCCAGTCCCTGTAACCAACACACTGAACAATAGTGTACTTCCTGCCAAAGTCCTGAACTGATTAGTTCAACCCCTGCCAATGAGATTCCATCTCCCAAAGTGTTGATGCGTTATGGAAGAACAGTGAGCGAATTTAAGCGTTTTGAAGATTATGCGTTGCAATAATCCAGTGTAATTTTGAAACAGTAATTTGACATGTCGGTTGTCAAGAGTCAGCTCTCCCATATCAGATTCATGGTATTTCTGGTTATGACAACCTACATGTGTGTATTTCTTAAATTCTTGTTGATTTCGAAATTAGCCAATTTGGTGTACAAGTTTAAGGTTTAAACTTTGTTTAAAAGGAGGGGAGGTGTGATAATAGCCCAGTAGTAATCAGAACTACATATGAGTTTGTCCTTTTAGTGTGACCGCTACACAGTGGATCTTTTGGGTATGACCACCTCTAGGGAGAGCGGTGATCATGTGGTGTTATGTTATGAAATGTAAAATTAATCATGAAATAGAATCAATGATAATCCAGGCAGAATCTTATGTTATTATCTGGATTGGCACATGACAGGTAGCAAATATGTTGATGGAAAAATAATGGCTAGAAAATTGATGACAGTCTTCTGGACAAGCGAGGAGTTGCTGAGGGGAACGTTTTCTTCCAAAAATGAGTTTGTATTGATTGAACTGGATCAGGCCACGACAGGCTATATAATTAGTAAGTAATAAGTTATATTTGGAGTAAACAATGATTCTTTTCATATGCAGGTTTGAAAAATGGGATGTATTATAGTATGGCATTGTCCATCCATCCGTCTGTCTGTCTTTCCATCCATCCATTTTGGTTTCCGGTCAATAGCTTGGGTATTTGTTTTTCGATTGGCTCCAAACTTGGAATATGGTTTAATCACAACAAAATACAGGTCAAGTTTGAATATGGGGTCGGTCCAAACAATTTTTGCCTGAATTATGGCCCCTATTGGACCTGAAATACGTCAAATATTTGGTTTCCAGACGATAACTTTAGTATTTGTTTTTCGATCGGTTACAAAGTAATTGGTATGTGGTTTAAGCACAACAAAATGCGGTCAAGTTCGAATATGGGGTGAGTCCGAACAATTTTCGCCTGAATTATGGCCCTTGTTGAACTTAGAATGCATCAAATATTTGTTTTCTGGAAGATAACTTTAGTATTTGTTTTCCGATCAGATCCAAACTTGGTATGTGGTTTAATCTCAACAAAATACAGGTGAAGTTTAATTATGGGGTCGGTCCAACAATTTTTGCCCGAATTTTGGCCCTTCTTATAGGAAGGTGATATCTCTATGAAACTCAGATAACCCCCAACTCCATACCCAAAAGTTACATTTTTGTCAGAGTCAGCAATAAAGGCTATATATTGCCAAAACTAAGGCTGTTCATGCAAGCAAATTCACATCTTGAGCAAGTGTATTCCCCAGGAGCACACTATAACCTCTGGCAGCTGCTAACTAACACCCTATCTTACCCTATTAACTTTTTATTTGAACCATGGTTTCCCCTCATAGTACTAGGGGCAGGGAGGATTCCAGATCTTCCAACCGCCTCCCAAATCACCATTCAAACACAGACAGAAAACCTACACTGCACTTCTATTCACTGGTATTTAGAAGTTTTTCTCTTCCATATTATGCTCTTCAAAATGTTGGAAAACAATTCCTTCATTGAAAGTGTATTCTGGAACACAAATTTGGGGAGGGGGTGGGGCTACAGTAGAAAATAACACAATAAAATTACAAATGTGAGGGAATGGCATTTGTGCATAGCTACCAATATAGTTGTCTAGTACTAGTGCTGTCATGGTTCCCATGATACAGCACAAATTTACAGTGACAGTTGTGAAATATTGCTCTTTCCCTGAACCAAGTACCCCTCCCACACGTATTTAACCCTTCTGCTGATGATAAAACATTTGGAAAGACTAAACAGCATGTTTTTTGAGGCTGAAGTTAGTATCATACACTTTCAGTTTCTTATTATTTACTTTGAGACTGCAGCACTCATGGCCCACTGAGTTATTTTTCAATTTAACAATCTTGCCCTGGCTCTTCCACTATATTTTTCATTGTATTTCATTCAGTACTCTCATGTAGACCTCCTACATGTGTGATTACAAGCCTATCTGTCTGTCTGCATGTCTAGTGTCTCTTCATCAGACATGGTGTTTCTTGGCCGTTCATTTGCCTGGATCTACATTTTCAATAATTGGCAGCTGACTAACTTTCACTGCCCCCTCCCCCCCCCCCCCCCCCACACACACACAAGTATATTAAACATCAAATACCACTATATTCTTGAAGCAAATGTCTGATTCATCCTCTTTGGAAACATATTTTCTACAATTTCATGCTTTTTGCCAGAATGGGCGTCGGTGGGGATAAAAACAAACGTTATGAAAGTGCACTTATGGGAACTTGCAGCATAAGCATAGCACTATATAATCAATATTTGATGGTTTTAGGTATCTTACCAGTGTTATGAGATATCACAGTAGCAGGTACTGGTCATTCTTTTGGAAAAAAACACTGTTTTATGTTTGGTCAGTGCCATACCAATGACTCTTTGTGCCTTTACTGAGAAAACTGAGGCTTTTCCTTTACAAAAATTGCAAAATATTCATCAAACACAATGTGAAATGTCTTCAGAAGCCTGAATGTGATTTAAAAACTATTACAGATGGGAAAGTTCATATCACAGTAGGTTTGTTTTGGGTCAATATCAATTAATTTATGAATAATATCATAGATTTTGATGAAAAGGGTCCTATTCAGGGCTATATTTTACTACATCAGATGGTAGAATAAAATTTGACATTAGTGTTAGGATAAAATGGCAGAGTCCTTTTATATTGGTGAAATATATAGCTGCATCCCCAATTTTGGAAACAAAATTGACATCCATATTGTTCCATGGGGGTTGGGACACTGTTTTGCTTGCAGTATGGTTAAAATGAGACAGATTAAATCAAAAAATATTTTGTGCTGATGCAGATTTTAGTTTTATTTTGGGATCAGGGTAGTTTTTTAAAGAAAGCTGTAAATTGTCATCTCTCTCAGTTAATTTATAAAGTAACAGGATAGAAAAATCTTTTGGAGGCAAAACCAGTTTTCAAGCCCATTTGACAACGTTTGGACACTTTTCTTTAAAAGAGCAAATTTTCCATGTTTTTGACTCATTCAAAGCCAAAAGTTGGATTCTAATGCAGAAATGAGACTTTTATCACATGGAAGTGGTAAAATGTCTCTTTGGTGGGGATGATTATAGGTATCGCAGAACTAAATATTGAAATTAGAGTTAACCGCCTTAAAATGTTGCACTCGGAAATGATGATGCAATCTCTAAAAATAAACAGCCTTGGGAAAATATATTGTTTCAATAAACGTTTGAAACATTCTGTTGACATCTTGCATTATTGTTGAATATTCCTGATAAAAAAGAGGGTGATTTGATGACATTTGAACCTAAAAAATACAATTTACTTTTTGTGTGTTATTGTAGGGAATTCTCTGAAAAATATGGGCATGTGACCAGTACTTCCCTTTGCGTCAGTTTTTCTCTCTTATTTGTTGCATGACACCCTGTTTTCGGATCAGAAAAAGTTGTCTGAAGGGCAATATTGACAGAGATATTTGAATGCCAAAATTAAAGTGATGCGATCATATTTATTTCCGCCTATACGTTATAATGGTCGCCTATGGGCAAGCCTGAAAATAAGTAACTATGGGCTTTCATTTTCAGAACTCGACCAGTTAACAATTCAAGACAAATGTGCATGTTGAATTGTTTTGAAAGTGAAAGTGTCAATGACACTGTAGCTCAACTTGTTTAAGACATGTACATGTATAGTATGTGACACAGCAATGACAAACATCTTGGTAATGACCTGATAACAAAGGTACATGTAAAGTATTGTAACGGTCTGTACATAAATACTGACCGTAGCCTGTAACAAATGTATAGGTAAAGTATTGTAAAAGTGGGGTGACAGTTAGATGCTAAACTAGAAAAGAAATCTTTGAGTCCCAGAGTGGGTCTGACTGAACCCCAAAATATTTGTTCTCATAGCACAGTGATAACAAAGGTACCCAAAAACACTTGTTCCTGTCACAAGGTGATAACAAAGGTACCCCAAGAAGTTTTGTGAAGATCAGTTCATAAATACAGACTCTAGCCCGAGTCGTATTGACATGTGCACTTACTGTGTATAAGTAGCACTGAACAAATCAAAGGTCATCTAATTTGCATAATTTCTGCAAGAGATAAAAACCTGTATTATATGTGATGTATTCCATGTTACCAAACATTCATCATTCATACAAAAATTTATTCAAATCAGAACTTTCATACAGAAGTTCTGTAAAAAAACTGATTGCACTAATTTTGGTACAAAATGGCCGCCAGCAGCCATCTTGAATTTTGGACCACACCCAAAAACACTTGTTCTCGTCCCACAGTGATAAAGATCGGTTCATAAATACGGCCTCTAGCCTGAGCCGTATCGACATTTGCAGTTACACTGCTGAAAGTAAAATTGAATAGATCAAATTTAGTCTAATTGGCATAATTTATGCACGAGAAAAACCCCGTATTATATGTGATGTATCCCTTGGTACTAAACATTCACACAAAAAATTATTCAAATCAGCGCTTTCATATGGAAGTTCTGCGCAAAAATCTGATTGCATCTAATTTTGTACAAAATGGCTGCCTGCGGCCATCTTGAATTTCAGACTGGACCCCAAAACACTCGTTCTCATCCCACGGTGATAACGAAGGTACCCAAGAAGTTTCGTAAAGATCGGTTCATAAATACGGCCTCTAGCCCGAGCCGTATTGGCATTTGCAGTTACAGTGCTGAAAGTAACACTAAATAAATCAAAGTTAGTCTAATTTGCATAAATTATGCATGAGAAAAAAACCTGTATTATATGTGATGTATCCCATGGTACTAAACATTCATACAAAAAATTATTCAAATCAGCGCTTTCATATGGAAGTTCTGCACAAAAATCTGATTGCACCTAATTTTGTACAAAATGGCTGGCAGTGGCTGCTTTGAATTTCGGACCGGACCCAAAAGCACTCGTTCTCGTCTCACAATGATAACAAAGGTACCCAAGAAGTTTCGTAAAGATCGGTTCATAAATGCGGGCCTCTAGCCCAAGCCGTGTGTATGGCGCGACAGGCGGACGACGGGCCATGACAATACCTCAAATTTGGCTTTGCCAAAGTTGAGCTAAAAATATCAATCCATCCAACACATTGTAGCTTTGTGAAGGGTTCTATACAAACAATATTAATTTTTTTCCTGATGTGTTGGTCTATTAGAATGCATCAGACACATTGATTGCATCAGTGTGAAAGGAACTTTCACCATTAATTCTTCATTGCTAGCATGTAAGATCTCTCTTCACCAACACAATTACTCTTACAAGATGTGTTTCAGACCTACTCAAAGATACAAATACAAACTGCTAACTTTTTCTGACAGTGACATGATTATCTAGCATTGTGTATAAAGCACTGTCGATCGAACCACAACTGTCTGGAGAAATGTGTCTGGTAGGAGGCATCTGTTAGCAAGCGGTACATGGTAACTAAATATTGCCTACTTTCTTGTCCTATTCCAGTTATGTCTGCAATCTATTGTGTGATTCTCATTCTATTAGGCAGACATTATGTGAGGCACAGATGATTCATTCCAGCAATTAAAACCCTGGAAAATGAGATATCAGGTGAAAGGCAGCTTCATTTTACAGCAATCTTCAGATGATTGTCAGTCTCCCAAACACCTGATTTCTTATTTTCCAAGGGTTTACCAAAGAAAGTTTGAATATCCAAGGCACAGGGAGCATGAGCCCCCCCCCCCCCTCCCCCACACACATTTTTCACCAATTATGTGTACCCAAAGAGGATGTATTCTGATATAACATACACAACCCATATGGCCACATTGACTGTAGGAGATACTAGTAATAGTTCTAAAAAAATTAGCAACACAATACTGTCAGTGTTGCTGTCCATTTTATATATTCAGATATTGTACGCCGCAAGTTCACAACTAGTCATGCACAATCAGCACAGACTATATAGTAATAGTACAACTCGTCCAAATGGACCCAAATTCCATAATATAATTTTTGAGTTTTGATAAACTAGTCCAAAACTTTGACCCAAATTCCATAATATAATTTTTGGGTTTTGTACGGATGTATCAAACCCAAATATTATATTACAGAATTTGGGTACAAGTTTGGACTAGGGCAAAACATGAACATGTGTTCCCTTTCTGGAGTTACATTTAATTTCGTTCCATATTCATGACATACATAATGACAAAGTACCCCTCCAACCCACCCCCACACTGAGCCCCTAAAAATTTATTTTTCATCCTATAACCCTGCGGTTACCCTGAAAAAAATTGTGCCTCCCCCCTCCCCACACTTTTTTGGGACTTCCTCCTCTGATCCAAGGACATAACAGGTCATAGACAAATGGTTCCTAAATTCAAGGACTTTCAAGAAATTCAAGGATCATGAGAACCCTGGCAAGATATTCATTCCAACATTAATATTCAGCTCACCATATGACAACCTGAATATTACTGAAATGGCCCGGATCTCCTCTACCTTATTTTTTTTATCAAACAATTTGGAGTGACCACTTCCTTGAAAAATGAAAATGAAAAAAGTTTTGTAATATTTCACAAGATCTACTCCGTGAGTAGAATGACGAAATATAACAATTAACCCTTTACCCAATGCGGATAGCAGATAATACTTACCAAACAAAATTCTTGCATAACTAAAAATTTTCAATTTTTGTCTCAAAAACATAGCTTACGATTCCTCATTGGAACAAGCTTGATGAGCTCATTCCAATGAAGGGTCATAAACTAAGTTTTTGAGACAAAAATTGAAAACATAATTAAATTTTAATGGCAATTTTTATGAATAGCATTGGCCAGTTTTAGCTGTTACATTGGGTAAAAAGGTTGATAAATTCTTTTTTCAAAATTTAAGTTTTTGTTGTGGCTGAACTGATGTTGATTTACCATAACATATGTTTATTTTTAGCTCAACTTTGATGTAAGTTAAATTTGAGCTTATGCCATGGCCAGTCGTCCGTCTGTCCGTCAACAATTCAATACGGCTCGGGCTAGAGGCCGTATTTATGAACCAATCTTTACAAAACTTCTAGGGTACCTTTGTCATCACCATGGGACGAGAATGAGTGTTTTTGGGTCCGGTCCGAAATTCAAGATGGCTGCTGGCAGCCATTTTGTACAAAATTAGGTGCAATCAGATTTTTGCGCAGAACTTCCGTATGAAAGCTCTGATTCGAATAATTTTTTGTATAAATGTTTAGTACCATGAGATATATCATATATAATACAGGTTTTTTTCTCGTGCGTAAATTATGCAAATTAGGACTAACTTTGATCCATTTAGTGTTTACTTTCAGCACTAACTGCAGAATGCCAATATGGCTCGGGCTTGAGGCCGTATTTATGAACCAATCTTTACGAAACTTCTTGAATACCTTTGTTATCACTGTGGGAACGAGAACGAGTGGTTTTTGGGTGTGGTCCAAAATTCAAGATGGCCACAGACATGTTAACTCTCCCGGAAATGCCCGGGATTCTCCCGGAATTAGCTATCTCCCCTCCCGGCCCGGGAGTCAAATTTGGGCCAAAATCTCCCAGAAAAGTCGACATACCAGACAAAAACTGAATCCACCAGCTTTTGTTTACAAATACAAAAGCATGTGCTCTACTTCTCAATGGCAAGGTCATTAAGTTTGTGTGAAAGCTCACCACTTACGTAAGAACTGGTGACCAATCTCATTTCTGTCAATGGCCATGTTGTTATTATTTGCAACACGTTTGACAGGGCGGATTAAATGAATTTGAGATGCAGGATAATTGCTGAAATTGATTGTATATTAAAGGCATATCTTTGCTTGTATACAGGTAGCAGTCAAATCGAAAAATAAGTTCCATACGCATAACTTTTGTCCAATCGAACATGTGCAAAAATACGCACAAATTTTATTATTGTGCATATTTGGATTTCACTTTCACTTCAGATAATTATAGCCAATTTTGCAGACAAACGGCTCAAAACATATGACTTGCCGTAATTTTCAATATATTGGGAAAAATTTCCGATTCGCAATTTTCTAAAGCAGGCTGTGAAAAAAAATTATGTTTTTGGTGAAAAAAATCTCTATAAAGTTGCTAATTTCCGGCACTTGGACGTTTTTTTTCATTCGCTGTGATAAATGGACAACAAAAATAAATTAAATATCCCAGAGATGTTTCGTCCTGGGTGGCTGCTGTGGCATAATGTTCACGTTTCACTGAAAAATGATCACCCCATTCCAAATCCTACCTTCGTAAATGACCAACCTACTTCCAGTGAGTACCCGGGTGTGGTTAGGTGGGGCGCTGGGCTTTGGCAGATCGAATTACCACAATTCGGGGTGTGCCTAAACACCACAGATCGCAGCAGCAGTTACCGCAGGTCGTCGCAAGTACCCATAATTTCCCAAATAGATCCAAAACTTTCAACACAGCGTCAAAACTGATATAGTGCTGAAAAAGGTCGAAAATATCTCCAAAACATTTTGTACATAAAAACCATTGAAATATGGATGTCATTGGAACAACTCAGATATTGGCACATGACCACATCCATAATTTTTGATTTCGGTTATTCTCTATATTCTATTTATGGCTTT